>JAMXBD010001207.1:0-443635 GCA_024138025.1 Combretum micranthum
GTCTTAAAAGTCTTATTCTTGGCAATAGATATTGCCGCTTGACAATCACAATGCATAAACCACAGATGGTGTAGGTTTAAAAACTATGGAATATTTTGCCAAGAATTTTCTTAACCACTCAGCGTCATTCCTAGCCAATTCTAGAGTAATAAACTTTGACTCTGCGGTACATTTAACTATGATAGTCTGTTTGGCTGACTTCCAAGAATTTACAGTACCTTCAAGGGTGGTAGATTTTTATCTCATTTTAATCAAATATCCAATTGGCATCTCTGTACCCTTCTAATGGAGCAAGAAATCCACTATATAGAATACCATAGTTCATGGTACCTCTCAAATATTTCATCAGTCTAACCAATGCAGTCCAATGATCATAACCAAGATTGTGTGTATACCTGCTCAATCTACACACAACATATGCTATGTCAGGTCTTAAAAAATTCATTAAATGTATCGGACTTCTAATTATCTGTGGAGACTTAGATTGAGCAACGGTATCACCTCTATTTTTCTTTAATTGAGCATTAGCATCAAAAGGGGTACTCACAGGATTGATATCAAAATATCCAAATTTCTTAGAAGTTTCGCAACATCATGTTCTAAGCAATAACATGATATTATCATTCTTCATTATGATTTTAACACCCAAAATAATACTTATTTCATCCATATCTTTCATATCAAATTTAGATGCAAGAAAAGAATTAGTTTTATGTACTAAAACAAGACTAGTACCGAATATAAGCATATCATCTACATATAGGCATATGATAATACAATCATTATCAACAAGTTTTGTATAAATACATTTATCAACTTCAATAGTAGAGAAACCATCTTTTAATAAAACTTGATCAAATTTTTCATGCCATTATTTAGGAGCTTTTTTTTAATTCATACAATGATTTAATAAGTTTACAAACTTTCTTCTCTTGTCTTGGAACAACACAACATTCAAGTTGCACCATATAGATTTCTTCTTCCAAATCACTATTTAGAAAGGCCATTTTTACATCCATTTGATGAATAACAAGTCTATAATTGAAGCCAAGGCAATCAAAACTGAATAGAAGAAATTAGAGTATAGGGGCAAAAGCGTCAAAATAATCAACATTTTGCTTTTAAGTAATACCTTTAACAAATAATCTAGCTCTAAACTTATTAACTAAACCATCAGGACTTATTTTCCTTCTGAAAATCCATTTACAACCAATAGGTTTAGCTTCAGGAGGTAAGTCTACTAATTCTCATGTATTATTTTGCAAAATATAATCAATTTCAATTTTAATGGCTTCTTTCCAAAAGGTGCATCAGAGGAGGAAGTTGCATGTAAAAAGATTCATGGATCATTTTCAACAAGATAATTTAAAAATCATTTACAAAGGAACTTTCCTTTGTATTTTAATTCTTCTTAATTCTTTATTTTTAGAAACATTCCTAGAAGCATTTTCAGAAGATGGTGTATTAAGAATAATTTTTATTTTAAAGGAAATACATGTTCAAAAACTATGCATTTTTTGTCTCAACAATTGTATTGTGATCCAGCATATTGCTTTCTAATACAAGAAATTTATATGCAGCACTATTTGTAGCATAACCAATAAACATGCAATCTGAAGTTTTAGAACCTAATTTTCTTTTCTTAGGATCAGGGAGCTTAACTTTAAAAACACCCCACACTTTCAAATATGTCAAATTTAGAGGATGACCTTTTCTAAAGTTTATTAGGTATTCGCCTGTTTTCTTGTAAGGTATTATATTTTGCAAGTGATATATAGTTAATATGGCTTCGCCTCAAAGGTTTTCAGGTGCATTAGAACTTACAAACACACAATTCATCATTTCTTTTAACGTCCTATTTTTCCTTTCATCAACTATATTAGATTCTGAGGAATAAGGTAGAGTTATTTCATGAATTATTCCTTCTTCTTTTCACAAAGTTTATTAAGTAAAACATACTCACCAACTCTATCTGATCTAATTCTTTTAATTTTCTTATTTAATTGATTATTTACCTCTGCTTTGTATATTAAAAAATACCAAAAGCTTTATCTTTATTTCTAAGCAAATAGACTTTAGTAGATCTAGAAAAATCATATAAATATTACATAATATCTTTTACCTCATCTAGTCATGGTTTACTTTAAATCACCTAGATCAGTGCGAATTAAATTTATTAGTTTAGATTATGTAAAAACAGATGCACATGTTTCTAGTTTGTTTAGATTCACCACAAAATTCATATTTATTATACTTAAATAATTAATATTAGAAATTAACCCAACAGATTGCATTTTCTTAATATAAGGTAAGCAAACATGTCCTAATCTACCATGCCATAAATCACAAGAATCAATCAAGTAAGTAGAAGAAATAGCATTTTCATTCATAACTTCAAAAAACATTAAGGACAAATAAACCATGACTATAATAGTCCTTGCCAACAAAAACATTAATTTTTTTCATTAAAACTCTATTAGACTCAAATGATACTTTCACTCCTACTTTTCCTAATAATGCCACATAAATCAGATCAATTCTACCATGCCTCGAGGGTACCCCAGCAGTAGTACATGAGCCATACTTGTACACTATTACTAAAACCTTTCAGAGAATGAAATATTTTCAAACATAGGATCTTTTACTTGCATTGATAAGAAATGATAAATATAATAAGCCATAAATTAGAAAATTCTTGCCATCACAGGTAGTGAATATCATAATAGTATTATAGACCATAGCTATATTCTATAAGTCTCCCAATACACAACTGATAGTACAAGTACTAGCTATATTATAAATAGAAATAAAAAAAATAACATAACCTGAAGATTTCATATTTTTTTCACTTCTAAGTTCTTACCAGAGCCATGGTCCTGGAAGATACAAGCCATAGTCGTAGAGTCAAATGAAAGGTCTTTAGGAGTGTGAGCGAAACCATAGACTTAATGAATAACCAGACATATTACACATCAAGCAAATTTATTAACAAATCATATGCAATGCAAAAGTTAAAAATAAACACAGATACAAGCTTAGATGATCTAGAATTCCGAATAAGAAAAAGATTTACGCCCTCTTTTTAGGCTTGAAGAACATTTACTTAATAACCCACTTGCCTAAGAGAGATTAAGTACATAGGAAAATCAACGATTTCTAGTTTTAGGATTATCATTTTAATTTTATGATATTTTAACTGACCATTTGCTGCATCATATCTTAGAAACTCCCTAAGTATTAACCATTTCAAAGCGATACTATGGGCGGCGTCCTTCGTTGCTACTTAGTTTCTGTAGACCGATGGAACAAAGAAAACCTTGGAAGAACTAATACTTTAGAAAAACCAAGTATTAACAGAGAATCGAAAATATTATACGTAGCAGGTTGTCACCGTTTTTAAATATGCAATAATACAATTTGTGTAATGCATGACTATTTTAATTATAAAGCCAATAATTTTTAGTCAGGCTTATAGTGATCGTACATTACACACAAAACATATAACATACTTTCCTCAAATCATCAGACAATTCGTATTATCACTTTAATTATCTTTGTTTGTCAACCAAACACACAGCTCACAACACATACTTAGTATATTTCCACAACAACCTTATTATTATCTTTGCATTATATATGCAACTATTTACAAACACAAATAATGTAATAGATTTGACTTACTTGCTTGCTCATGATGGCTAGTTGTAATAGTCTACTAGGAAATCCTCAACAATATTAAGATCACCTATTAAGATGAATAAAAATATTCATCAATACAATATAGATTATATATCTAAATTCCTATTAGTGCCTAAGTGTCTTATATTAGTATCGAAATTAATTTCTATTATTTGCATTGGTCTTTTTAGGATAAGGATCCTATGATAACATATTCTTATTTTTTAATCTTTATTTTCATTTTGCTTGTTTTGATATTAAGAATATTTCTTTTTTTTTTTTATCGAGTAGTTATGGAGTTTATATTTAATAACTCAGTACTTTATTATTATCATTATTATTTTTATATTGTTCGTTAGGTCGACCTTTATGGTAACTGATATTTATTTTTAATGATTTTAGTTTTATCTTGTTTCTCTTGATCTTTGCTCATGTTATTATATGTTATTTATGGGTATCTCATTACCTTTAATTTTAGCTTATTTACATTTTCCATTCTTGTATATATATACCTATATAATATAATTATTGTAATTTTAATCTTTTACTATACACAAGTATTTTATTTGCAATAGTTACTAAAGTTTATCTCTTAATCAAGTATTAAACAAACTAATATTTACATTTATTTTATTTATTATGTTTAATGTTCTATTTTTCTTCTCTTATATATATATATAATATATATATATAAATATATGTGTGTAATCTGTCAAACACGAACATATTTCATTTTAGGAAAATTTTGCATGTATGCTGGCATCCAATGCCGCTAACGTTGAACTTTAGGATGCCAGTGTTCATATAATTTTTACACGTTCCAAGTTCCAATGTACAATAGGTTCAAAGACCGCCAGTGTACAATGTATGCCACCGACGTAGGAATTATATGTCACCAGCGTTCGTTGTTTTTACGTAAATAAAAATTTTACATAGCTTCTGTTCTAGTGCACGCCGACTCAACACCGTCGGCCTATCCAAGTACGCTACCGGCATTGAGCACTTACACCACTGGCATAGGGCTAGTATATGCACTATTCATCTTCTTCCTCATTTTTTTTCCTAGTTCGAATTCTATTTTTTATATAATTTGTATGTATTATACTTAGTGTTTTAACTATTTCAAGTGTTCCTACATAATCCATGTTCATGACATATTAATATTCATAACATTTCATAATCATCAAACTTATGATTTCCTAGCTTCTAAATATTGTATTGCATAAATAGAGTTTAAAGTTTGGATATACCTTACATAGGCTGGTATGGTGGTGTTAAACTCTTCCCTGGAGCTTGAAATGAACCTAGCTTAAATAAAACAGTGTTTAAGCTAGGGGTTTATTACATTAACAAGCACGAAACGAATTTTACTTACTTATCTTTGTTGACTTCCCAGGCTTGTTTTGATCTTGGTGAAGCTTATTTATATAAGGTTGTGTTTATATGTTTGTGGTATTGTTTCTTGGCAAAGGGAAGGGAAGAAACTAGGTTGTTCAAATGTGTGTTTAAGTATTCTATTGCTTTGTACATTATTGAGTTTATATTTATAGAAGGGAAGGAGGTAGCGGTTCAATAGTCTTTGGCCAAGAAGATGAAGTTTCCCTCGAAAACTTGCAAGAATTCTTCTTACAATTAATGAGCTGCTTAGTTGGGGTATATTGATTGGCTAAGTTTTATTTTTCTTGGACTTTCTAACTTACTTTGACCAATTTCCTCAAAATTGCGATTGTGCACAATTTTAAACAATTTCAGTCACAAACCATTCTCCACTTGCATTGAATATATGTAATAAGTTTTATAATATTATTTATTTAAGTTTTAACGTTAAGGTAGTTTATTAAGTTAAACGGGCATAAATATATTAGGTTTTTGAGAGTTTTAGCTCCAAAAATTTATTTAATACTTCCACAAATTTTCTAGATTATCATTGAGTTCAAATTTAAATTTTAAATTTATGCGATTAATTATTTTTAGTGTTTTATCCTACGCGATTAGAGTTTTCTAAGTTCAATAAGCTAATTTTGATTTCAGTCTCTAATAACTTTAAGATTCCCTAGCTAGAACGCTAGTGCGATCCAAATATTTATTTGGATCTAGATTGTTGGCTATGGATCTGTTTTTATTCTTATTGTGTATTTATAATCTTAACGGTTCATCCTTAAGTTATCGTTTTCTAACTGTAAGCTTGATTTATTATTTATTCTTTAATTTATTGGAAATTATATCTACATTATTTCTATATCTTGAGTTTTTTATACCCACTACAAAATCTCTTCTTTGATACCAGTTACCATCTAGAGAACTTTGTTTTAGGATTTAAAGTTATATGTAGGTTCATTACTATTTGTGATTTTATTCTAAGGTCTTTGTTGGGTTTGACACTAACCTTTTATTTTCTTTATTTATATGTATATCTATTTCTATTGATATAAAAAATTCTTGGGGTTTACAAGTTCGAATGTTGAGAACATACAACACCTCATTTACAGCTAGTGTCTTGCCATATGTGAACTTTAGGAGAACCTTCCCAATCTCAAGAACTTAGGTAATTCCAGAATAACCAAGATGAACAGATTCATCTTCTTCCTCAACTTTTGTATAGGTCACGAATGCATATTTATATTGCACAAATGTGCCTAGTAGCACTAGAGTCTATAGCCCATTCTTTCACACTAGCCATTATGTTCATAGAAATGACCGTAGCAATTATGTCATTTGCTTGAACCAAATTCACTTTTGGTTTAGCAAGATTTTCATTTCTTCCCGTCCTCTTCTTGCACTGAGGTGCATGATGGTTGGGTTTGCCACATACAAAGCAATTGCCTCTCTTCTTAAAAGTGCGATTACTGACTTTAGGCTTGTAATTAAGTTTCTTTTTATACCTTTTGTATGGGTTATGTGATTTGTGATCCACCAAATTTGCCCTACTTGCAATCTTCTTTCATTTGGCGGCTTGAGATTCCCTTCGGTTGGTGTCCTTAAAGATGATGTATGTGATGATGTCTGTAAGAGAAAGTTGCTTGTGCTTGCGCTTAAGTTGTTGTTTGTAATCGTTCCAAGATTGAGGTAGTTTCTCTATTAGCAAGCCAGCTACGAACTCCTCCTACAGATTAATGTTTTCGGACTTGAGATCTTCTATAAGCTTGTGATACTCGATAATTTGCACTTTAATATCCTTGTCCTAGACCATCTCCCACTTATAGTATTTTCCAATAACAAACTTTTGTTTCATTCCATCTTCAGTGGTGTATTTAGCAACCATGGAGTCCTAAATTTCCTTTACTTCCTTGTAAGAACAATAGACATCGAACAACTCACTAGATAAGGTACTTTATGATAGTGTGGCGACATACCTTTATCACATGAACCTAGAGCTTCATTTGTTTAGATGTTAAATCTGTTGGTTTAGCATTTGTAAGAGCGTATTCAACACCGTATATATCCAAAAACGAGAAGAGACGTTTTTGTCATCTCTTAAAATTGTCTTTATCAAAGATTTCTATCATTGATATATCTGGAAATGGCTTAGCAGACGGAACGGGCGGAAGCATTGGGACAATGCCATTTGGAGCAGTTTCATGAATGGCAGCAACAATGTTGATTGTCGAAGCTACAATAGCCGGTGGATCAGAGGCCATATGGAATTATCCTTAAGATTGTTGATAAAAATAAGAAAAGATATCAATTGTTTAAGGCGTGCTAGGCAGTGTCCTTAATGATAATTTGCCCAGTATATAAAACAGCAACGAAAGAAAAAAGGGCATATCCTACAGGATTCAACAAGACTTCTAATATGTATTAGATAGCAGGAACAACAAAAAAAGAAAAGAAAGAAGACCAAACAAATTTTTAATAATAGCAGTTAAGAGAAAGAATAGTATGACACAAATAATGTGAAGAGAAAATTGAGTAACAAATAGAAAAATAACATCTACTATAGGTGGATAAGGTAAATTTGAAAATGGCTGGATTAACTTGGTCAAGACTGCTTGTTTAAAATATCATCCGAATAAAGTTAAATAAGAAAATCGAATTTATTAAAAATAATAACAGAAAAATAAATATTTTCTTGCATCAGGCCCAGACTATTATTTCACACGCTGCAAGGGGAGGGAATAAACCCAAGAAATTATACTAGCCCAGCTAAAGTCTTGTGTGCACGCGAGCCCATACCTTTTCTCCAATTTTTTACTAGTCTATTTATGAAAAGAGAGCTTATAAACAAGTCACATGAATATATTCTAAGGAATGTAAGATTTTTTTCTTTTGAAATATAACTACAATCAACAACAGTTTCTATATGGTTAAAGAAAAAAGACTCTAATTTGATAAAAACTCACTATTGTCTTACAAACATATTTTTTATTATTTACTTTTAGTGGTAGCCATTTTTTTCAAATGTAAAAAGTCTTCTTTTTTTTTTTTAAAAAAAAATATGAATTAAAGGATTAAACATTTTACTGCGATTTATTTTTGTTTTCATTTTTTTTAATTTATATGTATTATTTTTGGGCCAAAACACACGAATACATGGACCAAGTACAGTCGCCCTTTAAGTTAGGCGGGGCCTTGAACTTGGGCACTGGACAGAGCAGTTTCGAGCTGGGTATAGATGAGATCCGACTTATGCACATGTGTGACCGAAAGTCATGAAATCCACTGAAAAATATGAAATGGTAGAGAAATTTTATGTTTCGTTATTAATTTTATTGAGATTAGTATTATCATTATCTAATTATTCATATCATATTCAATTATAATCGATTTATTAATAATTAATATATTTTAATAATTAAATGAGTGTCTTATCTAGCTAACATCCAACATATGAGGTGAGTATATTGTGCTGTACAGAACAGGATTCAGGATCGAAGTTCGAAGTAATCAATGCCTTTTAAATAATTCACAAAGGCAAAAGAAGTCATCAATGAGGTGCTGATAATCTGAAACCTCCAGAAGCAATCCCAATACCAAAGGTCCCACTCAAATTCAGCTCCAAGAATTTTCCACCACCAAATCAAGCCCCCACCTTTCCATACCACCGTATTTTCTTAAATCATGAAGACAAGCTCTATTGCTTTTTTGACCCCCACCTCAACCTACTAACACATGAATCTACAATAGAGGTATAAGCAATCCACTAGCAACACATTATAAAGACTTGATCAAAATATCATTATTATTAGTTATTCATAAATATTTAGATAATTAGATCCTATGAATTAGATCGTATCAATGCAAAATGCAAAAACCACATATGACACATGCTATATATATATATATATATATATATATTATAAATAGCAAGTATATTAGGAGTGTTAGCCATATTAATCAACATTTATGTGTTTCGATATAATAAGTAATAACAAGATGTTATTTATAATAAATAGTTTTGTTGTTTGGTTAAGTAATCATATTATATTTATGAAATGAGTTGAATTGGTACTAATTTGGATACAATATAATAATTTTATTATATGTAATGTATTTATTCAATAAGTACCTTGTGCTAGAATTAAGAAATTCTACATTTCGAATATTTGATATTTTTTTTTTATTTTATCTATGCATTTATATGATAGAATAGAATAATAAGGGGATCAACGATTTTTTTTTCCTGATATTTTCATACTTTATCCTCACAATAATCGCATCATGATTTAAGATAAGAATATATAAACATATTAAATATATCCGTTTGGCATCATGCATTCGACAGATGACAAATACTTTTTAAAAACTTTTTCTAACAAATTATCTATAAAAAATATATATATATAAACGAAAAAACATATGACAATTCTCATAAAAATATAAAATAGACACAATACAAATAAAATATAGCTGCAAATCATATATTTTATATATAAAATTTATGTATAGATAGATATAGATAAAACGGACGATCTACGGATACTTAATTTTATGGCCAAAATATATACACACACATATATATTATTAACTCAGTGCAATCAATCAAACAAAGTAAGCATTCCATTCTTATTTTATTCTATTGCCTTAAATTAGATCCTATCATTCCGGTGCATATAACATTGGGCCCATACTATTCCATGTTTTTTCTTTTACAAAACCAAAGAAAGTTAAAGACAACACTTTTTTGGGACCCAACACAACTGGACCTGAAGACTCACTGCTACTGCTAACTACACAACAACACAACGCAACACGATTTCATTACATTACAGTTTACACTACGCTATAGTTACAGAAACAGAACACTCTAGCTTCAACAGCCTACAGTACAGTCCCGTGCCAACTTGTTCCATGTTAGTTGTCTTGTGCTCTTGCTGGGTGTATGTGCATGAACTGTACCTATCTCTTCTCTTATTGAAAGTTTGGTTTTTTCTAGCTCATTAAGCGAAAAGGATAGATACCCAGAAGGAGCTTTTTACTTTTTTGACCACTTAGTGATTCAGGATCCAATGCTCTCTGGTGCACTGAGTCACTGCGTTTCCATCTTCTCCTTCTTCTACAGTGTTCTGGTACTTCTGGGTTTGTTAAATATTGGTTTTGCAGATGACCCTTATGTTTACTATGACTGGACAGTTTCCTATCTAACTGTCTCTCCGCTTGGTGTCAAACAACAGGTTCTTTACTTATCTTTATGTGCTCTCTCTTCTGTGCTGATTTGACTGTTGAGCAGAATGTTATTTCTTGATCCAATTAATGCAGTACAGCATGTTTCTTGATTTGTTGTAGTTTTGGAAAATGAAGCGTATTCGGAGAGTTAGTTACTTTCCCACAACTGGGCAGATTCCATGTGCCTTGTAGATTCATTTCAAAAGGAAAAAGGGAACATAAAATAAGTAGGATGCTTTGGCATGTGGAGAGTATATTCTGGCATAATTTTTGAATATAATTGTGGCAAATGATAGCTGTTGTGCCAATTGATAGTGGCCGATGTTGCAAGTCGTGGGATGTTGAAGTTGGCCATTTTCTTTTTCACTTAGGTCATGTTTACCTTATTTAATTATGTTTTTCTTATGAGTTAATTCATTAGTTTTTGGTAATTGAATGGATATATTTTTCCTTGTTAAAGTTTGGAAAATGTTTTCATTGAAATGAAAAATTAATCATTGGATATGAGGGACAGACCAGAAAAATATAGGATTACTTCAATCAGGTAGGTTTTTAACGGAGTCAATCGCATTCTGTATATAGAAGATCTTTGGAAGAAGCTATTTTGAATTGTATAATTTCATTATCAAGTAGTTTAACTGCTAGTTAGAGAATTTTAAAATGGTGGCAGAGGCAGATGAGTAATGTTATTGGAACTGCTGGTCCTCTTGAAGCTTAAACAATTTAAAGAAAATATGCATGTGGGAGTAAGCAACGCCAACAACATAATACTTTGGCTCTTCTTACTTAAGACAGGATAAATCCATTGGTTAGTGATGTGTGTTCTTGTACAAGCTGTCTGGCTCTGCTATGTTGTTGTATTCTCGTTCCACAACAATGATGAGTTTTAATATAGAGTTGAAAACTATTGGCATGTTTTGTTTGACCTCTCAATATTTGGAATTAGGATAGTTAATTTTCATATTGACCACTGTTTTCAGGTCATTGGAATAAATGGTGAGTTTCCTGGACCCATCCTCAACGTCACTACCAACTGGAATGTTGTCATAAATGTCAAGAATGACCTTGACGAACCATTACTATTAACATGGTACGTTGACCACATTAGTTAATTGTTGATCAAGGACTAATACTGTAAGAAAAGAAAAGCTGACACTTGTACAATCATCTCATGAAGGAATGGCGTACAAATTAGGAAAAACTCTTGGCAAGATGGTGTATCTGGAACGAATTGTCCCATTCCTGCTGGATGGAATTGGACATATCAGTTTCAAGTCAAAGATCAAATAGGAAGTTTCTTTTACTTTCCATCCCTAAACTTCCAGAGAGCTGCCGGTGGATATGGGGGAATCATTATAAACAACAGAAACATAATTCCCCTGCCTTTTGGATTGCCAGATGGTGATATTACAGTTCTTATTGGTGACTGGTATACTAAAAGTCATAAGGCAAGCATTCGCATCTTGTAACTTATTACTTGCATAATATGGGACATATGTTTGGTTTCCTGAGATGCTTGTGCATTCTGTTTTATAACAGAAACTAAGAAAAGATGTTGAAAAGGGAGATGACCTTGGAGTTCCTGATGGTATTCTACTGAATGGTCTCGGTCCATATCAGTATGATAGAACGCTTGTTCCAGATGGCATAACCTACCAGATCATAAATGTTGAACCAGGTAACTTTCTGATTGCCTATGTCAAGTGTATATCATAGCTTGCAGGTAATCTGGAACACAATTTTACCACAAAATATCCTTTATGAAATTGAATACATACACGGGTGGGTTCTTTTGATGACACTAAGTAACTTGAATCAGTTTGATATATATTTATTTTATTATAATCTGAGTAAATTACATTCTTGACCTATCTTCTCAACTATCTCACTTCAATGTGCCAATCACAACAGTATATCTAAGAGATAGGTCTGTATAAATGAGGATTTAGTGGCTTGGTTCTTCCTTGGTGTTCCCAATTATTAGAGAGAGCATAAAAATTTTAAACTCTGTCTAAAAAAAGGTAATCTTCAGCTTGGTAGCATCTAAACTATTCTTCAATGTTAGGTTTATATCTTTGTTTCAGTTTGTAGTCTACAACCCTTTTCTTCATGCATCCTCTAAGTTTCAGAAAAATTAGGCAAACAGGATAACTATCTATGGGATGCAATTGTCAAAGGAAAAAAGTTTAAATGTTGGAAGCATGGATATGCGTAGGATCTTAGGTGTTTATTATTATTTTTATTTAAGATGGCTGTGACCATGATCAATACGCACATGTTGTTTCCTCCCTACACTTTAGTAACAGAGGAATGTGTGGTTAATTTTGTGAAACAGGAAAAACATACCGTTTTCGTGTACACAATGTTGGTACCTCAACGAGTTTAAATTTCAGAATACAGGATCACAGCTTGCTTCTGGTGGAGACTGAAGGTTCATACACAGTTCAGGAAAGTTATACGAACATGGATATTCATGTGGGTCAATCATACTCATTCTTGGTCACCATGGATCAAAATGCCACCAATGACTACTACATAGTTGCAACTCCTAGGTTTACAAATTCTTCTGATTATAGTAAACTTGCTGGAGTTGCTCTCTTGCGCTACTCTAATACTCAGGGACCAGCATCTGGTCCCCTACCTGATGTACCTGATGGAAATGATGCGTATGCTTCAATGAATCAAGCAAGATCTATAAGGTCATAGTGCTGGCTAAATCTCTTATCAAATCAACTCTAGATCAGATAAAAATCAAATTAAAAGAGGGATTTTTCTGTCATGGTGTGTTTTCTTTATTCCCTGTTTGAGAAACAGCTTTTTCTTTCATTTGTGATAAGTGGAAAGCTTAAGTACAACTTGCAATTATTGCCTTCATCTTTTGAGTGATGGTTGTTTTTAGTTTTTACCAAGTTGGCTGATGGTTGCTTACTTTCTTGTTTTAGATGGAACACCTCTGCCAGTGCTGCTCGCCCAAATCCACAAGGTTCTTTTAGATATGGTGAGATTACTGTGACAGATGTTATGTAATCGTTAACCGACCTCCTGAACTTATTGAGGGGAAGTGGCATACGCACTTAATGGAATTTCTTATCTCCCCCCATCTACTCCCCTAAAGCTTGCTCAACAATTCAACATTTCTGGTGTTTACAAGCTTGATTTTCCCAACAAATTGATGAATAGACCTCCCAAAGTTGATACATCTTTAATTAATGGTACCTTCAAAGGTTTTATGGAAATCATCTTACAAAACAACGATACCATCGTCCATACCTATCATCTGGATGGCTATTCGTTTTTTGTTGTAGGGTAAGCCATTGAACAATTCAAGACTTTCTTTAACTTGAAAATTGATGAGCACAGTGAAAGTACGACTATTATTCTTATTATTTTCTTTTTCTTTTCAGGATGGATTTTGGGATCTGGACAGAAAATAGCAGGGGAACATATAACAAATGGGATGGCGTTGCTCGTTCCACCACACAGGTAGATGTTTCTTGATCTTGGACAAAATACAACATAAAAATGTAGAAAATATAGCAAAAGATTGATTTTTAGGTAATTCTGTAGTAATTGTAAATGAAATATCAGAAATGAAGAAAACGAGGCATGTTAACTGGAAGATCATCATATTACTAGGAAATTTTTACAGAAGAGAGGTCTTCAATGAAATTTAAGGCTACACTATTCCTATTTCTTGGATGTATTGCTGTCGGGATGTGTAAAACCTTGTTGGGTGTTCTTATTATTATTACAAATAATTAGGTTGTTTCTGGACATGCAGAAAGACTATTCTATTCTTCCAGTATATAATATACATATAATAGTATACAGTAGTAGTTAGAATTTAGGTTGACCCACATGAATAATTGACATAGTGGGAGGTGTTAAAAAAAAAAAAGAAAAAGGTGCTAATTCACTGCCCATGAAAACACAATTTGCAAATAGAGCAGGTTTAAAAAATAATTCTGAACTATAGCTCAATATCCGTCTATCAAAAATGGAAAATCTAATAATTATACGAATCAGTCAAATAGCAAGATAGGATTATAGAAAAGTGACCAGAAGATCTGTTGAAGGAAGAAAAGAGTCCAGAAACTTGTGGAAAAGATGGAATGGAAACCACTTTGGTAGGAGTAAGGATTTGAATGGGTTTTCAAGATCACACTTGTGGGTTTTATAACTCTTTTCATATTGGAAATCACAGTTTGAAAAGCGTGAAGTGTATGCTGCATGGCTATCCAGTGTCTTAGTTTGAACATTTAAGATGAAGGCACATCATAAGGGACACAGTTCATTAATTTGTCATTTCAGTTAGCTATCATATTAAAGTGGAATTTGATGCCCATTTTAGGCCTAAGAGAAATTTGTGGAAGATTAAATCCTTTAACCAAAAAGAGTGCATTGGAAGAGTTCCTATGACAACTTTGTTTTTGTTCCATCTATTATTTCATACTATAATTGTCTGACATGCATGTCAACTGCTTAAACCTGCATTTGAAGTTTCTTCATGATAGCTGCTAGTTAATTTACTGCAAAGCATTCATTTACTTTGAGAAAATTTAGTGCCTGGGGTAAATAAAATTTGCGCATGACCCACATTTCATCTGTCATGCTTGCAGGTTTTTCCCGGAGCTTGGACTGCCATCTTAGTTGCACTTGACAATTCAGGCATTTGGAACCTTCGTGCACAGAATCTCAGATCATTGTATCTGGGACAAGAAGTCTATTTAAGTGTTGTGAATACAGAAAAAGATACAGATGAGGTCTCTATGCCCAATAATGCCATCTTCTGTGGCGTGCTCTCTCCACTGCAAAGGTAAGATTCAGACCAACAGCTATGCACTATCCCTTCAGATTCAAACAAACCTCAACCTTTTACGAGACAATGAATGAAAGGAAATTTTCTTGGCTATAAACTGACTTGTGTAATAACACCTGGTTCAGTTTGAATATCAGAAAGCAGTCAAAGGGCTTCTATTTCACTGCCTTCTGTTTAGTCTTACCTATGGCTGACTTTATAATGTTAATCTTGCTTTGCAGTGACCAAGCTCAAAGAGTAAACTTTTCTCATGCAACATCGATAGCTAGAGCAAGCAAGATGATCCTTGCACTTGCCACAGCAGTTTTTGGATTATTCATTTCACTGCATTAACAGTTCAGCAGCAAGAACTAGGATAGCAAGCGAGTAAATTATTTCGAGTAATGCTTGATGAGAAATGCCAAGATGAGGTTTTCGCCCACGTAAAATATATTCCTTATTTCAAGCAGCCCTTGTATAATGCTTTTAGATGAAAAGGGGGAAGTTTGCCACCACGTACTTAGAAACTAGCAGATTCTTGTCATTGTTTACTGATAATCTTTCCGGTAACTGTAAGTAGTTTCATTTAGGATAAGATAGAATATGACTAAGCCGAAGAGACAGCAATGTGTGATCTAACACTTGTGGTACTGATTTGTATTTGTTGTCACTTTGGTTGTCTCCATTTTTGTGTAAGGAACATAGTGCATGGTTTTGATCCTGCGAGCAAGTAAATTTTTAGCTCTATCAGCATGTCATACGGCTCCTGCTCCTGTAAGATCTTTGAATGTATCCGGGTTTTGGGAGCTGTGCTGACCAACTTCTAAAGAATCTGTTGAGTATGGCAATCTAACTTTGCATAGTATGTATTTTCCATATCTGCAGCTTTAGAATAAATTCAATGAGTTTCAATTTCATCATTGTGACAAGTTAATTTTGGCTGTTGCTGGATAGAAGTTGGAAAAACCTGTGGTTTGATTTTCTACTTATTTTTGGATCAACATTCTTACACCAAATTGGTATACGAGTCAATTAAATTAATGATATGGTTCAGTATGGTTCTATTCTATGATCTTTTGGTGCAATTTGTGACGGAAGATCTGAGTTTTTCAATATGCATTTGCTTGAAAATTGCCCAATTAATTGGGGGTAGTGTTGGTGCTTTAAGGAAAAGAAATGGCGACCCATGTTCTTTCGCTTTAACTCTTCACAAAATTCAAAAGAAAAAGTTAACCTTGGACTTTTTTTTGTGCTCAAGCTCAGCAGTTGCTTTTTTTATTGTCAAGTGGAGCCCTTATGCCATCTAGACAAAACTGGACCGACTAGCATATCCATCCATAAAATGAAATAAATTAAAGAAGTTTTAAAGCGCATGTGATCCAAGATTGCTTTTTCAAATCTAATGATTGGGAAATGTGTTGAGTGGATTTTCTTTAGTAGAGATATTAATTCATTAAAGTGATGATCCATACATAGCCTTTGATTCACTAGTTATAAGCTTCCAAGATAGAACACGATCAGTGAGTATTAAGATATGCGGTAGGGCTATTTTGATACTTAAGTTAATAAGTGTGAGTAAATAATCCAACAAAATAACTAAATAGTCATGAGAGTGAATTTACTTTCCTCATATTATGCTGATACTTAAGTTAGTAAATGTGAATAAATAAGCCAACAAAATAACTAAATAGTCATGAGAGTGACATTTACCTTCCTTAAACTATGCTAGGGATTCTAATCACTAATTGAGCAAGAAGATTAACTCATATAAGGAAACTGATTATTTAGGAAAGTGTAATATATGAATAATTAATATATAATGAAGGATAAAGTTGTAATATAATGTTGTCTAAGAGGGAATTTTTATCCTTAAACAGACGGATTTGGACTCGAAGAAGTTGTTTGCGAAGAACAAGAAGGGGAGGACTTAGGCCAGCTATAAGCCACTAGCTTTGCCATGCAAGGCCGCCAGCTTTTATGGGAACACCACCAGCTTTATGCCGGCTTTGAAGCCTTGGAAAATTTGCAAGAAAATTTGTAAAAGATGGTAGCGTATAAGAAAAGCCAGATTAAGGCTATCGGTGTTCACGGTGAAAGCCGCCGGCTTTCTATTGGCTTATGTGGTAATGTTGCTTGATTCATGTTTAATCCGACCCTGAGCCGCCAACTTATCCTCCAGCGCATATATGACGAAAAATAATCTCCTTTCTTTTGTGCTAGGGTTTCCTAATCTCTATATATATCCCCTAGGTCTTTTGTTTCTTTCCCACATCTCTTCCTAAGCATAAACCCTAGGTAAGTGGGTTCTTCCCTTATCCTTTCAATTAATCTTTTAGTGTGATCCTTCTCATAAAGGTTGTTTCTTTGGTTTGAGGAATCAAGTTTGTTGAGACAGTTTCATCGGAGAAAAGAACCTTAAGTTGTGTTGGTGATTTGGTTCTACAATCAAGGAGGTGTGGGATCTAGTATGAATCTATTCAAGCTTTGTAATTCTAAAGAAGTAATATTTTCTAATAGTTTGATTTATTGATTTAGAACTTTAGGAATTGAAGGAATTGTTGAAAAAATTTGTGTTTTGAGGATTCCGTTGTCTTGTGAACAAGCGAAAACAGGTGTGTGAATCTGTCATCGTAGATTTTATGAGTTGGATTGTGGATTTTATGATATAATTATGTGTTGGAAAACAAACTCTGATTTGAGATGTGTTGATGATCAAGAATTCTAGAGAAATTAGGGTTTCTAATCTTTTAAAAGGTTTTGTTAGTGAAATTGGAGTTTTGAAAGCGAATCTAGGTACGACCATATCATGTTTATTTATTGTACTCGTAGGATTAGATTTGTAAAACTTGACCTAATTCTATTGGACTTTAATTAAATTGAGGGATGCTTGTGGTTGACTGCGGTTACTAAAGACCACACAAAGTGTGATACTAACACTGGTAACCTAATGATCCTTGTGTGGCATTGTCCCCAAGTGGAGTTGCACCTAGAGATGATTCTGGTAATTTAGGAGTAGTGCAAATACGGTACCCCGGGTGTGTGAGAGATTTCCAACACCATATAACCTATTTTCTATATTAGATGTTTTAGGGAGTCATGAGATACTCCGAGTTTGGGACTAGTGTACGATAGTTCTAGACTATGTTGGTTGCAGGCTAATTAAAGATAACAAATTTATGATTTGTTGCATTAGTTATTAAGTCATATGTGATATTGCTTGTTGTTTGTTCATATGCATGTGGTTTCGGTTTGTCGTACTGGGCTTTTTTCGCTCAATCCTTATTCTTTTTCAGGTACAGATGAAGATCCAATTGTGTATGATTTAACGGGTTATGATGTATTCGTGGACTCTGGGGAGAGTGATAGTGGATTTGACAATTGTGCTGATAATTAGATTGATTGGATTACAAATAGTGATTTGCGAAGAAAATACTACATTTTGATTAGTTTTCTTTGAGACTTTTAATATTTTAAGGATTTTCTTATTATGTTAAAGTTTGGATTTTTAGTTTATGATGTAGGTGAATTAAGGAAGTTTTATTTCTTTATAGTATTAAAGTTTTTAATGTAGCTTTATTTTGAGCAACATGTGATACATAGTATATATATTTGTGGATTATAGTGACTTATAGCCTTAGCGTATCTATCTTTGATAAGAATATGTGGCGGCTGATAAAGCTTTTAGGTTAGGACGTTACAAAAATTACATCCAAGAAGATTTAACAAGCACACCTTCATAAATTACGAAGCTTTCTAGAAACTGCAGTGTTAGTTTTGGATAATTGGTAAGTGGACTTACTTTCTCAAAGAATTCGAACGACTTTGGCAAATTGTGATAAGATTAGGAAGAGATGGGTGAACTATATCAAGTAAGATAGTTTAGTTTGACCTTATGGTCCTCATTTGAGCTCATCCTTGACTTACCATATGTCTTGGGTAGGTCAGCATATAGTTTAATCAGTTTGGTCCGTTGGTCAACAAATTAGCCCATGGCACAAAGAGGTTGATTGGGCTTAGGCTCACAATCTAAATTACCTGCTAACAATGTAATCACAGTTTTATTTTTAGTTAAATAGAACTAGAAATTGTTTTATAATATCAATAAATTTTTATTTGATGCTAACCAAAATTGGTTAGTAGAGTACAATATTTATAGGTAGAAGGATATGGTTAGTGAGATGGAATAGTTTTTTAAATAGAAATCACAATTATTTATGAATATACCTTAAAACAATAAAAAACAATGGATTGACTGTATACACAATTGAAAATACCAAAGAATAGTTACTGATAAAGACAAAACAATTTTAGGAAAAAAAATGGATTACAGACAGCTAGAAAATGATGTGACACCTGATAAATCATTTATCTAAGTATCAGTATAAATTCCTTTTTCTGTTACTTTAATATTATAGATATGAACATGAAATATTAACCAGTCAATATGGAGTCGATTCATTTTTGCAATCATGCTCGAGCAGAGACAGGCAATGATTCCACCCAATCAAGCCTGTTGGGTTTAGACCGGTGTGGTGTGGGCTCGAGACATGGACCCGTGAACCACCCAACAACTTTTTTTTTCCTAATTAACTTAAAAGTATAAAAAAAAAGGTATGTTAAACTAAACTGAAATAAAAGTAAACCAAAAACCTTAAAATATTTAACACATTTCTTAAATATTTGGTACGGATGTATATTTATTTATGTATAATTACATCCAACTATAATTGTAGAATTAGTAATATATGCCTATAAAAGGTTTAGTGATTATAAAAAATATCTAAGGATAAAAAATAATCTCATATTTTAAGGAAGGTGATTAAATTTTGGTAGAAATCTATATAAATAAATCATATATAATTTTAAGATATATTTATATCTTGTGTTAATAGACAACGGTCATAAGATATAAATGTTGTAAATAGAAAATAATTATTTCCTATTCACATGAAAAAAGTTTAAATTATAAAGTCCACATACTACTTTTTTGTTTTAGTTAGTAGATACTCATCATTTTGACATCGTATTTTTATCATTTTCAAACAGATGTTTACCCAAAAACAAATACTAATAAAAAACTAACTGTTTTACTTATAAACAAACAAAATATATACAATACAGATATAATACAGATAAATTACAGACGCAAATCATATATACATACAATACATATAAAAATCCGACAATCCAAATAGTCTCATATAAATGGTTTTTTTTTTTTTTTTTTGGGCTTGAGACTTTGTTAGACCGGCTCAATCGAATGGTTCGACAAGACAACTTGCCTTGGATTCGATAGCTACTAATGACCTATCTTGCAGTTTGGGCTGGACCGCGTTCAGATTCGATCTTTACCAGGTCACTCGTGCCATTCTAGCCGATCATACTTGGGCACCGGCTTTACCTGGCCGTGACATGGAACTTAAATTGCCATGTGGTATTTTTGCTTGTAAATATCTATATATAATATTGGCCATTCTTATACACACATATATAGATGATATAAGAGTTAGACAAGACAAGAAAAACTACATGGTATAGGATGAAGAATATCATTTATTGTTTGGTATACATAATTATAACATATTATCTTCTATTTTTTTTTATTATACCTTTGTTTTCACCTATAATTATTTAATTAATTTTATATGGTAAAACACTCAGCATGAAAGAGGCTATGGTAAGATTAGAAACACTGAGTTTTTTTAGGAAAAAAAAAATTGATTAGTCTAGTAAATTGAGGTTTTGTACCATCATTCATATGATACAATTTTTAAAAAAGTTGTCCATTCTTAAAAGAAGCATCGTCTAGTACGAGAGCTCAGAATAAAAATCAAACGGGACTTAAGACTTGTTTTGCAATCAAATGCTCCTTTAATGGTTGAAAAAAAAATCAACATTTTCAATTGATATTGCAAATCGTAAAACAAATAGTATTTAGAATTATTAAATTAGTGGTGGTTTGAGCCTTTCTCACATTGAAAATATATGCTAAACTGCCGCATGTTAACTTTCAATTCATTAATGCTAAGTTTGCGGAGTATTCACCCGTGCAGATGAAAATCATAAGTTCGAAAGCTCATGTAAGCATTGGCCCAAAAAAAAAAAAAAGGATTTAAAAAAATAATGCAAGGATATATGTGTATGTGAGTGTGTATATATATATTTCTAATGATAACTATCTCTCAATAGACTAGGATCAAGCAAAGGTTAGTATGAGTGGACACCTTTCAGGACCTGTGAGTTTAAAAAATAGATCCTGATTCAAACATCTCATATATGAGTCCAGGGCGATTTTAATATTAGAGCTGCAAAAAAATAAAATAACTGAACCGAGCCAAACTTTTGACGATGTACAATTAGCTCATTTATAAATCACCAAGCTTGAGCTCAAGCTGAACTTTTTGTCGAGCCTAAAATTCGAGTTTAAGCTTGGCTCATTTACAAATTGAATTTGAATTGAGCTTGAAATTCAAGTTTGAATTCAACTCGTTCAAATATTGTAATCTGATCTTAAGCACGATCAATAACAATCAAAGGAATATTGATGTGTTCCTTTTCAAATACAAATTCCTTAACTCCATCTTTCCATGCAAATTCAACATCCTCAAAGAACCTGATATTTATCATTTCAAAAATTGCCTTAGTTGTGGGATAACAAAACTTGTAACACTTCGATCTTTTTTAGTACCCCACAAAATAACAGCTAATGGTCCATGAGTCCAGCTTCCATTCATTTGGCTTATAAGGTCAAACATCGGCTAGATATCCCTAAATTTGTAATTGTTTTATACTAGGTTTCTTGCCTATCTAAACCTCATAAGGGGTTTTACTAATTGTCTTAGTTGGTGCCTTGTTGAGTAAGTATCTTGTAGTTTTCACTACTTCTCCCTAGAATGATTCTGGTAAGGTTGACTAACTAATCATACTTCTTATCATATCCTTAAGCGTTTAGTTTTGTCTCTTAGTAAGACCATGCTACCATTCATTAAGGTGAACCTGGCATAGTGTATTGTGAGACAATATAGCATTCCTCTAGGAATTAGTGAAGGGCCTTAGATGCTGTTCACATGATTCATCATATCTACTGCAATATTTAGCATCGTAGTCAAACATGATACTTTCAATCTTTTTGTCAAGTTAATTTTCAACTTCAGCCTTATAATTTTTTTAACACTTTTATTGATCGAGATTTTTTTATAAAGGAGACATAAGTAGCTATATCTTGAAAAGTCATCTATATATGTTATAAAATATTTTTGACCATTCCAAGATGTCACAAGAAATGGTCCATAGATATCTATATGAATTAGTTCTAACACTTCTATAGCCTATTGACACCTAATCTCTTTAGCATTTGTCTGTTTCCCTTTATAATATTCATACACATATTAAAATTCATAAAATTAAAGGGATCGAGAATACCACCAGACACAAGTCTCTCTATTCTCCTTTTAAAGATATGACATAATCTCTTGTGCCACAATGTGGTTGAATTCTCGTTAGTTAATTTATGCTTTGAATTTTGAGTACCAATATGCAAAGATAAACTATATTATGCAACAATATCTAACATATAGATTATTACTATAAGATAAAAAATGGAACAAACCAATTTTAAATCAACAAAGAGGTCAAATTGGTTATTGCCAACTGAATAAGAGTAGCTCAATTTGTTCAATATAACAATACAAATAAAAATTTGTCTAAAAGATGGTACAATAAATGTCTCAATTAAATCCATATAAAAACCAATTCTAAGTAATAACCTAAAACGTTTAATTGCCTTAACCACAACTATCTTATCATTGCTAATGTAGATGTATATTTTATCATTACTGGGCTTTTGATAACTTAAGTACCCCTGGACAGCACTCATGTGAGTTGTTGTACCCAAATCTATTCATTTGCTTAGCACTCATATGAGTTGCTGCACCCAAATCTATTCATTAAGTGTGTCTCAATAATGAAGCCAAATCAACCCCAGAACACTTAAGCTTAAGAAGCATACTCTTCTTTGCACGTCGAACGTAATAGTTAATGCAATGCTTTTTTCTTTGGCCTTTTCTATTACTAAAGAAACAACCATCTAGATATTGCTCCTTGTGCTGTTTTTATTATGGTGTATGTTTTGTAGCCGCCATACCTTTTTTTTTTGTTCATTTTGTCCTTAGATGTACTAGATAAGTGAGCACTTTTGATTTTCTAATGGTTCAATCTCTATTCTTCTAGAATATAGTGGGAGATGAGCTCATTTGAGGATTAAGAGTCCTTTTGACAATTATAGATTATCTTGAACCGACTGAATAAAGTAAGAAGCGATATCAAAACCAAGTGCATTAATAAGTCATCAAAATTTTCCAATTTTAGTACCTTGAGTTTCGATGTTATGTGAGACATCTCCATGATGTGTTCCCTTATATTACCCTTTCCCCTATACCTCATAGAGATTTCTTTTGCTATGAGCGTACTAGTATTAGCCTTTTCATCTCTAGCAACCATTTTATCAAGATCTTGAAGGTACTCCTCAGCTATCTGGATCCTATCAGACGTAGTACCTTTGAATGCTTCTAGGATGGTACGTTTTGTGATCATCTCATGCAATTTGGTCACTCTCACTTTTCCATATCCTTTTTTAGTCGGTTAATTTTCCCTTAACACAACGTCTAGATCCATGATTTTGAGAACAATTAGCACGTTTTTTTTTTGCTAGTGATGTGCCTTAGGCTATATAGATACTATTAAATTATCTATTAATCTTAATAAGATTAAGATTAATAAATAAATATTAATTACAATCATTTTTTAAGAAGTGTGTCATTTAGAATTCCTAATAACTTATGTGTGTCTTTTGGAATTCCCAATAACCTTTGAAATCCCTAATAAGATTAGGGCAGTTGACTATGGCACAATTTCTTATAAATAGAACACAGTGATCTCCCCTTGGGCTTTTAAGAGACGCTTGCCGTCACATTAGAATTACGGAGAAACTCTGTATCTCAAAAGTAAGAAACCCTACTGAGAGAAATTTCCAATTTAGGAATTGTTCCTACGTGCTAGCACACACAGATATCCGATTGGAAATTCATTTATGTAGATACAGTAGAGGGTGTTCGCGTTTGCAATATCTCAGATCCGAATTTCTAGTATTTTAAAGTATTAAAAAGGTAATTCTATCCGTTTTAATTTGATTGAATCGCATGGATCTGCAATTGAGAATATAGGGTTCGTCCTATTTGAAAACAAAAATATATTTCCGCTGCGTATTGATCCCTGAATTCCCAACACTTTTACCATGTCTTAAAATTCATGCCATTTAACGTAGAAATAGAGTTGATATTGGTAAAGATATTCGAGCTAGTAACTACAGATAAGCCGAACAATTTATGCTCAAATTTAAATTGAAACATGCAAATAATAATTCAACTAATAACATAGCTCATCACAGGATACCTAGCATAACATTAACACCTAGTCTATGGGCAAAGATATCAACTTGTAAGTGGTGCTCTTGGTGTAGTAATCAAACATTGATAGTAAGCTCATGTTAAATGATTAGGCCTTTTTTTTTACGGACCAACCATCTACAAGGATTCTCGAATAACAACACCTCATTTATCACCATAGATGCACAAGTAAATCAGCCAAACCCTAACCTTCCTTTGGGTCGATTAGCATTTGCATGATTAACATGCACATAATTTGATTTATCCTATTTAAAATAGATGACCTCTATAAGATAGGTTACTTTGATAACATACTATTTCAATAATCCATCTGGAATAGTAGACATAAAATTATCAAGATTTGAATTTTGAATTTCAATTATGACCCACTGTATGAATTGGTTCTTTTTTTTTTTTTTTTCAAGAAGTCAAATACTAAAAAACTTGTAATAACTAATCCATCTCAAACTTCAAAGCGGAATCTAGGGCTATCCACATAATTCAAGAATAACACTCCTTCACTGTAGAGGTGCACCGAATTTACGATTACTTGCATGGCAAGTTAACTACTTCATTGCACAAAATATTACCATAATAAAACCAAAAACACGTACATCATGAACTTATCATAATCAAGCTATAAACATGATTGAAGAATCCAAAACCCTCAATAACACATAATTTCTTGGATCAATAATAGCTTAGCAAACATTTATTACATTCATATTCAAATAAAGATGCAACCTTTATTCATGTTTCATCAATATAACACAATTGTTACACAAATAAAACCTAAAACATATGCGTATTGACCTAGAATCTTAAGCTTTATTTCTTCATGTTAATCTATCTTGAAAATCTTAGCTTGCAAGGATTAGGGAAGGGTTGCAAGGATTAGGGAAGAGATCCTTATATAAATTTTTAATCACAACGGTCTTATGTCTCTAATCTCGCACATGGTTGCTCCGATACTACTTATTGGTATTAAATCGTAGATCCATAAATTAAATAGCATATGTACAAGATTAAGAACATATAAAAGTAACTATGGAACTGAATCCATGATATGGAAGACACACAAAATCCTTTGATTCTCTCTCTCTCTTTTCTTTCTAATAATGAGATATTAGATCAGTAAGGTGTGATGCGTATAATTTGATGACTACAATTATATATACATGTATAAGTCCATATTTATTATTTCTTATTTTGCCCATTATAAAATAAGAAACATGTCCATCATAAAAAAAGAAACAATATGTGCGGTTTCTACACACTATGTTTTATACTTTATATGATGCATTAAAATCCATAACTTTATTAAATCACTTTATTTAAACTTTATATTTTATATTCCTTTTATTACATGGTTATTTTATTAACACATATAAGCTCATATGTTTTTATAAAAATCAATCCAACATGTCAAAGTTGTTGATTTTATTTAGATATTCATATTTTTCCTTTTATATTTTTCCTTCTTTTTTTGTCTTCCTTGTAGTCCCAATTAGTGTCTTCAAATTTATTTCGTGATTGTATATAATTTTCGCCCTTGTGTTGATACTGTCCATCTAAATGTAAAAGAAATGCTTGTTTTCAAATTGAATTTTTTATATTTCCATTTTTATTAGTTTGTTATATTAGTACTATATGTATTTGTATTTCAATATATTTCATTAAATAGATTCATGTTCTCTAGAAAATATATATATATATATATATATATATCAACAATACTTATTACGAAAGTTCCACGGCATAATTGTGAAAGATTAAGATTTGTTGAACTATTTGTATATATCTAAGGCCATTCATATTAGGTTCACCGTTAGCCATTTTGTTTTCAACTATCATTATGAAAGGAATATAAAAGTGTTTTCTAAATGTAAAACCCATAGCATTATATGGTCTAGAGAGGTTGTTTTCAGTTGTGGTCCAACCTCTTAATTGCACACTTTAATCGTATATTTAGTATGCGAGAATTAATCCCCAATAGAATCGGGTGTTTGGATGCAATTTAAAAAATTAGAATCATAATTCCTTGAAATTATTGATTCCGATTTTAAATGGAATCAAGATTCCATTCTGACTTTTAGCATGTCAAATTACACACACATATATATCCTCTATTAAATCTAATTAATATTTGGATAAAGTTAGAATAAGTTTACACTTGCAATGCTGCTGTGCCGAGAAATAACCCAAAGGAACGTTCCTATGCAAATTAATACATTGATTAATATTGGATAATACACCCAACGTTACTGTGCTGTGAAAACAAAAAGATAGCTCCTGTTCCTAACGCACATTGTACACTTACGACGTTATTTATGTATATAGATTACATATACATGTTATATACGTATTTATATCACATTTGTACAAATAGTACGTCTGTCTCATATATATAAATATATATATATGCATATGTAAGAAGAAAAAATCTAGATTGAGTATTTATGGTATGTGTTTAACAAAGATGCATATAGAAAATTATATATATGTGTGTATACATATAGATATATTCATTAGTTGAGGGTATTTTTGTCATACTATAGTATATGCTTATTCCGTTTTATTATAGATATGACATAACCAAACACAATCATGGAATGGAATCAATGATTCCGTGATGTTTCTAAATTTGGTATTCCATTTTCGATTCCATTTCATTACAAACCATTCCTACATATCAAATTTAGGAACTTTTAATAATATAGTTTGGTGACAGTAAGTTTGCAAGTATATACTATCCCACTACATTTCATGACCTATAATTATCTAAGACAATCCAAACACAATAATCTGCCCTTATTACATTACAAAGAACCTTTTATAGGATAGAACAATGGTTGTTGATATAGGAGAATCGTATTACATAACTAAAGATGAAAAATGTCATATTTGATTCTTAAATTATATATATTTTTATGTATTATATTATTGTTTAAATCTTTTTCAAGGTCATTTACTGATTTTGTGTTAACTCCATTTAAGACATTAATTACAAACATAAATAAAGTTCGAGTAATTAATAATAAAAATGAAAAAATTCAGATACTAAATTAACATATATAAACATAAGATTGTTAATAGTAGAAATAAGCAAAATTAATATAGGAAACGCGCCAATTTACTTACGAAAGATATATCACTTCTTTTTTTTTTTTGGCCGATAAAGATTTATCACTTCGAATAATGCGCATTGAAGGTTGGTCACTAGAGATTAAAATATCAAATTGTGTAGTTAACCACCTTAGGCTGACCACTGGTTGAAGTGTCTACAAGTTTGACAACATGGATGCATGGATAAATGTTGAGCTATTAATTTTTTTCCTAAACTTTTATTTATGCTATTTCTATTTTTATTTAGTTATTTGAAAAGCGAGTCTTATTTTTAATGTTTTATTTTAATTTACATCTTGTTGTTTAAGTTAGTTTCCTTTTTCTATATTAGGTTGGTCAACATTATTTTAGTAAACTATAAATGGGCCATTGGTCATGGTTATTTAGGGTCAAATCTTTTATTTCATGTCAAATTGTGTCATTGATAGCTATTGTTGGTGGGACTACTAAGTTTTGTAAAGTTAAGGCAATATTAAGGGTTTTCTTTATTTATAATTGTTTTAAATAATTGTATTGCAATTATGACAAATAACAATAATAGAATCTATTTAAAATAACTTGTAAGGCTTTTATAGTATTATTAATTGTTATTGATTTGCAATTCAAATACAAAATAGCTTGATTTCGATTTTAGTAATTAATATTTAATAGTCGATTTCCTACCATGATTCAAGAGAATTTATAGTACTTCCTAGACATAAATCCCTTTCCAGTGTCTATCAACGGTGAAATTCTAGGAGTTGACAGTAATGAAGAGAAGATTATGTTAAGCTAGAGATGATTACTATGAGGGTAACTAAGAGAAAGATATACTCGAACTAGAGATGATGACTTTGACTATAATTAAGAGAAACATTATGTCAAACTAGAAGTGAAAGTGATGACTGGATTCTATGATCAATTTTGGGAAAGATTCAGCAATGCTGTGTACGAAAGGCTTAGAGACTAAGATGACCAGAGATACCAAATACCAACGGGAGATAGCGTTAGGTGTTGGTCACGGTAGATATAATTAGGTAAAACTAGTAATTTAAGTGGGGGAAAATTCTATGGTTTCATTATTAATTTTGATGGGATCGATCCCGTCGATTGTCTATTGGCTCATATCATATCAAACCGTGATCAAACAATTAAATTTGTTAATATTCTAATTACTTTATTTATTTTAATAGTCAGATGATTGACACGGGACCGTAGAAGTTCCTTCAAGTATGACTTGTTGTTTGTTCTAATTAAGATATTTACTAGTAGTTAAGTCTACTTTAATCTTTGTAATGTTTAGTTTGATTGTTTATGAGTTTGATTTATAATTAGACATTAATCAATTTCGAATTGAATTTGTATGTTAATATTATTTTAATTAAAAAAAAAGATAACTGAATATTAAAAACTTTAATCGAGTCGAATTGGAGCTTCTCTTGATTTTAAGTTTTGATATGTTGAAGTTTAGGTTGAATTTAATGTTTTGTCTAAGGATGCAACTGAGCGGATCATAATAGGGTACCTAACCTGCCGAATTCGCTAAAAACCCTATGGGATCAAACCCATAGGGTTATGGGACAGGTTTAGAAAAAATTTTTGAGATCCCGTAGGATCATGGGTCGAGTTTGGGTCTAGTTATGACCCTTTAGGGTCAACTCGACCTGATAAGATTACTAAAAATAAAATATAATTTTACAACATCGAAACTTAAAAATATCCATTTTTTATTATTTTTATAGCTCTATGATTGTATAATTTATTTTTTTTATCCAATTGAGAATGTCATGCTTTTTTATGATTAATAAGAGGCAATACTCTTATTTATGTATCTATGTTAGTCATCGAGTAAAGTAAATTATATTATATTGTGTTACATATAATTGATTGTCATACATTAAAAATCAATTGTTTAGCTTACGGACTTTTTTTTTTTTTATGTGTAGTTTTATCATCAAATGAAAAGAAATTGAAACAAACAAGCAAAATAGAGAATATATATCATGAAAACAAATAGACAAATGATGAATAAAAAGAATGAAAAAGGAAAAAAATTGTAAAAAAAAAATTGGGTCAACGGGACAGGGCGGGTTAGGACCATGACCCTATAGGGGCGGGTTTAGGTATTACACATAAAACTCTATAGGATCATGAGTCGAGTTTGGGTAACCCTTTAGGAAACAGGATCGAGTTCGGATTTTATATAACTCGTTCCAAACCCATCCCGATTGCATTCTTAGTTTTATCCTCTTGGTTGGTTTGGAATCCTAGTAGTGATGGATCTAAAAAAAAATAAAAGAAAATAATTTCTGTGCCAATGCAAATTTAGCCTTAGGTGATTAACGCATGCATAGGCCACGGGATCTATAGATGATATGTTTTTACATCCTTTGATACCGATAATCAAGAACTTATATGTATGTATATGTGTGTCATTAAAAGACATTAGATATATGATCAATAATCTACATATACTTATGCTACATATAAGGGGGGTAAATTCTAAAACTTTCATGTTTTTTTTTTTTTTTTTTCAATATTTGCGTGTGAAGAAAATTATATAGAAGGTTTTCTTATCGGATGGGCACGCACACAATAAAGGTCACTTTATGATTTTTTTATCAATATATATCCACTTTATATTTGATTATATATACATATATATATTTGGAAATTTCAATCTGGCATTTGGAAGATTATCTTATTTATATGTAAATTGTTTTGATTTCATGATTATCATAAATGTGGTAATTGGTATGTGAGAATTAGGACACATTGTACTTTTAGGAGAAAAGGTTTAAAAAGTAGGAGGGACTTCAATATCCCATCGATAAGACCGTGCAGTCAATCATCTCACCATCAAAATAAATATAATAAGAGATATATTAGGTATTTTAGCATTGCAATTATGATTTAGTATGAATCCGAACCTTAAATAATGAACAAAATTGCTCTTGTTAAAACATATGATAGAACAATAGTATTTTCCAAAATACATATTTTATATATTTGAAAAGAAAATTTTAATTGGTATTTTTGTGAAAAAAAATAAGATAGAAGGTAAATAAATCCATTTTATAGAAATTTATTAAGCATTTAAGTTTTAAAAAATGGGTATATAAAAACTTATATCTTTATATTTTTTGCATCTATTTATTGAACGCATCTACTTTAGTGGATGCCAAAAAGGATACCTAATGACCAATACAAGATTAATTATTTCTGTTTTAGGACCCTTCTATAAGTAAATACTTAATATAAGATGCAATTAAATTTAATTACCAAATGCATTTCCAGCCTTATATCGCGTGTTATGCATCAATATACATACAAATGTCCTGTCTTGTAACTAGTATATAGATATATATCCCATCTTGTATATTAACTAACATGTTAATAGTTGTATTAATAATTTGCTTAAGTGATGCAAACAAAAGAAATTTCCAAAAAGTGAAATGTTTGCTAGATGTAGTTAGAATTAGGCTACCTTAGGACCCCAGGACTTAGGCATGGGGGGATGGGGGTAGGTGGTGGCCTAGTAGGTCTCGGTATTATGGTAACCCACTGCACAAGATTTGAATTAACCTCCCACTCCATTATCTTGACCATCGGTTTGTAGAGCTGGACAAATGGGCTATAACCCATGGGTTGGCCCGTTTAACTCATTTTTAAAACGGGTTAGGGTTGATTTTTTTCAACCCGTTTAAAAGCGGGCTAAAAAAACCCAGCCCGTTTAACCCACGGGTTAAAGCGGGTTAACCCACAACGGGCCGGGTTGGCCCACTTTTTTTTTTTAAGATTAAAATAGGTTTTAAACTTAAATTTGAAACTTAAAATAGGTTGCTTGTCTCAATGAGTTGTGCGAAGACAAAGTTGCATATTCAATAACAAACATTCTAACAATAATCCACGGCTTGACATTTAAATAAATTTGATTTGACACATAAACACTTTTCTCATGCACATAACGATACGTATGAACCTTAAGTGATAGTACTGAAACAACAATAGTCCCCTTGAAATTTCATTGAGAATATTGGTGAGTTATATTTAAGAGTACTTTTTTACAATTACGACTAATTGTTGTTCTTAGGAAAGAAAACAAATTACAACATTTTCAATATAATATATATATATATATATCAAATTTGGGCCAATATATGTATATATATATCAATATTATTAAAGTAAGAAAAAAAACAAGCAAAATCGAAATCCACCAATTGAAGAGCAGAAGAAGTCGGCCGAAAAAAAGAAGAGCAGAAGAAGCCGCCCAACCCATAAAATGAAAAGTTCATGCCAGCCATTCCGTAAATCCATGCATCAAGTAATGACTAAGCAGTAGAATAGGCCTAGCAAGTCAAATTTCCAAGCAAGTTCTCATGGTCCAGTGAACAAGTCTTCAACCCAAGCAAATGTAATATATTTTTTTTCGTTGAAATGGGGTATCCAATATTAGTATTTTTCAATTGAAAAATCATGAGAAATGATGTTAAATTATAAGACTATTAGTATAATATTGTTCTTTTGTTAAATTTTAAATGAGTCAAGTTAGTGGGCTGGCCTGTTTAACCCACCAGCCCGCATGGGCCAGGCCGGGTTGGCCCATTTAACCCACTTGCCCAGCTCTATCGGTTTGTCAATTGGGGGACCTTTAGAACCCACTCGTTTGCATTTATGATTATAAGCTGGTGCGCAAATAATAGTGGGGCATATCCTAAAAAGAGTTACAAGTTCAATTGTAAATAGTTTCCCTTGTAATATTTCCTTATACACATTCGTGTAATATTTCTTGTAAATTTTTTTGTAAAGGAGTCATGTACCAAATATTTATTTTTAAACATTTGTATGGGGTGGGGGGTTATTTTGAAATGTTTGCTAGATGTGTTAGAACCAAGCCACCTTAAGACCCTAGGACAGGGAGCCCTAGTAGGTCTTGGTGTTGTAGTAACCCACTGCACGAGACTCGAATTAACCCCTACTCTATTAACTTGATCTGGGGTTTGTTAATTGGGAAACCTTTAGAACCCACCCTTTTGCATTCATGATTATAAGCTAATGGGTAAATAATAGTGGGGCATGTCCTAAAAAGAGTTGCAATTTCAATTGTAAATAGTTTTCCTTATAATATTTCCTTATACATATCCATGTAATATTTCTTGTAAATTTCTTTGTAAAAGGAGTCATGTACCAATTATCTATTTTTAAACATTTGTATGGATGGAGAATTATTTTGAAATGTTTGCTAGATGTGGTCAGAACCAAGCTACCTTAGGAACCTAGGACGGGGTTGGGGCGGTGGGGTACGACCAGTAGGTCTTGAGTTTTAGGGTAACTGACCACGAGAGACTCGAATTAGCCCCCTAGTCCATTAACTTAACCCGTGGTTCGTTAATTGGGGTATCTTTAGAACCTACCCATTTGCATTCATGATTATAAGCTGGTAGGTAAATAATAGTGGGGCATGTTCTAAAAAGAGTTGCAATTTCAATTGTAAATAGTTTTCCTTATAATATTTCCTTATACTTATCCATTTAATATTTCTTGTAAATTTCTTTGTAAAGGAGTCATGCACAATTTTTTTTTTAAACATTTGTATGTCGTATAATAATTTCCTTGTTATTTCAAAACTAAAAAAAAAATGAACTTACAACTCAAGTGAAGTCCCTGAAATGGACCTACTATTATTTAGTCACTACCCAGCATCTGCATCTGCATCTGCATCTGCGTGACATGTATCTCGTTATTCTTTTATTTATAAAAATAAAAAAATTTGAAAAGATGAAAAAGAAAAGTGCCAAGTTTGTAAAAATTCGTTAGTTATAGGTTATTAACCTTTAGAGTAATTCTTCCTTTAGACAAGCTATAGGGTCTTTTAACTAAATTATCTTGACCATAGGATGTAAACTCATTTTAGTCTCTCCTTTTGACATTAAGTTGCTACCTTCTTCTTTATAGGAACCCACTATATAAATAAATAGGATATAGTCCTTCAAGTGTCTAAGTTACAATAATTATCAATGTTTAAAAAAATAATAAAAAAAATTCTTCTTTTAAAGTTTCACTTTTGTAAATACATATATTTTTTTAAAAAAATCATCACATCATTTCACCTTCGTAAATAGGGCTTGTTAAACAAAAATTAAAAAATTAAAAAAATGATGAGTGTTAAAGACCTCAAGAAAGAACTTGAAGAAAAGCAGAAAGAGATATAAAAGAAAATTGCTCCATCAAATGAATGAAAGGTTAAATGCTTTGGAAGGTGACAAGGAGGTTGAACAAATAGGCATCACCAACTTACCCACCACAAATGTAGGGTCCTACCCTATAAAGTTCAAGACCCCAAATTTTGAAAAATATGATGGGACTGGCTACCCTAAACTCTACATCAGGCTATATGTTCCAAAGATGGCCAAATATGTCCAAAATGAGCAATTGATGATCCAAACATTTAAAGATAGCTTGACTGGTCCAGCCTTAATGTAGTATGCTCAATTGGATCTCATTGAGATCAACACATGGTATAAGCTAGCTAAGGCATTTTACAATCAATATAAGTTTAACACTGAAGTTTCTCCTTCTGTGTGGGAATCAAGTAACCTTCATAAGCATAATGGTGAGTCCTTCAAGGGGTATGCCCAATGATAGAGATCCTTAGCTGCAAGGGTAGCTGCACTTATCCAAGAGAAGGACTTGACCTTCACCTTCATCAACACTTTAGAGGAGCCATTCTTCTTTCACCTCATTGGTCACACATCTACCAACTTCAGTGAGATAGTAGCAATAGGTTGTAGAATTGAGAATACAATCGCTGCAAGGAAGCTTATAACCTATGATAGGAAGCCCATGGAACCATCAAAGGAAAAGAAGCCTTAGTCAACACGGTGAATTTGGAAAGCTACACCAAGCCACTTCACCAATAATCTTCAAAAGCTCGATAACTCATTAGTAATCAATTCAGAGTAGTCATCCTTCAAAGAGACAATTCGATTACCTTCCTATCCTATTGTCTTAATCTTTTTACCAATTGAAAGAAGCAAATGTTTTAGCCTATGAAGCTCCCAAACGAGGCTATAGACCATGGAATGCTGATCCAAATTCACAATGTGATTATCACATGGGTCAAAACAGTCATTCCATAGACACTTGTTGAAGGTTAAAAAATAAAATACAAGACCTAATTGATGTTGCGATGATCCAATTTGAAGCATCAACTAATGGCAACAATTCTCCCTAAAGATGAAGTCTGATAAAGCAAGCAAAAGAAGAAATGTCCTTTAGGAATTATTTCATGTGTTTGTCATGAATTTGATGTCAAGACATTTTTTTTAAATAAAATAATTCAAGACATGTGACCTATAATGGTATCACAAATCATTTTTGTTTTACTAGAAAGGGTTGAGGCAAATAGGGTATGATTGAAAGCGTTTTAAAGAATCTTTTAATTAGTAGAAGGTATCTCATCACCTAAAATGTCTAAGAATGATAAGAGGCAAGCTAAAATCTAAACACTAACATTCAAAAACTCGAGAGTTGAGTGATATTTGAAGTGGGGAATTAGACTCATTTCTTAAAGGAGGTCTATCTTGAATTTAATACATATGTTAAAATGACATTAGACATTCATTTTAACATTTCAAACACACTTATCCCTTGCCAAATCCTTTGAGCCATACAAGAGGATGTTTCTTAAAATTGAAACATGTCAAGAACCATCCCACAATGGGGCATTTTTGGATGTTAAGGCATTAATTAGGAGAAGAGGATAAACTAATATGTACTTGCCCAATTGCATAAATTCAAAAGTAATTGACTGACATTGGTAATTCCTTTCCCTTTGAAATGAAGAAAAATCTATACACTTTGAACTGTAAACCATTCAATAAGGAGAGTGGAATAATAATCATCTTTAAAAAAAGAGAAGGGAGGGAAAAATAAAAAAAAGGAAAGATGGTCAGACTCAAACACAACAAATCCAGGGAACATTATGAAAAGTTGAAAAGTTTCTAAACATATCAAAGCCCACAACATCCCTGAATTGTAGATCCGCTCACAACACCCTTTTAAAGACTTTTCAGATCATGGGAATTTATTTATCCCGGATACAAAAGAAAAAAAATGCTTTTGATACTGGGGAAAGTTCACTTTTATGTTTTTCTTAAAGGTTCTTGACTTGTAAACCCAGGATGGATTGAGAATATTTATTTAAAAAATTGACCCATATACTAATATCTTTATTAATAAGCCAATGACCAAAAGCCTATGTTACAGTCTGAAAAAGACCTAACAGATTAATAAAGACGTATTATTTACAAGATGGACCATAATTTTTAGAATTCGAGCAAAAAGTGAAAACAAGCCAATAGAGAGTGTAAGGAAATCCTCTTGGACTAGACAATTTATCATGAGATACCTATTCCTTGAAAGGAAAGCCTTAGAATCTTGGAATCATTATGGATCATAAAGGCCATTTGGAGTAAAGGATTTTCACCTATCTAAAGCATCTAAAAATTAAAAAAAAAAAGTGATTATGGGACAAAAGTGATAAGCCTACTGTTTATTCAGAACTTTTGGATCCCATAAGATTTCCACTTATTAGCAATTTTTCCAAAAAAAAAAAAAATCAAGACCCTCAGTTGTCCCATAAAGTCTTCAGGATTTTTAGTTATCGTAAGTTATCTTATGACACCTTCAGGAACTTCAATTATCTTATGAAATCTTTAGAACGGTCAGTTATCTAATTAATTTTTCAGGAACTATAGTTATCTTATAGAACTCTTAAGAACTTTAGCTATCTTATGGATTATTTAGGAATATTCCATAAAGATTCCAATAGCTTTAGTTATCTTATGACACCGTCAGGAATTTTGTTATCTTATGGAGTTTTCAAGAAATTTTAATTATCTTATAGAGAAGCTAGGAGCTTAAGTTATCTTATAGAACTCTCAGGAACTCCAGTTATCTTATAAAGTTCTTAGGACCGTCAGTTGTCCCATAAAATTTTTAGGAACTGTAGTTATCTTATAGAACTTTTAGGAACTCCAGTTATCTTATAAATTCTTTAAGACCATTAGGTCCCATAAAATTTTCAGGAATTGTAATTATCTTATATAACTTTTATGAACTTTAGCTATCTTATGAAGCCTTTAGAACCATTAGTTGTCCCATGAAGACTTCAGGAGCTGCAATTATCTTATGAAACCCTTAGCAACTTTAGTTATTTTATGGAGATTGTTAGGATCTTTTGGAGCTTTATTTATCCTCAAAGCATTTTCAGGAACAACTATATTACTATGTTTAAGAACTTTAGTCATCCTTCAGCATGGAAGCTTTAACCATCCTACAAAAGTTAGGAGCTTCATTTGTCCTTTAAGAACTTCAAGAACCATTGTATTCCTATGTTTAGGAACTTTGGTCATCTTCCAATATAAGAACTTTTTGTTACCCTAAAAAAAGTCAAGTGCTATAATTATCCTTTGAGAATCTTAAGAACTCTAGTATTCTTATCTTTACAAAAGCTTAGGAGCTTTTATTATCCTTTAAAACTTGTTCTTTTGTCAAGTGCCAAATTTTAGGTCATGAAATAGCCATGATTCCCAAATTTATAATCTTCACATGTGTATTAATGTATATTTTTGCATATTAGAATAACATTTAAAGTCTAGAATGTAAGTTGTGTTAATGAGTGGTACATGTGTTTGTGATTGTTTAATTGGATGTCAATGTGTGTATTATTAATGTTAATGTTGCACTTATATTGGTATATATGCTTTGAAGTGATTAAAAATTTGTTAAACAATGTTTGATACAATAACCAAATACAGTAGAAAATTTTGGACAAAAATAAACCCACACTTGTTTATTTTAAGCCGAAAATAAGCCCAAACCCATGTAACATTAAAACCTTTATTTTGGTAGCCTCAAAAGTCAACAATTTGGATAAATATCAAGTCTAATTTTTTTTTTTTTTTTTTTTGCAAAAATTCGTGTGAAAAATCAAACTATCCAAAGTAACCCAGTAGAGAAGCCAAAGACGCCATTTTCATCCTCCAAAACTCACCTTTGACAAGCCCAAATATCACCTATATTTTTCTCAAGTAAATCCATCATTTTCTTGTGGCAATACGATAAAACCAAGCTCAAGTTTCCTAAGGTATGTATTTGTTATGTTAAGTGTGTATTTATTAGTTTAAAGTTTTGCTAGAATATAAGTTTTCATGTTAAAATGAGTTTTGATGATTTACATGTGTTAGCTATGTATTAAATGATATCTTGATGGTTTAAAAGTTGTTGTTTGTGCTTAGTAAGTGACAAGAAGTAATGGAGTGAATGGAGTTGGGAATGAGTAGGGTTGAGATAGTATAGGGAAGAATGAATTTACAAAGTGAAGGGTTGAATGTGGATTTGTGTTTGAAATGGTAGATATGGGTGTTTAATGAGTTTAAAGTGAAGATTTTGTATGTTAAAAGAAGCAAGAATACATATAGGTTGAAGTTTGATGATAGAAATATGTTTGAAGGAAGTTTGGAAGTGAAAAATGTGGCCAAAAGCTTATGTTTTCGAAACAAAGAAGTCTGCAATTTTTTGAAAACCTGTACTACAATGTACGCCACCTCAATGCCGCTAGCGTAGAGCTAAGCACTGCCAGCGTACATAGCAACACTACCAGTGTTGGGGGTATTCATAGGCATGGTTCGAACCCATGGAACTCTTAGATTTTTTGATAAATTTGTTTTATAATCTATACCGGCTCAATGTCGCAGGCATAGACCACAACACTATCGGAGTTTATGTTAACGCTACTAGCATTGGCAAGCGTAGAATTTTTGGTGCAGACTACACCGCCTTAACGTCGCTGGCGTTAGAGGCTAGCGTATCCCCTACAATTTTTCATTTACAAAACTTCTTCAAACAATTTTTTTAGCTTATTAGTTTATCTTGTGATGATTTTATGAGTTTGTTTGATGCATAAATATTAAGTTATGATCTTGTATAGAATATATTTGAGTTGCTTGACCCTAAAGCCTAAAGTTATTTGTGTTTTATATTTAGTTTAGGATTAGTAGTGTTGACATGAGTTGAAATTTCTTATAACAGTGATAGATCCTCAGTTAATCACTATCTCTGATTCTTGGTTTGAATCAGGTGCACAATAATATGCTTGATTCCTTGCCTAGGATAGGCATGATTAAATTTACCTTAATTTAAGAAAAACTTAAGTTGTTTGAATTGATTGTCTATTATGCTGTTGAATCTAGTTCGAGAAGCGGCACCTTGTTTAGATTAGGGGCACGGTAATTTAGGCACTTAGGCCACCCTTGTCTTTATGATAAGACTTTTATAAGTGGAAAGTTGAGTAGTTGATAGGGTTATTTGGTATCAGTATAACATTTGCTTATTCTTAAAGAGAAATAATATGATTTAATTTAATGTTTATGGAAACACATGAATTAGGTGATATTGTGGATTAAGTTAAGTTAAGTTGTGAAACGGCTAAAAACCCTAAAGGAAGCTATTTTTTCATTTATGGATATATCATCTAGGAGATATAAGTCCCCGGATAACTTATATTAACCCCCTGAGTATTGAGATCGTTACTTAGGACCCTCAGATATTCTTATTGTCCAGAGTTTGAATACTCTAGTGTTATTTGACTAATTAAAGATTTTATAAAAACTTGATGGTTATTGCATTTGCATGTAGTTTAAGCTTGTGTGTCATTCGTATTTGCTTTCGTTACTTACGAACTGGGCCTTTGGCTCATTATTTTACATTTCAGGTGTTGATGACCATGATGAGTGCTACATCAGTATGGGATATGGCACCGATTTTGAGGATTTCTTAGATGACTGGGAGGATTAAAGGCGACCATGACCTTGATGGATATTTTGCAATAGTATAGATTTTGGAAAATCTATGTAATAGATATTGTCGCTATTGCTTATCTTTTGTAACTTTTGTAAATGGCTTGTTTATGAGCCATGTCTGCAATATCTATATGTATATATGTTTGTAATGGATCTATATCTTATATATAAATGTTATGTTTTTCTAAAAAGTTTTAAGAATTAATAGATTTCAAGTTTGTTCTTATAAGAGATTTAGGTAAACAAATATCCAAACTGATCTTGGTAAACAATCTTACATATAATACTATAAGTTATATGTTGTTAGGGATCTAGATTTACCTATTTAAATATAGGGATAAGTCCAAGTCTTTACATGTCAGCTCAAGGAGCACCTATTCATACTAATTGCCACCTCAAGGAGTGCACTTGTACCAGATTGCAGGTCAGCTCGTAGGGTACCTGTCCCAAAAGCAATTTTCAAATTGAGAGAGCACGGTCAAGGGTTGTTCATCATTTGGTCATTATCCCCAGTGGATCAATTGCAAGAGCTCATTCTCCACCTCCAGGTTCGCCTCAAGGCAAAAATGGGGTTTCTTTTTGTCTTTGTGGTGAAGTTTTAACAAACAACACCACAAAGAGGGACAACTGTAGACACCCCATTTTTTCTCATTTAAGACTTCAAATTATGGTAAAAATTAATTGATGCAATAATGCGATCGCCAGGTATATGAAACGTAAGACCCAATCAATCGTCGATGGAAAAAGCCCTCAAAGATGGTCTTGAAACAAGCAAAAAACAACTCGATCCTAATTGAACCCACCAATTGAAACTAAAGTTATCTAAGATTCAATTGTAACTTGACCCCAACCAAACCTATCGATTAGAGCTACAACTATAAAAAAAAAAATGGAGCTTGACCCTAATTAAACCTATTAACTAGAACTAAAGCTATCACGGATTAGTTCTTGTCACAAGAATGAAAAGAAAGCTCTCACACAAGAGGAAAATCTCTCGAGAGAAATATGTTTCATAAATCAAAAACTAACTGTTCTCAGATACAATACAAAAGGATAATATATACTAACACCAAGGAAACCTAAAAGAGATAAAAAAAACAAAACAAGTCTCTGCCAAACATAGGTTGGAGGCCTAAAAACAACATTGGTGGCCTTTAAAACGAAAACAAGAAAATTACAAATTGTTTGAGCTTTGTAATAGGGAAGGCCGATTAAATGCCAATGGTGTAAACCCTAAAGCCGGTAGCGTAAGTCCTCAAGGTTGACAACATACTGAACAGCTTTTAAAATTTGATTCTGTTCATTTTGTAAGTCGGCTGAAGGCCAGCGGCGTAAGCTTCTATACTAGCAACATACATCAAAGAAGGTTGGTGGCTTTATTCCAGTGTACAGGATCCTCATCTTGACAAATGTTGTTCTCCTTTGTCGTTGCCATTTGATCTGCATCATTAATATAGGAGCCTTAAATTTTATTTCTGTGCAATCTAAATCAAGGCATAAGCTAACAATCTGTATGGATAAGTCTTTGATGTGCACTTAGGAGACCTCAGTTTAAATCTAGCAAGAGACAAACTGCGTCAATTTTTTTCAACCTTTTGCATGTGGCGAATGCTAGTTAAAGGAGTGACATCATCAATGACATCACAACATCTTCCTCCTTAGGAAAGGCAGTAGTTTTCATGTCTAAACCAACTTCGACGACCATCTTTAAGGCTAGTTTTGAGTTATTTTTCTTCATGATTTCATGAAATTAATGATGAAATCACAAAGTACATATAGAGTATAATGAATTGAGACGGATTTCTAGTCTTGATTCATAATTTTATGCAGTCAAAATCGAGCTAAAAAATTAGAGAAAGTTTGAACACGAGATGATCTCCATCACCTTCAATGGCTTTTTTTTTTTTTACTGAATTAAAACAAATTGAAGTTTTCATAAAGCATATGAAGGTCAAACATGCTCGAATATTCTTTTAAATTTGCCTAAAAAACTTGCAATCATCATTAATCAAGATTTGAATCTAAAACCTTAGTTTCGAAAATTTTGAATGAGGGTTTTAATCCGATTTCCAACTTTGTTTGATCTCCTATAGTATAAATTGGAGCTTGTACAAGTCTTTAAAGAATCTGTAAAGACCCGATCCTCTAAATCCCGAGACTTAGAGTATCGAATCCCCAACCACATTTAACGTTTTCACATTATATGTAAGGTTGTCCTAAAACTAACAGTTTATGAAAATTGTTTGATCAAATCACTATACTTTGTAAAGAACTTTTTAAATAAAACAAGATTGCTAACAAAAGCAATCTATACATATATTTACATCAAATAAACATTGCTTAGTGTCATTACATGACACTACAAAAACAAATTACATGTTTTCTCAAAATGAGGACCCTAAAGGATCTTAAGGTCATTACAAAAAGAAATTGGCTTAACTAAAGCCTTCTACATAGCTTGTCCTTAGCAAAAAGTCTTCTAAAAGTCCCGGGTCATCGGATCCTATTCATCCCACTCGTCCAGAAATCTTTCGAAATCGGACCCATAGCCCAAGTCATCGTAATACTTGTCTCAAATACCTGCAAAGCAGCAAAAGTGAGCCAGAGGCCCAGTACACAATAACCAATGCATAACAAGTCATCCAATGAATGTAATGCATCATAGAACAAGTGGTTATATTTATTACATTTTCTTTCACAAATCAACATGAGGGTATTCAAACCCCGTCACACTTCGGGAATCCAGGGATCCTGAGTAACAGCAGCTGCTCAGGGGTTGATATAAGCAGTCCGAATACTTATACTCCTATATCTATTTCATGAAGATAATAGCTTCATCTAGGGTTTAAAAAGCCGTTGCCCGACTCTACTTAAACTTAGTTCATAACATGAACCTAGTTCACAAGTTCCCATAAACTTTGAACTAAATCATGGTATTTCCCCCTGAGTTTAAGCAAACGTTACACAGATACAATTCCCCCTATCGGCTACCCACTTAACCAAAAGAATCGCTATTGCATCATAGCGTACCATTGCATCATGGCAAAGTCATTGCATCATGACTTGGTTAAGCGCCTAGCTAACATGTCATTGCATCATGACAGTTTTGCTGCTCCTCGGACCAGATTAAACAGCGTAATAGACATCCAATTCATTCAAATGTTAAGTCGAATCAATTTAGGTCAAATTAGAGATGTCTGGTCCTAGCAAACATCAGACAAGTTATTGCGTACCTGAACCCGTTAGTATAGAACTAGGATCTCTCGGTGATGAACTAACCGAAGAATCCTTAACTGTAATAGAAATACCACAATAATCAATAAATCAACAATTATAGATCTCATTATCACAAGTATACACATATTATATCCATATATCACAATTAATCAAAGACATCCTATTCATTAATTACAAAGTCACGAATAAGCATTTAAACGTCTTATTATATCCCAAAATGCTTAATAGATATTCAATTGCTCAAATAACAAACTTTGGAAACTTTTAGAAAAAGCTCTTAAAATTCAAAAGCACAGGGGATACGCCGGTACTCAACGCCGGCGGCGTTGAGCCAGTGTTCAATGTTCTGAAAATGTACACTGCCAACGCTGGCAGTGTTCAAGGGTACGCCGTCAGCCTTTGTATCCTATGCCGGCGACGTTGATTCCAGAAGCCAGCGTACAATATGGAAGAAAGAACGCCGGCTGACTTCCTAGTGAAAGGCGGCGACGTTCAGTCGGCTTTAAGAAATTTGGTTCTGTGGACTATCAACACCGTCTCTACGCCGGCGGCGTAGAAACTCAAATTGCCGGCGTACGTTCTGAAGAACAGACGCTGGCAAATCCTTAATATAAAAGCCGGTGGCGTTGCAAACGGCGTTAGGAAAATCGATTCTGTGGGCTTTCTACATCGCCTCTACACTGGCGGCGTAGAATCCCCAGATGCCGGCGTACGTTTTAAAAACAGGCTTAAACGAGAGAATTCAAATCCCCTGTTTTTCAACTTTGCAAAACTATATCTTAATACACTTTAAACCTTCCTCCACTACATTTCTAACATCATATCCTCACTCATATCTATACTACTCAATTCTAGCAATTCAAAGCATGAATTCAACATCATTAAACACTTCAAAAACCCACTTCCATCAATTCTAAATTCTCCTACACAAATCCTCTTAACAACTTCCCAACACTTCATATTACCTTAACCATACATACACAACCTCACACACTCACAAGCTCATCCCAAACATGCACAAACCATTTAGATCATCTTAAACTCAATTCATCCAATAATCCATACAACTACTTCAAGAAAAGAAAATAAAACAACACAACAACCTTAACTAAATTAATTCAAGTATATATATATATATATATATATATATACCTTGTCTTGAGAAAAACTTTGATTCTTAAAACTTGATATAGACCTTATCTTGAGCTTGGAATGGAATTAAAAGAAGAAGAAGAAAGGAAAGAAAGAAGAAGCAAAAATTCGTATAAAATATTAGGGCTGAAAAAAATAAGCTCAAACAAGCTTAATTATGCATAAAACATATTCCAAATTTACCCCTTAATGCATACTTTAACTTAGGTTGCATTTGGCATGAATTTGAACTTCATTTGGCTTATATTTGGGCATAAATGCTACTTAATTACAAGAAACTCAATCAACTAACTTAAGTGAAATTATAGTTGATTTATTAATCTAACTTAACTTAACCTCTTAATGTGCAAAAGACAACATTAATAATTTCATTACACACACATTAATGCATATAGAACAAAATATTAATGTCAACATATACATATGCATAATCATATATCTTAAACTACTAACAACATAACCATGCTCATTCAATTCAACATTTTAAAATAAATACTTAAACACATGGAATTTGAATAAAATTGAAATCTAGGTCATTTCAGAATCAATCACACGGCAAAATGTCTTCAAAAAGTCTAATCAAAGATGTCTAGGAATTAGGGTTTTGAAACTTAAAGCTTCAATTTTTTAGTTTATGGGTGAAATTCGAAGGGATTTGAAGTCATATAAAGTTTCAAAGCATCATAAGTTTTAGATTGGTAGGTTCGGGGAAGCTTAAAGATGTCGGCAACCACTCCGACCAAACTCCACCACCACTATTCCCTATACCTTGTGAAACCATCTTTCTTAGCCACCGTTGGAGGGAATAGCCACCAATGGAGTATTTTTCGTCCTCAAAAACCCCCATCCAAGACACCTATTGTGCCTAACACCACCAGATTGGTGGTTTTCGGATTCCGCCGACTACTGCAAGGAGTTCAAGTCATACAACCCAGATTCGATCCAAAGATCCAACACATCTGCCCCGCTTCAATTCGAAATCCGTGACTGCCCTCTATCCCAAGACCCGTGTGCTTCTATCAAGTATGTTTTGCTAATTTTCTTTTTTTTTTTCTTTTTCATTTTATCAATATAAAAATAATGGAAGAGGTTAAAAAAAAGATGATAATAATAATGGATAAAAATAAAAATAGTATATATATATGTGTATATTCTGCTATACATATAAGTTATAAAAAATGAAATTTAGTGAATAAATATGTGTTTATAATAATGTTTTTAAAGCCTTCAATCATCATTTTCCTTTATAAAAGAAATTGTCACTTTAGAAAAATATTTTCTTTGAAATAAAAATTAAACTAATAGTGCTATGGGATCCAATATTCAAAATTTTGTCTTTTTATCAAAGTAATAATTAAAATTTAATAAACTTAAAGTGAAAAGATTACAAAAAATTAAAAATAATCAATACACTAAATTTTTCTAAAAGAATTACATTTTTCTGATCCCAATTGGTGGATATGTAGGCACCTATAAGGCAACATAAAAATTATAAAAAAAATTTTTGTACCATCATATGCTTTGTAAAAATAAAAAATAAAAAAATAAATGTTTTATTCCACAATATATCTTGTAAATATGAAATTGACCCCATTTTTTTGTAAATATCATTTTTTTTATGACATGTAATATCATATCGATTTTTTAGCATAAAAATGGAATTTAATTAAAGAGTTGTAAGTGGAAACCATGTGTTTAAACAAGATTGCCCCCATACTTAGAATTTCTGGTATAAAATTGATTTTGAAATTAATTTAAACATGGACCTATAGTGAAGTTAAAACCAACCGACCCATTAGTTCTAACTTCAAAATTTTTCTTGAATATGTCGGGTTGCAACTCCTTTCAAAATCAAGTATGTCTTTCAGTTCCTAGTCAAGGGTTCGAATCAAATGGGTTAGAGTTTGATATAGATTAAACTGAAAGAAATCAAAAAGAAAATTGAAAAATCCAAGCTCGACAATTTTCTTCACAATAAAGAAGGAAAGACTACCCATACAAAGAAAGCCAGCTATTAAAGAAGCCTGTGTAGCCTCAAGGACAGTATAACTCCAATTAGCCAATGTGATGTATGCAACTGAATGGTGCTAGAAATATGCGCACTAGCAACGTTGTGCCAGGCTTCTATACTATGATATGTTCAAAAAAGAAAAAAAATAATTATCCAATCATGAAAATGTGTACACTGCAGCATAGTAGTTGATTTATAGTGCATATGCATGTGGTAGCACCTTAGCCATTCAAAAAACCTATTTGATGTTAAACCTCTTTTGACTTCGTCTAAAAGATTTTGGTCAAGGGACAAGGTATAAAAGACTAAATTCTAGTTTTAGGCTCTAAGCTCAGATTTGACGTAGATATAACTCTTTGAGCTAAAATAATAGGGATCAACAAGTTTGATTCATATTTTAGGATGATCAAGAAATAATTGGTATAATTCCAACCTTTCTCGATATAGGTAATGCAGTAAAAATGATTCATTTCAGGATACCAAACCAAATCAAACCGTTTTACATATTTAAAAAAATTCAAACATAATAATTTTTTCTTTTAATTCTTTTATTAAAAATTTTAATTATTCTTTAATTTTTTTTATTTAGACATGTATTATCTATGATGATAATATTAGAATAATCATAGCATGTTTCAATTATTGTGGTAATGTATAAGATAATTTTTAAAAATTTTACCCTATAGTGTTTCAAACATTCATTTTTTTTTTTTATTTTACTAATTAATCCACTATATTACTTAGGTACTTTTTAGTTTATATAATTGATAACATATTAATTGAAAACATATAACAAATTAAAATTTGTACCTTATATTGAAATCTTATATTCTTATGTTATTAAGTCTAGCATATAATTATAGTTTTATGCGATTATAATTTTATAATAAATGAAATCTCTTCCCTACAATAAGTTTTACATATTTATTTAGGTATATAATTAATTTCAAATATTATTATTTTTATTTTCATTTGTGATAAGAAATATATAATTGAAGTTTTTTGATATAATATATTTCTATTTTAAGAATGAAAAATGCTTTGAACCAAAAACTAAACCGTACCAAACTGTTTTTCTTTTTCAATTCAAAAAAATTATGAACTAAATTGGTTGGTTAGGTTTAGATTAAACAAAAAAAAAAGGGTAATATATGGTTTGGTGCGATTTGAGGGGTGAATCGGACCGAATTGCACCACACCTATCCCTAGTCACCATAATCTAACAGATGATATCGACGACTAAACCTGCAAAATACACCTCTTCCATCTTTATCCATAATTTGATAAAAAATTCATCATTCTATCAAATTTCTATTTTCAAAAATCATACACTAGTGTATAATCAAGAATACATTTTGTTCATCATTACTAGTACAGTATGATACCCGATAACCCCTTCATTTGTTACAAGTATATTTTATACAATTAAGATTGTCTACTCTTCACAAACCACATACAATATGAGACCCATACAAAAAACACATAACTACTTCATTTAATCATAAATGAGATGTGAGATGTTAAGGCATTCAAATTCAAATTTCATAGTGTGGCATTAAAAAAGAATCATTCATGGATATTTTTGGCAAATGGGTATTCTGCTACCTTTGATCGTAATTGACAGATACCTGTACCTTTCATCGACGGAAAAAAAAAAAAGAAGTCTTAATTTCAACAATTTTGTTACAAAATGCCTTAGGCATGTTTTACGTGGGATTAAGGAAAACAAATAGTTTTTTTTTTTAAATTACATAAATTCCACTAGATAAAAAATAATCCTAAAGATAGATAATTTGAATTCATCTCTTAAAAAGACGAAGTTATAAGTGGTGATCTTATTTATGAAAAAAACGGATAAAATCAATGTTGCCTCTTCAAAAGACGAGGCCAGTCACTTATGAACTAATCTCATCTGGCATCATCTTTTCAATAGACAAATTTAATTTATTTAACACTAAGGTTATTTTCATTTTAATAGTATTTTTATAATTTTTTTAATTTCGTTTTTCCGTTTCACGTGTCTCATTGACGGGTAGATGCTATATGCTCAAAAATGATTTACATCTCATATGGCATTGAGGATGAGGCTAACCACCGGTTCTGAGTAGTCATTTTTCTTATTTTAAACTTTGCTAAGTGTTGAAGATAAATTTGATACTTAAAATTTATTCTCATTACCAGATATTTTTCCCAAGTATTCACTCTTTTTTTCTTTTTAATGCCAGTGAAACTTCCCGGTTCCGCCAAAGAATCTAAATTCGAATCCTATAACTGGTGCTTACAATATGTCTGAGGTAGATAACATGATGTTTCAGAAACTTATTTATGTTGTACGATAACAAAGATGTAGCCGCATTTAAGAGTAGAAGAAAAAGACTACATATGAAATTGTTAATAAAAATGATATAATTATAACATTGCTTGTAGTCCAAATGCTTTAAAAAAAAATAAAATATGTATACGCAACTGAAGGTTTAAAAATTTTAATTCTGTTTACTAATTTTCTTTTTTTGGGTTATGAAATTATAAGAACAACATGAAGCTGATTCTAGTTTTTGCATGTTTTAAATTATGAAAATGTCTTAGCATAAATAGCTAGAAAAAAAATATATATCTCAACTATTGAATGGTTTATGATAAAATTAATCAATAATAGATAGTCTGTTTGTTTCATCTTAATATCATTGTTTTGGTATTTTATTTTTATTTATTTTAAACATATGTTTATTAAAAAATAGAGATAGATGAAAAGTAAATATTTTTACTCATAAAAAAAATTAAATAGATCAAATATAAATAAGATACAAAACGGACCTAAATATGATAGAAAACATAATAAAGACCATACAATACAAGACAATGCGGGTGTCATTTTGGGCCATCGGACCTTTTGGTAAATTTTCCCGATGTCTTGACCATGTTAGCAGAAAGCATTTCTTTTTTACAAAATCTTGAATAGTACTTTCTATTTATTCTTAAGCCTCTTGGCTCTTATCTTCTAAGCAACGAAACCCTACATCACTACTGATAGATGTCTATTATAATAGAATACGACTAAAAATAGTAATTATTATCTAATATTATTTTATTTTATGATTAGAGGTAATTTTAAAATAAAATTTATATTTTATGAGAAATAATAATTTCTTGAAGAATTAATAAATAATTTTTTTATTATTTCACATTACTTATGATAAAATCTTTTTCAAATAAGATAAGAAAATAATTATTCAACGATAATAAAGCAGGAAAAGTGCATTAACAGTTTGAGAGGAGAAATGCGGTCAACATCGTTAGGATGTGTTCACACAACTACAGTGCTTCTTCCCATTGTACGTAAATGCACCAGGAGGCGAGAATTAAATCGCAGATTTTAATGATTTAGATATTAAAAATTCCAAATTTCAAAGTACATATATCTATCTTCATCCACGTGTCCAGAAATAAAATAATACTAAAAGCAGATGTGAATTACAAAATTATATTATTACAATTACTAAGTTATGTTTCATATCTATTTTAGAGATATATAAGTGGGTTAAACAGATGATTAATTTGACTTGACTCTATTCGTCTCTTCTGGCCGCCTCACTGTCTCACCTCGCCGTGCTTTAACCAATGAGTTAAATGCTAACTCGCTTTGACCTGCATAACATAATAAGTGTGCTATAGTTTTGACCTAAAATCTAAGTTATGCGGGTTGGTGGATCAAGCAAATCAACCCACTAGCTTCTTAAGATTTTTTTCATGAAAAAGTATAATATTCTGTTGTTTTTTATGAGAAAAAATCCTATTTACATATAAGATTAAAAAAAAAAACTCAATAGACTAGCAGACAAAGGGAGGCAGAGGAGGAGGAAAGAGGCCTTAATGGTAAATAGTGAAGATTAGGATTTCCTCTCTTTTTTAATTTAATTTAATTTTTACTTTTATATTAGATTAGAAATTATAATTTCTAATTTATAAATATCATGGCTACAATAAAGTTAAAAAAATACAACCATACTAGGCCATAGCTTTCTATTTATTGAATTTTTTTTTTTTTTATGCGGGTTGGCCTGGATGTTAAGTATTAGTTGAAATTTTCAATCCAATTTTTTTTCTTTTCCCTTTTTGGTGTCACTTTCTTTTCTTGCGGTATGCAAAGCATATATAGAATACAGCTTAGGGGCATAATAATGCCACGATCATCAATGAAAATATAAATGTCAAGACTATTATTACATTTACAAAATTATATATGTGCATAAAGGGATGGAGGATATCCAGCATTACAAGCTAGTCGTTTAATACTTTATGTTCACTTCTAGTTATTTCACATATCGCTAAATACAAGGACATATTATGTTTCCACACCATTATTGACGAGAGAGCTTGTTGTTCATCCTTTTATGTTAAAAAAATGACTCATATCTTAACCTTAATGGTTGATGTAAGTTAATTTCATATATCATTTTTAAAATCTTTAAATTTCATGATTTTTCATATCTTCAAAATGGATAAATTTACATACCTTTAGTAATAGTTATAATATTATTCTTTAGGACACACATAATCCGGTCAATTCAATCTTGTTTCTCTAAGAAAGTATTATTTTTTTCTCTTGACCCTTTAGTTTTATGGTGGAGTAATTATAAAAAGTATACATCATTTTCTTTTAGTTTCAACTTATATATAAAAGATAAAAGATATTTTATCGCAGTCTGCTAATAGATATCTGCTATTAAGATATTTTATTACGGAAAATTAAAAGTTAATGACTCTTCTTTACATATTGGATTAATAAATTCTAATACTTGTGAGGAAGAAAAGTGAAGCATAAATTTTAAGAGCACTTCATCCGTACAAAGTCTTAGGCCATTGTGGAGAAACTATAGGACTGGAATTTGGAAGGAACTAGTGCGCAGCTTAAAAGGCACATAAAGGACTTATGCTTTTAATTTTTGTAATTAAATATCTGAATTTTTGAAACTTTTTTATTTATTATTTTTTAATTTGGTACGAATTTAGTATCTCTATTAATTGTTAATAAGAAAATTAATATGTTTTTTTTTTCATTTTGATGTCTAAAATTTAGTTTTTATTTATGTTCTATTGTTTATACTTTAGAGTCGATGCAATTTAGCGTATGTTTACTGTTACTTACTTAATTAAAATTAATATCTTTATAATTTGATTTGTTAGTTATGGAATTGTAAATTAAAAATTGGAATTCATATACTTTCCAAATATTATAAATATATATTACAAATATCACAGGGAACTTCTGTTGAAAAATCCGAAAAAAATGAGAAGGGAAAAAATACTTGAGGCGTGCTAGGCACTGTCCTTAAGGATATTTCGCCAATATTATGAAGAATGGCGTATCCCCCAGGATTCAACAAGTCCTCTAGAAAATCTAGGACACAGGAATAGCAGGGAAGAAGCAATAACCCAGCGAGGAACAAGGCAGGAAAGGAAAAGTAAAATTAGTTAAAAATATTAAAACAGATAAATATATATAAAACGAAGTTGTATTTTTAACGGGTACGTTGAAGAGATGTCTTTTCAAAATCAAAAGATACAACGGTTCGAAAAAACACAACGATTGGTTTGACAGTACCCGAAAAAACACAACGATTGGTAATTAAAATTTGAAACGCTCAAAAGACCCATATCCGGATAAGATTTAATTAATTATTATTATTAATTTTATTTAAAAATAATAATATACACGAAAATAAAATATTCCTTTGAACCGGGCAAAGACATATAACTACACGCGCAGGGGGGGGGGGGCAAATCGATGAATTTACACTAACTTGGTCTAGCCTTTGTGCGCGCGAGCCCATGCCTTTCCACCAACTCTTTACAAGCCCACTAAGAGAATGAGGTTTATAAACAAGGACAATGAGTAAAATCTAAGGAATGTGGGACTTGTTCCTTTTGAAATATATATATATAATACAACAATCCCCCACATATTTCAAAAGGATAAAAGACAACGAGATAAAAAGAAATGCTGGGTTTTCTCAAATGAGTATCATGCCTCGAATCTGGTGTCCTTAAGACTATGAACCAGACCTAGAAAAATGAGATATAACTTACAAAATAAATGGTGAAGCTTAAGGCTTCTATGAACCAAGAATTTTATAGTAAGCCAAAATTCTCATTAATCACATCATACTCCACATTTTTCTGCTATTCATCGCGGTTTTGCGCTAATAGGCCATGCGCGTGCCTGGTAATTCATGAGTGCTTTAGAGATTTTGCCACAATCTCATAGAAGCGGCCTCACTTCACACTCATATAGGTCATTCCATCAAGCGTATACTGCAGAATACACTACCTTTAAAAGGATATGGTATTTGATTAAGAGCTTTACTCAACCTCCCATTCTTTGCAGTTTAGCACTATGCACATCATAGGAGGGACATCATTTATTAGTGTTACACAGATCAAGCAACGACTTGTTATTACCCATATGAACCTATTTCATGGGATCTCCAATCACATAGGTTGGGTTACCATCATTGTTGATAATTCAACATGGCTTTAGTCCCATACCCCTCGATGTTTCATTTATTAATTTTCTCCCCAAAGGTTTAGTCAGAGGATCGGCCAAGTTCACTTCTGACTTCACATAATCTATTGATATAATTCCATCTTTCAGCAGCTGCTTCACTACTTCATGTCTCAAACGAATATGTCTATTCTTTCCATTGAAGGTCTTATTCTTGGCAATAGATATTGCCGCTTGACAATCACAGTGCATAGACACAGATGGTGTAGGTTTTAAACCTAATGGAATATTTGCTAAGAAGTTTCTTAACCACTCAGCCTCATTACCAGCCAATTCCAGAGCAATAAACTCTGACTCCATAGTAGACTTAGCTATGATAGTCTGTTTGGCTGATTTCCATGAAATTGCTCCACCTCCAAGGGTGAATATATAACCACTAGTGGATTTTGTCTCATCTGAATCAGATATCCAGTTGGCATCACTGTATCCTTCTAATACAGCGGGAAATCCACTATATAGAATACCATAGTTCATAGTACCTCTAGATATTTCATCAATCTGACCAATGCAGTCCAATGATCATAACCGGGATTATGTGTATACCTACTTAATCTACACACAGCATATGCTATGTCAGGTCTTGAGAAATTCATTAAATGCATCAGACTTCCAATTATTTGTGCATACTCAGATTGAGCAACAATATCACCTCTATTTTTCTTTAATTGAGTATTAGCATCGTAAGGGGTACTCACAGGATTGACATCAAAGTGTCCAAACTTCTTAAGAAGTTTCTCAACATAATGTTCTTGTGATAACATAATACTATCATTCTTCCTTATGATTTTAACACCCAAAATAACACTTGCTTCACCCATATCTTTCATATCAAATTTGGAAGCAAGAAAAGATTTAGTTTTAAGCACTATATCAAGACTGGTACCGAATATAAGCATATCATCTACATATAGGCATATGATAACACAATCATTATTAATAAGTTTTATGTAAACACATTTATCAACTTCAACAGTAGAGAATCCATCATTTAATAAAACTTGATCAAATTTTTCATGCCATTGTTTAGGAGCTTGTTTTAAACCATACAATGATTTAAGAAGTTTACAAACTTTATTTTCTTGTCCTGGAACAACACAACCTTCAGGTTGTACCATATAAATTTCTTCCTCTAAATCGCCATTTAGAAAGGCTGTTTTTACATCCATTTGATGAATAACAAGTTTATATATTGAAGCCAAGGCAATCAAAACTCGAATAGAAGAAATTCTAGTTACAGGAGCAAAAGTGTCAAAATAATCAATATTTTGCTTTTGAGTAAATCCTTTAGCAACTAATCTAGCTTTAAACTTATCAACTGAACCATCAGGATTTAATTTCCTTTTAAAGATCCATTTACAACCAATAGGTTTAGCTCCAGGAGGTAAATCTACCAATTCCCATGTTTTATTTTGTAAAATAGAATCAATTTCAACTTTAATAGCTTCTTTCCAAAAAGGTGCATCACACGAGGAAATTGCATCCGAGAAGGTTAATGGATCATTTTCAACAAGATAAGTATAAAAATCATTTCCAAAAGAATTTTCTTTTCTTTGTCTCTTACTTCTTCTTAAATCATCATTTTCAAATATTTCTAGAGACATTTTCAGAAGATGATGTATTAGGAATAATTTTTGATTTTAAAGGAAACACATGTTCAAAAAACTCTGCATTTTTTGTCTCAACAATTGTATTGCAATCTAACACATCACTTTTTAATACAAGAAATCTATATGCTATACTATGTTCAGCATAACCAATAAACATACAATCTGAAGTTTTAGAACCTAATTTTCTTTTCTTAGGATCAGGAAGCATAACTTTAGCAAGACACCCCCACACTTTCAAATATTTCAAATTAGGAGAATAACCTTTCCAAAGTTCATAAGGTGTTTTCCCTGTTTTCTTATAAGGTATTCTATTTTGTAAGTGACATGCAGTTAATATAGCTTCACCCCAAAGATTTTCAGGCGCATTAGAACTTACAAGCATACAATTCATCATTTCTTTTAATGTCCTATTTTTCCTTTCGGCTACTCCATTAGATTCTGGAGAATAAGGTGGAGTTATTTCATGAATTATTCCTTCTTTTTCACAATATTCATTTAGTAAAATATACTCACCACCTCTGTCTGATCTAATTCTTTTAATTTTCTTGTTTAATTGATTCTCTACTTCTGCTTTGTATATTAAAAACATGTCAAATGCCTCATCTTTATTTCTAAGCAAGTAGACTTTAGTATATCTAGAAAAATCATCTATAAAAGTTACATAATATCTTTTACCTCCTCTAGTCATAGTTTGCTTTAAATCACCTAGATCAGTGTGAATTAAACTTAGTAATTCAGATTCTCTAAAGACAGATGCACATGTTTTCTTAGCTTGTTTAGATTCAGCACAAATTTCACATTTACTCATACTTAAAGAATTAATATTAGAAATTAATCCAACGGATTGCATTTTCTTGATATAAGGTAAACTAACATGTCCTAATCTACCATGCCATAAATCACAAGAATCAATCAAGTAAGCAGAAGAAGAAACATTTTTATTCATAACTTCAGAAACATTGAGTACAAATAAACCATGACTACAATAGCCCTTGCCAACTAAAACATTATTTTTTGTCATTACAACTTTGTCAGACTCAAATGACACTTTCACTCCCACTTTTCCCAACAATGCCACTGAAATCAGATTGGTTCTAATGTCGGGAACATGCAACACCTCGTTCAGAGCCAAAGTTTTTCCAGATGTGAGTTTGAGAAGAACCTTTCCTTTCCCAAGAACTTGGGTAGTTCGAGAATCACCAAGATGCACAGACTCTTCTCCTTCATCAACTTTTGTATAGGTCACGAATGCATCCTTATTTGCACAAATGTGCCTAGTAGCACCAGAATCTATGACCCATTCTTTCACACTGGTTACTATGTTCACAGAAATGACTGCAGCGATAATATCATCTGCTTGAACCAAATTTGCCTTTGGTTTAGCAGGATTGTCATTTCTTCCCATCCTCTTTCTGCACTGAGGTGCATGATGGCCAGGTTTGCCACATACGAAGCAATTGCCTCGCTTCTTAAAAGTGGGATTACTAGCTCTGGGCTTGTAATCATGTTTCTTTTCATACCTTTTATATGGCTTGTGCGGTTTGTAATCCACCAAATTCGCCTTACTTGCAATCTCCTTTCCTTTGGCGGCCATGAATTCCTTTCTGTTGGTGTTCTCGATGATGATGTGGGTGATGAGATCAGCAAGGAAAGTTGCTTGTGCTTATGTTTAAGTTGTTGTTTAAATCACTCCATGATTGAGGTAGTTTCTCGATCAGCAAACCAGCAACGAACTCCTCCTGCAAATTAATGCCTTCTGATTTGAGGTCTTCTATCAACTTGTGGTACTCATTGATCTGCATTTTGATATCTTTGTCCTCAACCATCTCCCACCTATAATACTTTCCAATAACAAACTTCTGTTTTCCTGCATCTTCAGCCGTGTACTTGGCAACCATAGATTCCCAAATATCTTTTGCATCCTTGTAAGAACAGTAGACATCGAACAACTCATTAGATAAGGTACTAATAATAGTGTGGCGGCATACCTTGTTCGCATGAACCCATAGTTCCATTTGTTTGGATGTGGTATCAACTGGTTTAGTATCTGTAAGGGCATACGCAACACCGTGCATATCCAAAACAGAGAATATACGTTCTTGCCATCTTTTAAAGTTATCTCCATCAAAATTTCGATCTTTGATATATCTGGAAATGGCTTGGCAAATGGAACAGTGGGCAACACAGGGACAGGGCCATTTGAAGCAGTTTCATGAACAGATGCAGTAGCGACGGCAGTAGGCGGAGGGGTAGGATCAGAGGCCATAAGGAAATATCCTTAAGATTGTTGGAAAAATCCGAAAAAATGAGAAGGAAAAATACTTGAGGCGTGCTAGGCACTGTCCTTAAGGATATTTCGCCAATATTATTGAAGAATGGCGTATCCCCCAGGATTCAACAAGTCCTCTAGAAAATCTAGGACACAGGAATAGCAGGGAAGAAGTAATAACCCAGCGAGGAAGGCAGGAAAGGAAAAGTAAAAGTTAGTTAAAAATATTAAAACAGATAAATATATATAAAACGAAGTTGTATTTTTAACGGGTACGTTGAAGAGATGTCTTTTCAAAATCAAAAGATACAACGGTTCGAAAAAACACAACGATTGGTTTGACAGTACCCGAAAAAACACAACGATTGGTAATTAAAATTTGAAACGCTCAAAAGACCCATATCCGGATAAGATTTAATTAATTATTATTATTAATTTTATTTAAAATAATAATATACACGAAAATAAAATATTCCTTTGAACCGGGCAAAGACATATAACTACACGCGCAGGGGGGGGGGGCAAATCGATGAATTTACACTAACTTGGTCTAGCCTTTGTGCGCGCGAGCCCATGCCTTTCCACCAACTCTTTACAAGCCCACTAAGAGAATGAGGTTTATAAACAAGGACAATGAGTAAAATCTAAGGAATGTGGGACTTGTTCCTTTTGAAATATATATATATAATACACAACAACTTCTACGGTTTTATCATGGGATCATGCCATCACTTATATGAAAATTAAACAAATTATAAATAAAATAAGCATAAAAAATTTCAAAAGCTTGATCACAATTAGAAAAAGATCTAGGCTATTCATTGATGTAACATGATCAATCCCGTTATAACTGTCACAAGACTATAAAATTTTCTAATATTATAATTGTTGACAGTCCAATCTTGACTTTAGGCCTACCTAAGTCAAACCTTTCACTTATTGGGCCGAGCCAAAAAGACAGCTATAAGCCTCGTTGGTGAACTTTCCTTTCTCACTGACTCGAGTGTAGACACCTCATTTTGAAAATTTATTTTTATCAAATTATTGATAATTAGATATTAATATTAGTATATATATATGGCTAAATTAAAGGAATATTTGTAATTATAAGCATTAGCATTAGAAATGAAAATTAGGAAAAAATCAAATTAAGGGAAATAAATATAATGGATGTAATCTATATACATATATAATATAGTATAATATGCCCCAAAAAAAGTACTATTCATCTTCAACCTTGGGTAGCCCGATGGGCCCCCTTTTGGGCTCATTTTCGGTCCATTTCTAGACCCGATTTCCACGAATCGAATGCATATATAGAAACTAGGTATGGAGTAGTTTAATTTGGTATGTAAATTATGCGTTTTCATCAACAATAACTGTTTCAAATTCAGGTTTAAAAATTGGGAAAAACAAGTTTTTATTAGTTTCCTCAAAAACTCAAAAACGCATGAAATTCGGTTTTTAGGCAAGATTGAAGATTTGGGTCGTTATAATATGGAAAAGACATATCTGACAGGATATTTAATTGGAAAGTTAAAGCTGTTTTGGCTCCAATTTTTTCGAATTTGTGAAAACCGTGTTTTAAAACTTTAGATTCTCAATCAATTGTCTAGGAAAGTTTTGAGCCGAATTAAAACATAAAATAGTCTTTCCATCTCTGTTTTAAAAAAGAAAAAAAGGTCGGCTCTCTCCCAATACTTTTAATTTTATTCTCAATTTTTGATTTCGTGTAGGTGTTCTCAAATTTTGGTTTCAACATTCTAATTTTAAAATTCTTCATTTAAAAAAAAGAAAAAGAAAATCGGAGCAATTGGAAGCTACCGGAGTGTTTAGCAGATCGAGGGCTTCAAAACCCTCCTATTCAGCCACCACATCGCCCTGTGATCACTCCAACCCAATTCCACATTCGCCTGTCTCAACTCAACCAACTGGAGCTCCGACCATTAATTCCCTCGTGAGCGTTTAATCCCATGTAAGCGTTTTTTTTTTTTTTTTTTTTTTACTTAATAAAGCATATCAGTAATATAATATTATAAGTTGATGAATTATGGTATTATTGTAACAATGAAAAATAATAAACAATAATAGATTCTGACGTAATAAATATTACATATTATTATTAGTTGTTTAGGCATTCAAAACATGAGGTTAATTAATATGTCTTTTTGAGTGATTGTTTTATAATATTATTTATAGATTAAATTCTTAGGTTTATATTGTATAAAATTGCTATTAAAATTCCTAAATTAATTTTTACCTTGACAAGATTTATTATGCCTTTGCTAATTGATTTTCATAAATTTGATTTATTAATATTATCATAGCACTTTGATTTTAACTTTCACTATAATCCCTTGACTAATAAATTCAGTTTTTTTTAAAAAAATACTTTAATGACATGGACGAACTTTTGACATGATGTATTCAAATAATAAGTTATTATATGATAACCATGATGTCCGCGATATACCATTTGACGTTATAAATATTTCATCTTTTATATATTGTAATAACATTTTTTTTCTCCCGTATGCGTGAAATTTGATATCTAATAATTTAATTAATGAAATCATGGATTGATATGCATGTTTCCTTAAAGAGTTTGTCACTTAGAAAAATTTAGATTTTTAGAAATAGCAAGAACTTAAATTGATAAACTTAGATTCATATCATCAAAAGCTAATTTTGTCAAAACTAAAAAATTTAACAAATTTAAAAGCGAAAAGAATTAAAAACTCTAAAATTGATCAACAAATTAAATTTCATAAAGAACTACATATTGTCTGATCCCGATTAACGGGTACGTAGGCACCTAAATGGGCGACTCAAAATGTAAAAAAATTATTTTTGTGAATTTGTTTGATTTGATTTTATTAATTCTCTTAGTTTAGTTTAGAATATGGAATATTGATAGAATTGATAAATATGACTATTTTGATTCTAGATTATATATATTGTTGATGGAATTGATTAGTTGATTAAATTAGTAAATTTGTACATATTTGTAAATATTAGCATATGATTAGTTAGTTAAATCTTTGTAAATATTTAGAATTTGAAATTAGGGTTTAAAAGAAAGCAATTTAAAATCGAAAAGTTAAAGTGGTAACCGTTTAGGTTTTAATAGGTTAGCCATCGGAATCAAGTTAATTTTAGGTCTCGTTTTTAAAATGATTTTTTTTTCCACGATCAGTAGCAAACCTAAATCAACCTACCCATTGTTTTGGTTATCCTTTTTCTCAACTTTAGTCAAAGTCAGAGAGTGACTAAAATATCAAAATCAAATGTCCTTTAATTCTTAGTCAAGCATTCGATCGAATGGTTAAGGTTTAGTACGAATCGATTAAAGAAATTGAACCAAAAATCAAAATCCATGCTTGAACACCGAGTGAAATAACCAATGACTTTTAGGATGAAAGTGATTAAACATGTTTAAAAGGAAAATTACTGAGTCGGTTTATACAACAATCTTTTTTTTTTTTGGAGATGATTTTCATTGTGATCTCCCATGCGTCCTGTAATTTCGCATCATTCGAGATATCATAGTCGAGTTGATCTAACCCTATTCAATCATTCTCTTGTACTACTGTTTGGCTTATTGATTTATGGATTGCGATTCATTACTGTTATCGAAATTAATTCTCGACGTTGGTTAATCAATGTCCAGAATATCATAGTATACTTGATGTTTATGTAAGGAAATTTTGAATTATCGTTGATAATGGCTTGCGAATAATTCATAGGTATACTTGATGTTTTGAAAACAATGATGGCTCTCTTTTTTTTTTTCTTTTCAAATATCAATTAATTATTCTACATTTCACTGATTTTTTTATCAATCAATTATCAAGTGTGATTGAGTAAATGTTCTTTTGAACAACGAAACCCTCATTACAAAATTTTTGTTAGAATTTTAGAATTGCTGATGACATTTTGAATAATCGGATCTGATTAACTATTACGAAGGGTCCAGTAATATTGATATGATATTTGGCTTTAGAATCTTGAAAATAAGAGCATGATTTTTAAAATTATCTATACCTAATATATATATATATATAGAGAAGAGAGAGAGAGATCTTTTTTGTTCTTTTTTAAAATAACAAGTAAATTGATAGGTAAAAATTTTCTATCAGGAATTCCAACAAAAGTTTCATTTTATTGATGTTATGTCATTTGGAATTCCATTTGAGTTAGAAAAAATCAATTTAGATGAAAAATTTTTTATTAGGGCGATCTCTTGCCTGAAGCCTAAAATTACCACATCCGTGAATTTTAAAATTTTTCCTTTTCAGTTTCATTTTCTCTTCTATGAAGATTCGCTACTTCATTGTGAATGCAATTTATGAATACTAATCCAATTTTGTATCATTGATTATCTAGTCCTTCTGCAGCTTGGGAAAGAATATATGATTCCACATAAAGGTTTAATTGGATTGCAGAGTGTTGTGCCAAAATGGTTGATATTTAATAAGATGGGATAAGATTCAACAAGCTAAAAATGAGGTTAGTTTACATTTGTCTAACAAGGATTTCGCGATAGCTTTATTGGTTATTGTGATCATTTGTAATTTGCTTGGCTTTTTATGTGTCTAAAGTAAGATGTGATAAAGGTTTGGCATGCTGAAAAAGACAGTGATGTTCATTGGGTTATTTGAGCTCAATTCAATTTAGTTTGTCTATTTAAGTTTACTCTTGTTTAGTAAGGAGTGGACAAATCTTATGTCAATCTGCTAACAATGTCCTTTTTGATGTCCCGGTTTAGTTCATTTAGTGGAGCTTTGAGCCTAAAGGTTTCATGAATCATCAAACTCATATATCTGAGGTTGCACTAGTTTCTTTTGCCTTAACTGGTTTACAAGTTGTTGCTTAGAGTCTTGGTTTTTTGTGTGAGTTGATCCTAGATTACTATCAATGCTATAAATCTACAACTGAAAAATTCCTAAAAATGTTATAGAATTTGGTTTGTCAAGGAGAATTGTCCTTTAGTCATAAAGGGGAATAGGACTTAGGCTCATAGATTAAAGTAATATATTGAATACCTTAATTCGTCAAATGATGATATGTCAATCCATGGCCATGTGTTTGGATGGTCCTATTGAGATGGACTTGATGGATGCGCTATATGATTATGATGGATTCATTGCCTTTTATGGTGATTCATATCACATGAACGTGAACGTGAACTTGATGGATGTCAATTTACAGAGGATGAGTCTAAATGACTCTTAATACTCTCATAGTCCGCTATATCGGACGGTCTAAAGTATTGACTTGATGAAACCACCTACTTGAGTGTAAAGATAGGTTGCCTTCTATGAAAGACTTAGGTTGTCTTTCTATAGCACTCATGAGAACTCAAGTGTGTGCATGTCCATTAAAAGCGCTTACATTAAACATAATGAAACAACAAGAATTAAGAGAATGATACGTGGGGGCCTCAAATCCAAGTTCTTGAAGTTCAAGAGTAATTCGCTTCATTAACTAATTTGTTGCCTCACTTCAATATGCATTAATTCAATCGAAAGACATTAATGCTTAAGTATGCATCTCTTCCTTTGCCCATAAATATTATTATTTTATTTTTCTTACTTTCTTTCTTTTTCTATCAAGCCATTTTGTGAGGGATTGTGAGAAAAATGGCTTGTTGAGTTTATTTCTAATTTCCATCCTATGTGGGATATTTATCCTTTAGATATTATGTTTTTATTGGGGTGTGGCTTATTATGGGCTTAAATGTATTAAACGAAAGTTTTGGATTTGAGACCACATATACGCTACATTTTAATTATAAATTTTGTTCTTTATTTTTAGTGATTTTAAAATTTAACTTTCGAAATTCTTAACCAAAATGTTTTAAATTCCATAACCAAAAGTTTTCAATTTCAAAAGAAACCGACATTTTCTTTATTTTTATAACTAAAAGAAATGGTAGAAATTGACATATTCTTTTATTTTTGTAACTGAAAGAAATGGCAGAAACCGATGTTTTCATTTCTTGTGATAACTGAAAGAAATGGAAAATTTTAATGATTAAAAACGGTAATTCATTACTTTTTTAGGATAAATAAATAAGGTTTAGTTTTTGTAAAAAGGGGTTAGGGTGCTTTAAGGAAAAAAAAAAATTTTTGTTGTGTTTTTTTGGAGATTTTTCTTCTAAGCAATTGTAAGCTTATTGTTTTAAGCCTCTGCCGCAAGTGCATGTGTTGGATGTTGACGAGTTAACCTTAGGGAGCAGATGACATTCTTTGATTTGCACCACAGTCGTGCTGGAATCCGCTTTCAGTATAGTGGTTTGTCCATGACATAATCCACTTCATAAGTATATTCTACATTTCCTTTGTTATTATTACTAACACGGGACACTTCCGCTCGGATACACCACGATTCGGTTGGGATCAATACATAATGTGATATTGTGACACTACACAATCACCCACTTGCCCATTACAAATATAACTGCTAGGCCAACCAACCACTTGCCTATTCATCCATGATGAACACAACTGCCAAGTCAACCATCCACTTACCCATGATCGACATAACCGCTAGATCATCTCCTTTAAATATGATTGAATCATCCTCGATCAAGGTAATGTCGTATAAAAGCCATATTCTCTAATTTATCCTGTAGGCTTTCTATGGAAAGCACTAATTTAAGCATCGGAATGGTCGCATTTGGTCCATACTCGATATACCACTGACGAGCTTTCTATTTTATAGATTCTCTCACACTGTGTTCCAATCCCATCATTAATTGATCGGTCTCTATCGGATTTAAGCAAACGATAATAACATATATATATATATATAGGTATATTATTTGAAAAGTTTAAAAATTCAAATTATAAAAACAGAAGACACCTGAATTATAAATGATAACCATTTTAAAAATTCCATTTAGCCCATTTAGTCTTAAAGCACAAAGTAGATTTTATTTTCAAATAATGCCGATATCAAGTGTTCTTCAATTATATAAAATTTTACTAAAATCATTCATCACATGCAAAAGTTATTTACCATTATTGAAATTATATGACAATAATTTTCTTTAATTTTAAAATAATTTTGAATATAAAATTAATTTATTCTGATAAATCAATCTATAAATAAACAATAAAATGCATCAAAATTCAAGTATAGAAACTAGGATGCAGTTAAAGTATAGAAACCAAATGTCCGAGAAAAATATGTAATTAACAAAGATACTGAATTGAATTCAAACGGAAGAAATCACAAAAAAATAAATTCAAAAAATAAAAATAAAAAAAAAGTTTAAACAACATGTTGTCACAAAATGAAAATTCGAAACCCACTGAGTATAAAGTCTTCCGAGGCGACGTACTTGAACCGATTCACTATAAGCGGTTCCAGCCAATTCAAGGATCCGAACCAGATTCACTATAAGTGGCTCCAGCCGATTCAAGGATACGCCAATTTACTGGTTTAAGTCAAACCATGAATCAGCCCCATATAGATATTTTACAATGTTGAATTTTAAACATTAAATAAAATTTTAATTCATAAATTGATCTTTAAACCCAAAAGAAAAGTTGAGTCCAATAACTCCATAATCTAAAGCCATTTTTTCTTGAAGATTTGTTAAAAATGTATATTTATTTAAATACAACACATCCAACTTGAGTTTAACATTGATAACTTGATTTAAAAATAAATAAATAAATCTAGAGAATGCAAAAAGATTAAAAGTCAAAAATTAGTTCCATATTATTATCAATAGAGATTTTCTTTATACACCGTAGTAGACATCATCATGGATCGGTTCGAACCGAGAACCAATCACATCCGTCACTAGTGGTTCCTAAACTGAGAATCGGCTCAGGGGTAGCAAATCTGAACCAGCAAAGGATCTGCCGGTTCTAACGGATCCTTACGGTTCCATCTCCCAAACCGCTTGACCCAGCGGTTTTTGAACCGTCGGTTCAAGAACAAGCTAAACAATCAGCAAAACCGGTAGTTCCAGTAGTTCTACGCTAAAAAATAAATTAAAAAAAGAAAGAAAAAAGAAAATCATAAAAATTATAATTAAAAACAAATATTTAAAACTATTTTCGCATGAATTTAATGTGTTGTTATTAACAATACAAGTAATAAATAAATTTGAAATCACGTATTCTTGAGTTTATGTAGACTTCTAACCAAATGAACTTCTTATCTATATGTGACTTGTTTTTGTATTATAGAGACTTATTTGTATCTTAAACATTTTATAATGACATTTTGCAAACATGATAACTAAAAAAGTGCAAGTATTGTATATAAATAAATGCATAACTATGGAACTTCTTTTCATTAATGGGCTATTAACAATTATTGTTAGACTTAATGTTATTTTAAGTTAAAATTTATTTTGCAATTATTTTATTACTTAAATTAAGTAAATTATTTAATTGATTTTTTATTTCATGGTTCCTGATTCCTCTAAAACTGGAACTGAATCATGAGAATCGACAGTTCCTAAGAACCGAAAACTAGACCGGCTCACACAGATCCGGTTCCGATTCCACCATTTTTACAACCGAAAACCGACGAGTTGGGTTTGGTTCTGACCCGTGACGATGTCTACACTTGAGGGATGCAGTAATTTTTTATTTCCCTTCAATAAACAAATGCAGTATTGTGTATATGTATAAATAGTTATCAACTTCTTTTAGTGTTCAATCACTTTAATCAAAGTCCAATTGATTTTTCTCAATCAACCAATCAACTTGCTCTTTTAATATTGTTAATTTACACAATGTATGAAAAAGTAAATTTATAACCAATAGCCTTGTAGCCTAGTGACATTTGGTCCAGGTCCTAATCCTTGAGATACCGAGTTCGATTCATCGTGTTACTATATTATAATGACTCTATGTGATAGCCTTATAATAGCCTTTGTGACCTATCGAAAAAAAAATGTAAATATATAAAAGTATAAAGAATTAATTCCTACTAGCATCTTAACAGGGAAACACGTTTGCTATCCCCATGATGCTATCTCATTCCTATCCCAACGAATGAGTATTTGACACATGTTTTGAAGTGATAATTATTACTTAGATTTTTTTAGGGATTTTTTTTTCTACATTTTAGACATGCTAAATACTCATTTGCTGAGACAAGAATAAGACAGCATCACGAGAACAGCATATTAAAAAAGATTTAGTGGGTATTATACGTTATGTATAATATAGACGTGATGTGTAACTCCAATAGATTTCTACAACGTGAGTAGGTGGTGGACCGGTGATTACTTTAAAAACCACCCACTATATTATATATGTATTAACATATAGTTAGGAGTTATACACCGTGCGTATATCCACATGGCGTGTATCACGTTCCTAATATTTTTCCATTCTCATGCCCATGTCCCAATACTCCATTTTTTATTTTCATAAATGAACCGTTTCCAAACTAACGATCTGGCCAATACAATGCACAACTATCCCACTCCTATCAGTTAAAGTAAGATTGCAATAAAGATCCCTTATTCTTTTTCTGGGCAAGTGGACGACGATGTTGTTTTATGTTTTCATTTTGTTATAATTTAATGCTTAGATACGACCATCAAGTAACAAGCAGCAAATTTACTACATGCCCCTCCTGGTGCCTACACGATATTTAAGAACCTCAATATACTACGTCAGACCACCAAAGTACATATAAAGCCTACAACTGTAAGATTCGGTTTCAGAGAACAACATATATCAGGATATAGCCTAGGATATGGTAAAGACAAGTTTTATGTTGTGTGTAGCTGTTTTAGTTTCTTCCAGCTTTGTGCTGACCTTGTCTGCTCCTGAAAGCGCACTTGTCACACAACTTCCTGGATTCAATGGCACTTTTCCTTCAAAACACTATTCTGGGTATAATTTAGTATTCCCTTTTCATGAAAGACTTCCATGTGAGATTTCATGTTTTTTCTTAAGCAATACAGGAAATGATAGTTTAGTGATGGAGAGTAAAGTTTAATATAAAGTTAAAATCTTTCTGGTGTTGATGTTGAAGCCTCATTTTTATCCAGGGCTTGATAAAATTTGTCACGTTGGGTTGGATATGAATGGATACTGTTATTCAGGAACCACATTCGAACATCAAGTCATCATCTTTTCTACACATTAAGAATTTTCATATCCATTTCTATGCAGGAATTCATATAGTTTTGTGTAATTAAGTAATGCATGCGTAAGTTATATCACGTAAAGTTTGGATTATTCTGGCCTTAAAGTTCCAATTCTATTGTATTCTATTAAAGAACCTAATCTACTTACAAAAGTTCTAGCATTTTTTGGTGAAGAATTGGCAATGCTACTGAAAACTTGATACAAATTTCTTATTCCATTATGTTCTATACAATGTTATCGAAGAAGAATATTTGAACAGTCTTGATATCATCTTTATGTTTTTAACATGTGGGTTTTGAAGTTATGTGACAGTTGACCCTGATCATGGGAGGAACCTGTTCTACTATTTTGTAGAATCTGAAAGGGACCCGGCTAAGGATCCTGTGGTTCTCTGGCTCAATGGAGGACCCGGATGCTCCAGTATGGGTGGTTTTGTCTATGAGCATGGTATTGATCGAACTATACCTTATATATATCATTTTGTTCATCTAATTTAATTACCTAAGATAAATGAGACTGGTTGCTTTATCGTACCTATTCTGTAAAATTGTCTTTGCCTCCCTATTCTTTCATATTCCTTCTAAAAATTTCACTTTTTCGGTTATGGAGATCATGATGTATAACTTGTAACTTCTAATGGTTGGTTCCTTGGGCTTTTTTTATTTCTTTATGAAGAAATGTGCAAAAGTCTACCTGAAATTCTGGAATACTATCTTATGAACAAGCTAAATTTGGGTTTGTGTCACTTTCTCCAATTCTCTCCAGGACATTTAATTTTGAAAATGCAACGACTCCTGGAGGCCTGCCAAAACTGCATCTTAATCCATACAGTTGGTCTAAGGTTGAATGGGGATTGGTTTTGATTCATATCTTGATTGCAGATTAAATTTATAGCCCTGAATTTGCTCTTCGGTGATTCAGGTTTCCAGCATCATATATTTGGATTCTCCTGCTGGTGTTGGATTTTCATACTCAAAAAAATTTAAGTGATTATGACACTGGCGAGTATAAGACTGCAGCTGATTCACATACTTTTCTCCTAAAGGTAACAAACATTGAAGTGAATAGAAGTGTGGTGGAATCTTGATTTCCAGGTGTATCTTCAATTAAATAAATTGAAATATTTCTTTTCAAATCAGTGGTTTGAACTATACCTGGAGTTTCAATCCAATCCATTTTATATATCTGGAGAGTCATATGCTGGAGTTTATGTTCCTACACTTGCTTATGAAGTAGTGAAAGGTATATTTTTTCTTCTGAGAATTGATGCCCATATGTATACTAACGATGGCATGTCTAACTGAAACCTCTGGCAGGAATCGAAGCCAGTGTGAAGCCGATCCTTAACTTAAAGGTTGGTTTCTCTTAAGTAATTTATTTTGTAAAAGACTGAATAATAGATGTAAACTTCAACCAAATGGTATGCAGGGTTACCTGGTGGGTAATGGAGTAACAGATAACGAGTTTGATGGCAATGCCCTTGTCCCTTTTGCTCATGGAATGGGCCTTATATCAAACGACCTCTATGAGGTGAGTGAGCGATCTCCATTTGCAAAGATTTCGCGAACTATGCAAAGCTAGTTAATTGCGAAACTCGCATGGACTGAGATCGTTGGAGCTAACTTGACTCCTTCCTCCTGTTTTTGACTGATCAAATGCTTAATTTCTGGTTGTTTTTTGTTCTGTGAATTATAGTAAATGTTAATTGGTAGTTTCTATAAGTGATGGATATATTTATCTCTGCTGCTTGAACCAAAGACATCATAGCAGGATATTTTGTACCAACTTTATGTAGATACTGTATTTTAGTTGCATTTATAAGATCTGGTCAAGCTGGATCTATGGATTAATATTTTTGTGATTTGTTTCACAGGAGGTTATGAAGGCTTGCCAAGGGAACTTCACTAACACGGACCATGAAACTTGTGGTATTGGATTAGCAAAAGTTGATGAGGTATCACAGTGAATCCTTTGTAAGAAACTCAAAGTTGCAGCTTATTTTTTGTTTCCTAATCCCTTGTATGACTTACGGGATTCCAGGATCTTCATGGCTTGAACATCTACAATATTCTAGAGCCGTGCTATGAAGGAGTAGATGCAGAGAGGCCCCTTGCTGTGAGAACCAGGATGTTTGGTCGTGCCTGGCCTTTTAGAGCCATCATAAGGGATGGACTTGTTCCAACCGGGCCAGATCTTCTCAACAGCCTCAGGGTTCCATGCATTGTAAATTCTTCTTTAATCATCATTTTCCTAGAATCCTCTATGTTAGCTTATCATTTCCTTTAACGCGCATATTTGATCGTTATGTGCTGATATAATTTGATATCCTAATATACATTTGACTCTGATGGCTTAATTCTTGGAGTGTACCTGCTTTGATCATTGGTCTGCTGCCCCTCACATCATAGTGGCATTAATTATGTAGGATGACCGTGTGGCAGCCTCGTGGCTGAATGATGAAAGTGTGAGGAAAGCTTTACATGTTGCTGAGGTATCCTAAAACAACTTGACTTTACGTTGTGCTCTAATTTTTCATAGGCTCCCTCTCACAACCTTTGGGATGAAACAGAAAATCCTAGACTCTATGTGGGAGCTTTGCACGAACAGACTTAATTATTATCGTGATGCTGGTAGTATGATCAAGCTCCACAAAAGCCTCACTGCCAAAGGCTACCGGGCCCTTATATACAGGTGCAAAGGATAATATGATACGACGTATGAATTTATATTTGTGCACGGAAGTTGCCTGCTGACGGCTGCTACTGTCGTTGAGTGCTAGAACTAGCATGGGAGTAGATACATTTCCATTGTGTTGGATAGCCAAACCCGTCATCTCATGATGCTTCATAAACTAGGACATTCAACATTGCTACTTTGAAATGTTACCAAGAAATTTTTTCCAGGGTTGTCCTTTAGCCTAGAGCGATTGATGAAATTTTCTCTTCTCATTCCCTATTTGCAGTGGCGATCATGATATGTGCGTTCCATTTACTGGTAGCGAGGCATGGACAAGGGCTGTTGGCCACAAGATTGTGGATGAATGGAGATCTTGGACTTCGAATGGACAAGTCGCTGGGTGCTTCCCTTTTCCCCTATTTGCAATTACAAACCATTTCATTACATCTCAAGATAAAAATCATACAAAGTTTCCAAACATTCAAAATGTTATGTAAGGTTACCATAAGGTCAATGTTATGCTTTCTGTTTTTCTGCAGATACATTCAGGAATATGACCATAATCTTACATTCTTAACCATCAAGGTAAAATAGAACATCTGCCTTTCATTTTACTTTCTTAACTTAAGTATTCTGTCATAGTAATTTTAGACTTCAGCCATAATGTTTACTACCATTTATACACCAATTTTCCTACGAATTTTAGGGAGCTGGACATATGGTGCCCCAATACAAACCGCGAGAGGCCTTGGATTTTTATAGCCGTTTTCTGGCAGATCAAAAGATATAAGCTACTGTGAATGGATTTCCATGATTGATGGCTTAATTTAAGGCAGGAGGCACAGCATTAATTATTGATCTCTACTTAATCAATCATTACATAAATAAGTTTGGTTTAGTAAATGCCTTTCTTGTATTTGCTGGCAAAACATGCTAGTGTTGGACAATATTTAAATGCATTATATTTTGAAATTGTATTAACATAAGTAGATGGAGCATATATTTAATTTGGGGGTAAATCACAATATCTTAAAAGAACTATAATATAGATTTTGAACTTTTAAATTATTACATTTGCACGCCTTGAAGGAACAAAAAAAAAAAAAAAAAAAAAAAGAGAAGAAAGAAAAAAGGGCTAATATCACAAACATTACCTGAACTTTACCTAAATATTCAATTAACTACTTCAATTTTAATTTAGTCAATTTATTACCTGAATATACTTTTTTGTCCAAATCACTATCTGCGTTAACTCCGTCTGAATCTGTTTATACAGCTGGCAGTAACAACTTATCATTCCTTGACACATGTTCGTAGCCATTGTAAATGTTAAAAAAAAAAAAATCTTTTCTGTCTCATTAAAGAAAAAGAGACTCATCTTCTTCCTTTCTCCTTCCTTCTCTCTCCAACCTCCCCTTCCACTCAAGTTGACTCACCAGCATCAGAAATATTTTTTAGTAGAAATTTCATGTATCCGATAAATGTATTGATGAAACTAAGATATATATAAAAGATTTGCGCCATTACCGAAGATATAAGAATGTTAAAGATTGAGTAAATTTTAAGGATTTATTGAATAGGGAGATTGAAGCTCAATTTTGGAAAGGATAGAGATCTTTGTGCATGATTCTTGAAGGAAAGAAAGATATATGTAGTTTTCTTAAAGAAATTGAGGGAGGATATAACAAAGAAATGGGAAGAAAATGAAATTTCTCTCACTAAAACTCCATGAACGCATCTTAACTTCTCTCTAAAATTTTTTCTTTCACAAGTAATTTTGAAGTGTAAAATTGGTTTTACTAGATTTTTGGGAGCTTTTACTTTCATTAAAACTAAAACTTTTTTTCAAATATTCACCAAATCATCATATCAAAAAAATCCAATTCAGCCTCTTCATGAACCACCAACCATCACACCATCCACCATCTCATATTAAACCACCACCACTACAACATTGTGCACCACTAGAAAGTTAAGACACTTGCTTTGGACTTGATGGTGCTTGTAACATAAACTACATCTCCCCATTTTAGGTTTTAACATTATGCATGGAGTTTCTTTATCAATGAGACAGAGAAGTTTTTTTTTTCTTTATTTTTTTACGTTTATAAATAAATAATCTATGTGATATATGATTTAAGTGGGCCACAGACACATGTTAAGAAATGATCTGCCAGCTATACAAAGGGATTCGATGGAGTTAATGCAAGTAGTGATTTGGACATGAACAGTATTTCAAGTAGTAAATTGACTAAATTAAAGTTGAGGTAGTTAATTGAATATTTAGGTAAAGTTTAAGTAGTGTTTGTGACATTAGTCCAAGAAAAAATGACATATGAATATCAGTCAATAGGAATTAAGGTAGATATTAAATCAACTTCAAAAATTTATCACAATTATATATTAATAGTTTTCAATGTGTAAGTGTAGTGATTAAGGAGATTTACTATTTTTTTTTTTTTCCTTTTATATAATTTGAATAGTTTTCAAGGTATGGCCGTAATTTTGAATGGTTTTAACACCCAGAACATGCTGAAATATAGGATAGCTAGATCTAGATCTAGACTCAAATTTATGTAATGTTTTACACACTCAACTTATAAAAAAAACACTAACATAACCAAGTAACACAATTTATCACCCGTAGATTTGGTTCAGAAAGTATGAGATGGACTAATTTGGGCGTGTGACAGTCATAATAAGTCTAGATTAGTGTAATCACCCATAAATCATATGTTATGAATGAGATTAAGGGTAAATTATAACTATACTATTTCATGTGTTCTTCACATTGATGCATTTTCTATCCGAGAAAATTATAAAAATTTCATCAGTATGTTTTGAAGTTTTTCCTAATAAATGACTTGGAGTAAGTCAAAAGATGCTCCCGAAAGATCAACACAATCAAATAAAAGGCAATAGCCTCTCAAAGTTACAAACTACTAAACAAGCGAGCATTGAAACATGACTAGCATCATGTAACATACTAATACAATTACAATATATGCACTTGTTAGCTAGAAGAGTAAATTTCCATGAACTATAAATACATTGAGATGATATCAATGACCATTCCGTTGTTCCAAGTAGTCCACCTTCGAGTAGAGCTATTATTCAAAACTCTATAAAGATCCCAAACTGTGATACCTCTTAGATATAAAAGTGGCGGAACTTCAATTATCGAGATATAGTTTGATGTAATAGTTTGGAGTTCATCAAAATATTAAAGTTAAGTAAATACGTGCCACTCATTACATTTCGCAAAGCAAACAATATCTCGATAGATGGAGTTTCGAGTCACCACACAAACTATTTAAGCTAATGCGTATCACTCATTACATCTATTCATCTATGGTTCACGTGGCATTTCCAATGTTCTTGTTATCGATGCTGTGCAATCACGTCCTAAAATTTATCCGAATAATTGCAATACAAGCTGTACACCGATTCTATTAATCTATTGAGAGAATTAAAAAGGGAAAGCAAGTAAAGAAAGTAAGTAAACAATTTAAACTAAATAAAAACAGAGATATAAACGAGTGCACAAAGAAAATTTTCATTGCATGGGAAAAGGAACAATTAGCCTACAATTTCAATGAAAGATATTAATAATTCGGGATATGGATGAACACTTATAACATAAAGGTTAATGATGTTGTTGATCCAGAAACAATGACTTGGAACCTACAACCTATTGCACATCTCCTGTCACAAGAAGAGCAACAAGCAATTTGTCAAACTCTTGTTGTGTTGGAAGAGATTATCAATGCATTAATTTAGCCTAGCTCTAGTAATGGCGATTCTTCTTCGTAACCTTGCTACCATGTGCTATTGAACAAACATCCAACTCGGGAGCAAAATGATGCCTCCACTTCCTTCCTTGTTAATAATAGAATTTGGAAATTAATATGGAGCTTAAGCTGTAAACCTAAGCAAATGCATCATTTATGGAGGTTATGTACAAATTCTTTGGCCACTAATCTCATTTTGTCATGCAGGGCAGTTAAAATTGATGCCAAACATTTTAATTGTGAAATTCTGATTAGGAATGTTGTTATAGGGATCTGAGTATGCCTTCAATGGAAGAATCCAATGGGTTTGTGAAGAATAACGCAGTTGGGCTTTTTGACACTATCTTATCCAAAAACTAAGGCAATGAGTTAATATGGTCTTCCTCTTATAAAACTCTTCACACAATCTCATATTTCCCATGTGGGATTCTCACACTTGCACCCTAACAATCTCCCCCTCAAGTGTGAGTTTCCACAATGGGGTAGGTCATACTCTCCCTCAACAAGAGCTTGTCAAGCTGACTCCACTAACCCGCTTTGTGAGTGGTCTTACCTAATTACCATGGGTTTCACAGATGAGTCATACCACAAAGCTCTTCTTTCCACATGGTGGGCCAACCATGGGAAATTCCCAGCCGAACCATCAGCTCTAATACCAATTGTTAGGGATCTAGAGTATGCTTTCAATGGGGAGAAATCCAATGGGATTTGTGAAGGATAACACAGTTGAGCTTTTTGATACCATCTCTAATCCAAAAACTTAAGGCAATGAGTTAATGGGTATTCCCTCTTATAAACTCTTCACACAAGTCCCATATTTTCTACGTGGGATTCTCACACTTGCACCCTAACAAATGTTTCTTAAATAGGCGGAGGATATCAATCAATAACATTAGCAAAGATTCTTAGCAGCATGGATGCCTCCTCATGTAGAATCCATGAAAATTTATTGTGATGGCGTGGAGTGCATGAGCAAGGTCTTGCTGGTTTTGGAATAAATATGCTGAAACTGAAGAGTTGAACTCCTTGGTGTTGGGTCCTTAATCCAATATTGGCCTTATATATAAAAAAATTAGTGTTACGGGCTGTCACATTAAGTTAAACCCAATAAAAGTGATAAATAAGTTTGGGTATTGAATTTTAATGTATCTAATAAGGTATGTCCTTTTATGTGTAGAGACCTTATAGGATTCAGGCCAACTTCAAAAACATATTCAACACATACATCAGTTAAATAATATTATATAGATATTTATTTTGATGATGCAAACACTTATCCAAAAATGCAATACTAAATTAACAAATAATTTTCATAAATTAAAAGTAAACACTTAGTCTATCATTATCCTATTATCAAAATAAATGTTCATTGAATATAGTTGATGAAGGTATTGAATTGCACATATTTTGAAATTATGAGTACTAATTTATGAAAATTTAAGCATGAGGTATTAAATTTCAAAAAATTGAAGGTAAAAGCATTTGACCTACCATTATCCCTTAGCAAAAACTGTATGCTTCGTATATGAATAAAAATCATATACAATAGAAGTTGCAATGATATTCAAGGTTTTGTTAATGGATGATCTAGACACACTATAAAAACATACAGCTTAGAGTTTCTTTATCTATTTGATATCCTTTTTATTATTTGATATAAGTTATATATGATAATTTTTAGCATTATAATTTATGTAATAATTGTTAGCACTATGTAAAGGGCAAAAAAATGCTCATATGATTCCTTAAGAGTGCTTTAGAAAATATGCAACAAGAAATAATAATGTTGAATAGATTTTTATATCAAATTCAATTGCAAAACTGAGCTATATTAAATTGAATCAGAAACTGCAGTACTTTTCCAACGTGGTTTAATTATCGGCTTAATATGACTTCCGGAACTGTTTAAAGTGGTTCAATATCTGATGCAAAGCAAATAGTTTTCAATTTAATAGATCCTTTTTTTTTCTTTTTTTCCACAAGGTCCTACTATTTAAGTTTTCCAATATGTTTAGGAGAATCTATTCAATCTCCTATGGTATTAATTTTATTTTCATTAACTTTTTTCACCTTATTGGCATTGAGTTTAAGTTATTATATTCTTGAAAATTGTAATTCTTATGACTCTTAATAAATATAATTTTTTACTAAATGAGTGAAAGCTAAAAAGTAGTTGAGTGGCTTTATATTCTATAATATTAAATTGATTAGATGTGTTTAGTGTCTCATAATTTTAGAAAAATAAATTTGAAGAGAATATAAATAGGAAAAGATAAGTTATTTTGGAAAACATTTTAAGTAATGGCTATAAAAAGAAATATTGAGTGATTACTTCATATATATTTGTAGGCACTTTAGGTGGATGCACTTTTTTCCTGGTAGCAATTTGAATGCAAAGAAAGATAAAAGATATCAAACAAATATATGTTCAAAATAGAAAAAAATAAAAAGAAATAAATGTTGTTTAAACTCAAGTATAAAAGATCAATCTAATCCCTCTATAAGAAAATTATTAAAATAGAACTTGAAGTAAATTAATTATCAAAATAAGCTCTTAAAAACGCATATGGAAGATGGTATATATATATAATATATATATATATATATAGCTGGAAATAGTGGGTTAATGGGCTGACCCAGCCCGGCCGATTCGGCCCACGGGTTAAATGGGTAGTGGCAAATCGGCCTGCTTTTAAACGGGCCAGATTTTATGGGCCGGCCCTCATTGGCAGCGGGCCAAAATTTACTTTTTTTTTTATTTTTTAATGTTAGTTTATGTGAAAATTAGAATATTTATATATTTTAAGGTTTATATATATTAACAATTAATTTTTTGCTATTTTGATTATTTATATATAAAAACAAGTTTTTAAATGATTTATTAAATATCATATTATGTTTAAATCAATAAATATATATTTTAAAAAATGTTATAATACTTGTGGTTCATATATCAATCTATTTTTTTTTATATAACATACATAAATAATTACTAAAATGTTATATTATTCTTGTTTTTAAACTTCTCCTCTTGTTGTTATTATTATTATTATTTTTTTTTTTTTTTTGCGGTTGGTCCCGCTTTAGCCTGCGGGTTAATTGGGTTTGGGTCAATTTGCCCCGCTTTTAAATAGGCCAAAAAAAAATTGGCTACAACCCGCTTTTTTAAGTGGGTTGACGGGCTGACCCATGGGCCACGACCTATATTTTCAGCTCTAGATATGTATCATACAAATTACTCGCATGTAGAAAATGCGAGTTGTGAATAATTTTTTTTTTTTTAGCTTTAGGGCATGTAGCACATGTATTAAACAAAGATTGATGATGAAGATGATGATAAAATTGTTTTGTTATCCTCCACAAATATCTCGATTCGAGAGATTCACGTCTATCTCGATATTAAAAGGATTTTGCACATGAAAAATACTTAGTTATATTGGTTACTTAAAGCACATGAGTATGGGATTTTAATAGATTATTTTGATAATATATTTCAATAACATTCTATTTCAACAAATAACTTAAAAAGATATTCTAAATTGAAAAAAAAATATATATATTCCCATTTTAGAGCTGTTGGAATTACCTTTCGGTGGCATTTGAAAGAAGAATTAAATTAAATCACAAAAAATATATAATTTGCTTTCGGCTTAACCCCGAGTATTGGAAAATGGGTTGGTATTCCAACATACCTATGGCTCTGCATATTTCTTAATCCACTCATCTGAGGTTGATTTTTATTCACATCTTCCAAATCCACGCTATCCATATTAAAAGCTCTGGCTCTATGCGCATTATGAAAAAAAAAAAAAAAAAAAAGCGCGGACCACCGCTGTTTTTTTCGATTGGCCCTTTCCTGGTGCATGTTGGAGATGGTACCACTTACATTTCCTGGCACTTTTTACAAGAGGATGCACCATTATGACATTTCTTGTCTTAGCTCTCAATTTCCAAGATTTTTAAGCTGGAAAATATTCAGGGCCAAAGGCCAAATATAAATATTAAGGCAGGCCGGCTCAAGATTCGGTCTATCAAGCTGGTTCAAATAAATTCAGGCATTTCTATGAAACTAGTATTTTTCCACCACCAACCTTACTGCATATTTACTGGGTTAACAGGAAAGCAGAAATATTATTAATCTTGAAGATATGAATTGAGGACAAATGCTAAGCCAAATTCAAATACTTGAAATAAGAAAGGATACTAAGTGGTCAATTTTAAATCTCATCATATTGGAATAAGAAAATATCATTTATTAGAATTGTTTTTTTTTTTTTTGGTGATTGGAACAAGAGGGAGATTCATTTTTTTATATTTTTAATATGTACTGTATTGCCTTTTATCATTATTATAATTCACGTATACATGTGGTCTATAGTCGACTAATGCTGTGCTTGAATTGGTGGAAGACGACCGAATCCAACAGAAATGAAAAAAAAAAAAAAAAAAGGGAAAAGGGTGAATTTGGTCTGTTTGGCTATTGTAAACTGGGATGAAATGGGATAAAGTGGAGAGTATTGAAAGGCAGGGAGGCCAATTTGTTTCCATCCACAGTTGGGAGGAAAAGGACAGAAACTTAGAGGAATTGCCGCAATAATATCCTTATAAAATTATCCATAATAATATCTTATGAAAATAATATGAAGATAATTTTATCAATCATTAACTTCATTTCTCTTCTTTTCCTTTAATTTTTTTCATAAAGTACCAAACATAAAATAAAAATTCTAATTCTTTTCATTTTCACTCATTTCCACTCCTTTTCATTTCTTTCTATCCACTTCTCCTCATTTCTGCTTTACATAAAGATGTCAAACACAGCATAAATAAAAATTTTAAATTTGGACAATTTTATTACAATATGCTATACAGTACCCTTGTTTTATTTTATCAATGTCGTTGAAAGATCCATTCACGGCTGCGCGGTACAAGCTTAGTGCAGAAAAATGATATCCATGTCCTACGGCATTGTGGTCCTGTGGATGAGGCTTATCTCTAGTATAGGGTTTGGGTAGCCCTTTTTCCTTCGTTTGGAATTTGCAAAGAGTTGAAGATAATTTTAATGGTTTAAATTTATTCTCATCAAAAGTCCTTCTCCTAGTACTCACAATTTTTTCACAACCACTCATAAAATTGAATGGCATCAGGAGATTCAGAGGAAAAAACAAAACATAGAAGTATGCTAGTGAGAACGTACGTATAAGGGAAAAATCGAACTTCAGTACGTCTGGCGTGCAAAACATGATGTTTCGGGGATTTATGTTTATATATTAATACCGTACTACGAGTAGGGAAAGAAATATGTCAAATCGTTGATAAAAAATAATGTAATTGTAATGTTTATAGCAAAAATGCTTTAAACCCACTATCACGTTTGGTATACGAGAATCGTTAGAATAGGATGGATTGGAATCGAAAAAATGGAATAAAATGAATCAACAAGGGAATAACAAATCCATTCTTTTGTTTGGATATGAACACAAAATGAAAGGAATAGGAATCGTCGATTCCAGAGAATCACGATTCCACCTCATGACGCTTTTAAACATAGGAAAGGAATAGAAGTTGGAATCGCAATTCCATTCAGATCCATTCCTGATATCAAACATGCCACACATCTTTTAATTCTGTTACTCTTAGATATATTAAAACAAAACAATTAGATAATAATTACAGTAATTTAGCTTAAGAATACTTACATACAAGTAACAAATTGGGTAACTTCACTAAACTTTGTCCACTCACACCACATTGATATTCAAATATCATTAATCATTTTTTCTTTCACATACTAACCCACATTTATTTCCTTTTTCTTTATGGTAATTTATTTTTTTTTCTTTTTTATGATTACAGCAGAACGAGGGATTCTAATCTAGTAACTTTGACTTGAGTGACTAGGACTGATGTCACTAAATTATAAGGTTATTGACAATTATAATAGTATTTTTTGTTTTTATGTATTTATTAGGTTATCTTAAAACAGGTTTTGATGATAACAAAAGTGTAAAAAGTTTATTAATGAGTTTATCAAGTGTGTAGTTTCAAGTTAAAGAGAAAGAAGAAAAGCATCAAGAATCCAAAAGCTTTTCCACAAGGTTACCCGTAAGAAAAATGAATAGTATTAGGAATACAGAAGGTTTTCCAGAAAGTTATTTTAAGGATAATAGAGAAATCCAGAAGGTTGCACAGAGCCTTCACTTGCAACTTTTGATAGCTATGGAAATTTACTGTTCATCTTCCCAAATGAGTTCAAAAACATTCCATATCAGTACAATTAAATATCTTGAAGGCCTAGCTCCAGGTAAATGAGTTTATTTGGGTAATATACTTATTTTCTATTTAAGTTGGTTGATATCAATGTTCTCTCATCAAACAGATTAAACTTCATGAACAGTACCATATTATGTTTGAACAGCTGTTACACGTTTTTTCTCCTTCAAGACAAGCGAATTATGAGTGTCTACAAATATCAAGATAAGAACAAGTAAATCTTTTATCTATTTCCATGGGATTTTGCCGAGAATTCAAAAGAGGATAAGTGAAGATCAAATGATGTTGATCCATTATCAAAGCTTCAATTTCAAATATAAACCAAAATTTTCTACGAAAATCAAGCTAGACTTATCATCATATATCTATTTCAGAACAAATAAAAATCAAGAAACAAACAAAGACATAAAGAAGAAAGAAAAATATTTTCTCTCATCAGCGGGCTTTTGAATTTTGAAAAGAAAATAAGATTCAAGCAAGATCTGAATTTGAAAATGAAGATAAGGATCATTATCTTTCATCCGGGATATGTGGAAGAGAGTTTATCCAATTTAATTCTTGAACGTTGAGGAAAAGGAAATAAATTTTCAAGACAGAGAAGCTCTTCTTCCTGGACGAAAAATATAGAAATTTCAAAAAGAAAAGACAAAAAGAATAAGTCGACATGGATTTGAAATTTGAAAAAGAAGATAAGATAAACAAACAAATAGAAGTATATTTTCTATTCTTGAAACATTCAGTTGGATAATGATCAACAATTTTGAGCTGGTATCTTTGGGCGAGTTTATCTATCTTTCAAACAGCTTTTTGAATGTTAAAGGAAAGACTATATTTTCGAGTCAAAGAAGAAAAAAGAATACACACGAGATAAGAACAGAATATATACAAGAAAAATAAAGTACCTCACGTTATTACACTGCTACCTCTGTTACGAAAAGAAAAATACCAAATAATCTTGATTGTTTGCTGCGACAAAAATAAAAAAGAAACCGCTGTTGCTTACATCCTTTGACAAGCTAATTTGTGAAAATTTTATATTCTTTTTGCAATCTTGCTTTTGTTATTTCCTTATGTGACAGAAGGAACGTGTTGTTGCCTTCTTAGTTGATAATTCAATTACAGGGTTAAACTCTGTAGATCGATTGTAGTTAAAGGATAGCTATGAGAATCGAGTAAAGAGAATTATACAATCTTGTAATTTGAAGTTATTGGATATGGTGGAATAAACCCGTAGGATAACGGGGTCCCGGCTCGGAGCTAAAAGAATGGACTGATGCACAAAGCGGAACCACTATAAATTATTGCCTGATTCTTTTTTCCTTATTCTTTAAATTTCAACAATTTATTTTCATAATTGTTTAATTGTTCATATTGTTAAAACCGAAGGAAAAAATTTTAAAAGGCAAAATATCTCAATTTTTATTAATAATCAATTCACCCCCCACCCCCCCCCCCCCCCCCCCCCCCTTTTCCTTTTATTATTAAGTGGGACCAACAATATTTTTTTTTTAATATAAAGTTCTTTGATTTATTGCAAATTGATAGATTTAGGTTATAAATTTGGAATTTTACATGAATTAGTATTATACCTCTTCAATTAATCATAACCCATCATTTTTCTTTTTTTTTTATTTTTAGTTATGAAAATTGTGATAATTTGACATTGTAGATTAATAATCATTTTCATATCCTTCAATGATTTTTGAACCATAATTTTTTCTTCGATTAATTTATAATCTAATAATAACTTTTCCTTAGAAGAAATGCAATTTAAAAACTATTAATTAATATATAGTTTATAGATCACTAGAAATTATGTGAGTTTCAAGTCATACATATAAGAATCAATAGGTTTACAATTTTTCCTTATATTTTTAATTTGTACACTTTATATTTGTACATGCGATGTGGATGTTTGTCTTTTAGTATATATTTAAAGGTTAAAAATCTTATTCATATTTTCTAAAATTAAAAAAAAAAAAGGATAATATCACAATGGTACCTGAACTTTGCCAAATATGCAATTAGATATTTGCAATTTGAAAATGATCAATTTAGTACCTGAATTTTAAAATTGATCGATCTAATACCTAAAAACTTTGAAATTAATCAATTAGTACCTAAAAAACTTGATGAAGGTATTGCTGGCATGCATGAGAAGTTTTTTCATGCACCAAATTTGTTCAATTTCAAAATCCGGATACTAAATTATCATTTTAAACTTTATGTACCAAATTGTTTTTTTTTTTTTTTTGTCAAAGTTGAGGTACCATTTGTGACCCTCAAAGAGCAATGTGTGTGTGTGTGTGTAAAAGAAAAATATACAACTCATCACTCATATCATGACAATCTAATGTAAAAATATATGATAAATTACACTAATAACCCTTATAAATTTTCTAAAAAATATTAACATCCCACTTTTTCAAAATACAGCACTACCCCCTATTTTTTTTAGATCAACGCTGATGTGGTATAAATGTTAAAGTGTCATCCTCATGTCATAACTACATTGGTATTATTAATTTTTATTTAAATATTATAATTAAAATATCAATGGCTAAAATAATAAAAAATTTTATGTAAATTAAGAAAAAATAATTGATTTCCTTTTTCTAAAAGCTGCACAAAACATGAAAGATGCATTTATTTATTTATAAAAAATGCTTTGCCTTTAGTAGATCATTCATTTTTGTGTTTTATGTGTGATAAATTTTTGCTAAGATCTAAACTAACTTGCAATCTTTTTTTTTATATTGAATGATTATTAGGTAGCTATGCAATACTTTTTTTTTTCCAAATAAGTTTCATGATTAATATTTAATTAGACAATTATTGATTTTAATTGAATTTCCATAATTTAGGTTAATATGATGTTCCACATTAATGTTTTTATCCAAATTTCATGTTTCTTTTTTTTTTCCCTGGAAAGGACTCTGATTTCTTATACATGAAACAAAAATATGTTCAAATCTTTTGGTGTTTGATTTTGGTTTTCTATTAAAGTTAGAGGTAGGTCTTATTTAAATTTTAATTTCATGCTTTGAGATATAACGATAACATGATGTGGAGTTTCCTTACCATATTTTTTAAATATTACATTAAATGAGTGAATAAAAGTTTTATGTTTTTTGCATCATTTAGAAAAAGAAAAAGGAAGACAATCAATTTTTTCTGAATTTATTTCAATTTTTTATTATTTTAGTCATTCTTACATATATAATTATTATATTGAAATAAAGATTAATGATATTGATGTAAAGACCAACACGACTTATGTTTAAAACCAGGTTTATCAAGTCCCTAACCACATGTAATCTCGAAGAATTACATACAAAGTTGTCTTTTAAGAAGAAATTTGTATAGAATGTTTATCTAAATATGCCAAAAGATCCATTACAAAACTACTTATTAGGAGTAGCATCATACATACTTTTACAAACTTTGTTGTCCTTTTATCAACATGGTAAAGGATTTTACACACACACACACACATATATTACAAACCAAAGGCTTAAGATCAAGCCTTTAACAAAATACATTCAAGTTTGAAAAGATCATTATTAAAAATTACATCATCCATGAAAACATCTTTTACTAGTCTATTACAAAAACATAGGTCATCATATTCAAGATTCCTAGTTGTCCCACTTGTCCAAAAATTCCTCAAAATTTGTTCCATAACCTAACTGAGCTTAAAAGTCGTCGCCATCGATACCTATAATAGAAAAACGTAAGCTAAAGGCTCAGTACTCAGTAACACAAATAAATACAAAGTGACAAGCACTCTTAGACTAAATGCAATGCAACAATCATCAAGTTAAATTATCTATAATTAAATTTATGAATGAACATAAGAGTGTTTAATCTCCGGAAACAAGCCATTGGGAACTTGGAGTCCTGAGTAACAATGTCCTAATACCTATATCTCTTAGATCTAACTGAAAAGAAAAATAGCTTTATCTAGGGTCCACAATCATTTCTCATCTTTACTTAACTTAATTCATAATATCACTTAGTTCAACCGGTTCCATAAACATGAACTAAATCATATAACTTCCTTTTAATTAGTAAATGTTATACCGATACCATTAGCCCTATTGACCACATGTTGAGCCACTTATAAAGTATCATTGCATCATAACAAAGGTGGCTTAAGCGCCTTATTATCATGTTAACATCGTCAACAGGGTTGCCACTCCCTAGATCGGATTAAACGGCATACGCACAAACAATTTCAAACACTTTTAAGTCATCTTTGATTGAAGTCAATTTGATTATACCTAACCTATCAACCAACAAACAAGTTGTTGTGTACCTAAAATGTTTAATAAAAGACCAGTACGTACACTCAATTGCAAAGAAGAAACTATAAGAAAAAAATTTGGTTCATATAAAATTGAATATTAATCACAAACAATTTCTAAGTTCTTCATCCAATGTAAAACTTAAATAAAAGCTCATATTAATTTATAATTTAACATTATACACATATATATATATAGAACATTTCTGTAAAGTTTTAGCTTAGCTGTCATAGTTATTTACACAGGATTAGTTACTTTGTATTTATCTCACACGTGTGAGACATCTTGTATAAATACTGTACACAACAGAATAATAAATGATAATCACATTTCTTTCTGTTCTGTTTCTTTTTCTCACATTCTGTTCTTGTTCGTTGTTCATCTTTTCTAGCGTAATCCTTAATTCATCCATGTACGAGAAGTTCTAATTCTTGACATGGTATCAGAACAAACTTCATTGGTAATCTCTCATTTCTGATTACTTTTCTGGTTGGATTTTATTCTAGAACAGTAGATCTGTTTTTTGAAAGATGAATACGATGTTAGGGTTTGGGGATTCGATTTATCTAGCGAATTCTGAAAGTCCTGGTTCTTTGATTACGAAAATTGAGTTTGATGGTATGAATTTTCTTAGTTGGAGTCGCTTTGTTAAATTGGCTTTGGAAGCGAAATCCAAACTAGGTTTTATTGATGGTACTAGTTTGCGACCTGAGAATGATCAAATGGAATTGGAAAAATGGAATCGTTGTGATTGTATGATCCGTTGTTGGATTTTAAACACAATGAGTAAAGAAATAGCTGAGGGTTTCATGTGCACTAATTCTGCAAAAGAGTTATGGGATGAACTAGTTGATCGCTATGGTCAGATTAATGGTCCACTTTTATATCAGATTCAGAGTGAAATCGTGAACATGCGGCAAGGGAACATGAATGTTACTACATACTATAACAAAATGAAGAGGTTATGGGATGAAATGAATAGTGTTATTGCTATTCCAGTGTGTAATTGTGGTGCTATGAGTCGTTGTACTTGTGAATTAGTGAATAGATTTACTGAGATAGAAAATCGAAGCAGATTAATGCAGTTTCTTATGGGATTAAATGAATCATATGAGCATGTACGGAGTCATATTTTGTCTCTTGATCCATTACCAACAATTAGTAAGGCGTACTACTTGATTCATCAAGTGGAAAAGCATAAGCAAATTTCTTGACATATGAGTATAAATAAGGATTCTTCTACTTATGCTGTGCACTTGGCAGAGAAATGAAGAAAGAAGAGATCCTAAAAGTATAAAGGAAAGAAATGTGATTATCATTTATTATTCTGTTGTGTACAGATTTATACAAGATTGTCTCACACGTTGAGATAAATACAAAGTAACTAATCCTGTGTAAATAACTATGACAGCTAAGCTACAGTTAAGCTAATAACTATGACAGCTAAGCTAAAACTTTACACATGCCTATACTATCAAAGATCTTGGTCCTGTTCGGTTCTTCTTGGGTATTGAAGTATGTCGTAGTTCTAATGGTTTTTTCTTGAATCAACGCAAATTTCTGCTTGACATCCTGAAGGACAGTGGTTTAACTGGATGCAAGCCAACCAAAATCCCTTTTCCACCAGGTTTACGTCTGGACAATTCATCAGGAACATTGCTCTCTGACCCGGCTTCATATCGAAGAATCATTGGACGCTTGCTTTACCTTACTATCACCAGGCCAGACATTTCTTTTGGTGTTCAACAGTTGAGTCAATTTGTAGCTCAACCAAGAACTTCACATGTGCAAGCTGCTCAACATCTCTTGCGATACTTGAAAGGCAGTTTTGACAGTGGTTTATTTTATTCATCCACATCTTCTTTATCTTTACAAGGCTATACTGATGCAGATTGGGGTGCTAGTATTCTTGATCGTAAGTCTTTAATAGGTTACTGCATGTTTTTGGGTTCATCTTTGATTTTCTGGAAGACTAAAAAACAGGTCACCGTCTCTACGTCGTCTACGGAAGCTGAGTATAGGAGCATGGCATCTGGGACAAAAGAACTTCTTTGGCTTTCTCATTTATTACAAGATTTTTGTCTTGATGTTGCACTTCCAGTTGTTCTATATACCGACAGTCATTCCGCTCAATTAATTGCTGAAAACCCATGTTTACATGGTCGTACCAAGCATTTGGATTTGATATACATTTTACTCGATACCAAGTGCAGTGTGGTTTTCTCCAATTCATCATGTACGAGAAGTTCTAATTCTTGACAATTTCTTTAAAAATTTTGAAAATAAAATTTTATTTGTTATCATTTTTTAAAGGTGCATGGCTAGGTACATAGTCATACATGTCCCCTTGTGCCCTATATGCTAGAAACACGGTGAAATACAAATCTTATGTTTTGGTTTATGAATTTTGGTTAGAGAGAAACACGACTAGACAGGACATGTCGTGTTTCACCCATGTTTCTATAATATACAAAGCACGACAACAACCAAAAAGAAACATGGTTTGATATAAGGGTCGTGTTCTAGCTATGTATCACATGTAAACCAAATCCTCAAGAACACATAGAGAAGCATGGCTGGTGTACATGGTTTGTTCTACATGTGCCGTCTCAATTTTCTTCTTCTTCAACACATAGTGAGAAGCACAGTTGGATACATGTGGCTGTGTTTCTCCTCAAGTAGTCTTATTTCGAGGGTCAGTGAGATACATGACTAAACTATTGCCCCGTGTTTCCTTAGTGTTTATTTTCAAAAATAGAGCATCCTTGTTTTAACACTTCAACATCAAATTTTTACTTATATCATCTTACATATAATCAACACATGCACTTATCAACACTAAACATACATAAACTCCACATTTCCTTCATCAAACAACTCCTATAATTCATATACAACACTTGAACAACTATACCAACTCATTCATCTTTCTAAACAACTTCAACACTTGCAACAACTAATCTATCACAATGTCAAGGATTCTTCTACTTCTATAAACCAACTTAGCTCATCAATATCATATTCAACTCGCTAAGAACTCATTTAAAACAAAAACTCATCTTCATAAAGATAACAAATGAATAAATGAACATGAAAGTATGCAAAACTTACCTTATATAGCTCTAACCTAAAGATGGAGTCTTGATGAAAACTTTAGGTGAATTGTGTCTAGAATTTTGATAAGGAATTCTGGGATTTGCCTTGTATGTCGATTTTGGTCTGTTTTAGCATTGTGATTTCTCATAAATTTTCTTTGTGATAATCCAATATTTGTTTTGTTGACTTTTAAGGCACATGAAGGATAAAGAAAAAGCCTTAGGCTAGGCTTGGTTTATGGGTTATTTTAGTTTATAGGGCTTGGGCTTCATATACAAAAGTTAGGCTTGGGATTTTGCATATTTTACAACTTAAAGAAAATCATAAAAGCTTAACAAAATTATAATTAAAGACAGCGCAACTAATTAAACAAGAAAATAAATGACATAATGAATTCATCTTTACTCTAATAGTTAATCATACCAATATAAAATTTTATCAATTAAACATTTATAACTAACTTCATGCATCAACAAATCAAAAAAAATATATATATATAACACAAATTTAATTAGGTTTAATAGTTTAGGTTATTTCAACCGATGCGACAATGACATTGCAATAACATTTATTCTATATCAACATTGATGTAGACAAAAGATAGGGGGTTAAATGTTGTATTTAGATTAAGTTAGGTGTTAATATTTTTTACAAAATTTACAAGGGTGGTTAGTGTAATTTGTCGAAAATTAGTACATTTTTTTAATCTTTTATAAAATTTGTCTCAAATTATTTCAATTAGTTTTATTTATTTAGTAAATATGTGTGAAATATAATAAATATAATATTTAAATAAAATAAAATTATTCATATTGAAATAATGATGACACAACGATGACATGGTGATGGCACATAAATGGCACAATGATTATAAGGCGATAACACAATGATATGTTAGTATTTGTGTGATGTTGATATTGATATGGACATTTTTAGGGGAGTATTTGTTATTTGTTAGTTCTCTTAAATAGTTTTGTTGATAACAAAAGTTAAAAGTGTTTATTAATTATTTTGTTAAGTGTAGAGAATTAAGAAGTTAAACAAAAGGATGTACTATGTTTATAAAGGAAATATAAGTTGGATAAGAATATTTATGGAGACTCGACTCCACTTATTAGGTATATCTAGGTAATATAGGGGTAAAATATGTGTCTACCCTTCCTACAATAAATAATTACCAATATATAGTTGATATGAAAAAAAATAAAATTCCATTGTGAAATCGCGTTTCTAAGTCAGGGCATATGAAATTTACATGTAAATAGCGTTAAAAAAAAGCAATATCATGTTTTGGTATGACACTTAAATCATGTTTTAGTATGCCAATATACCATGCTATATCAGTTTTCACTATTGCAATATATATTGACTGAGCATTCATTAAACCTTATCTACCATCCTAATCTCCATTCCCTTAAACCCTCACACCTCCAACCCAACCCTTTAGATGTGTTTTGTGAGATGAGTTCTAGCTCTGGGTCTTAAAACCTAAACTTAAACTGGATTTATCAAATTACGTCGTTATTGATAAGAGACAATGGTGTTTTTATAATAGAGAATTATAAAGAAAAAGATAAGACATAATTTAATAGACAATGGAGAACTATCCGTATCTTGGTGTGGTAAGTTTTGCAGTCATGGCAGTGTTCCTACTTAGTGTCTGATCAAATAGATTTTTAAAACAAGTTTGAAGTAAGTTAATAATTAATTTAAATACTTGTGAGATTATTTCATGAACAGATACTTGTTTTGCCCCCATTTATCTCCTATTTGCTCAAGACACCAACTTTATAATAGGTATACAATAACTTGCATATTGTTTATTAAGATAGGCATTCCTAATGAACTAAAACTTAAAGATGGCTTAATTAATGAGTGTTGCTTATGCTTATGTCATTGAATCCGGTCGAAGGAGTAACAATCTTACTCGGAGCCAAGCATGATAGTTAGGCACTTAGGCCTCCCCCTTGTCATGATGTAATGATAATTTATAAGTGGTTTAGCAAGTAGCCGATAGAGAAAGCAGTGTTGGTATAACGTTTACTTAGGTTTGGAAGGAAGTAATATAGTTTAGTTTACATTTATGGAACAAGTTAAACTAAATGATATTATGGACTAAGATAAGTGTAGATGTATAACAGTTGTGAATCCTAAAGGATACTATTTTCCTTTTCTGATATAGATATAAGATATAGATATTCGAGCTGCCTATATGAACCATTTGAATAGCAACTATTACTCAGGACCCTCAAATTCCTAGAGGCTTGTTTCAGAGTGTGGGTACATGAGTTGAAATATCCTTAAACTTCAATGCTTAATTGAATTGCATGTATATGTTTTGCTTGCTTGAAATATGAATTTTTTGTGAATCCACTTAGTTGACAAATTATGCATGTTAGAATAAAATTTAATGTGTTAGTGTGATTTGGTATTTGTATTGTATGTTTTGTGTAAGTTGAGCACAAGTTTTTTCAATAAAAATAAACCCAAACACCAATACAAGTCTTAGTAGATTTTTATTAAAGCCCAAACCCAAGCCCACACAATGAACACAAGCCCAAGCCCAAGCTTTTTCTTTGCCATATTAGCTGCTCTTAAAGCCAAAGCAACATAAGGGATAATATCAACTAAAAATTTTGCAAAACACAATCCAAAACAAATCTTACCCGACGTATTCTTCCAGCCCTCAAATATCCCATCGATTGATTTAATTTTCTTTCTCAAATTCACAAAAAATTCTTTTCAATTCATCATCGACAAGCTAAAGCCACTCAAGGTAAGTTTGTATGCTTTCATGGTTATTTATTCCTTTGTTTTCATCATAAGGATGATTCTTGTTCTAGTAGATTCTTAATTGTTTGAATATGATTTTGATGATTTATATTGACCAATGGAGCTAAGTAAGTTCTTGAAGTGTAGTAATGAGTATGGGGAAGTGTTGAAGTTGTTTTGGAATAGAATAAGTTAGTATGGTTGTGATGTTTCATGTTGGATATGGAAGTTGGTGGATATTAAAGAGTGGTGTTTGTATGCATTTGGAGTTGTTAAGTTCACGTGATAAGTTGTATGATGGTTTTATAGTGTTTAGATTGATGTAGGATGTCTGAAAAAATGACAAAATGAGGTTTGAAAAACAAGGGATTCATAAGCCTAAGTAAGCTGAGTTGTACATGCGTACATGGGGCTTTAGAAGCCTTTGGAGGCTATGTTTTCCATTTGTATGAGCGTACAAAGGCCCTTATAGGCCTCTGGTTTTAAATTTTTTCATTTGTAAGGGGGTAAAGGTGTGTACCAACCCTTACTAGCCTTTAGTGAAAAAATTTTCTTTTTCTTTACCTCTAGCACGAGAGTACTCGTGCCTGTGTAAGTTTGTTTGGCCCCTTATACGGCCGTACACCATGTTTGCCCTATTTTATACATAAAAAATTTATTATTTTCAAAATTAAAACAAAGGAATGTTGTGTGTGTGTATGTGTGTGTGAATGTTAAATTGTGATTTAATATGAGTTTTAGTTATGTTTTGCATTTAATGACAAACTTAGGAATTGCTTATGAATATTTGAGGTTCCGGTCCTTACAAAGTGGTATCAGAGCAACATTTGTATAATTGTTTGCCTAAATTCGATAGACTAGGAGTGACTTAACCTTAGATTTTGTGAGTTTGATAAAGTCATATTTTACTCAAATTTTCATTAATCAAATCATGTTTTTGTGTTATAGATTTTATAGAAATCAATTGGAAATGGTACTTAAATGTTCTTAAATTGTTATTTCAGGTTATTGAGGATTTAGAATACAAATTCAAGCAATTAGAGAAGATTTGTACAATTTTAGGCAAGAACAAAAGCAAAACCGACACTTCTACAATTCAACACCACCGATCTTAGAATGCAAAACAAGCGGCCTTCATCATAAAACAGTAACACCGCCAGCTTTGGATGGAAATTTTCACCAGCACTACAAATTTTCGTACATACGATGGCAAAATCCTTTGCTACGCCGCCGGCTTTGAGGCAGTGTTAGATGTGAACAGAATGCAAATTATTAGAGCCAGCCTTTATACCACCAACTTTCACAAGGGAAAATCAAGCAGTTTGTGACTTCATTGTACACTGACAATTGGAACAATTACGCCACTGGTGTTGAAGACAGAGTATATTTATTGCTGCTCCCAGAAATGAATTTTCACATTAAAGGCTGGTCAAATTTAATTAAAGGCTGCTGACCTTTAATGCCGGTGTAACTCCCCTGTGACCATTCATATAAATTCATCATTTTATCATTTCAGAGGAAAAAAAAACCCTAGGCACGAAATTCTATTTTCTCTCCTTGCTCCTAGATCTAGATCAGGGTTTAGAACACTAAAGTAGTTAACTTTTTAATTTGTTTACAGATTCCACACCGAGATTCAAGTGGAAACGTCATTTAAATTTGGATTTCAAGAACAGATTATTTTGACAAGGTGATTTTGTTCTTTTTCTTATGTTCATATCTTGGATGACTTTAATACTTGTGTCTTGTGGTCTTAAATCGGTTTTAAGTTAGATTTATTGATATGATTGATGATTCGTGTTGTTGATTGATCAATTATCTGTATTTGATTTCTTGATGTTATTTCACATATCAAGGATTTTGAATTACATCTAGAATTCATGATAGATTAGGATTGTAATTGAGAAATTCTTTTCTAATCAATTTTGTGAAAATCTAATTTGGATTACAAATTACATAGGATATGGATTTGAATTCAACTAGGGTTTGGTAATTGAATAGATTAGTCAATTAATTACTTTCCTAGGAATAGGGAACATTGATCGGTTAATTTAGGTAATAGCTTGCTTTGGGAAAAGAAGTTGTTATCTAGTGCTAGATTGTTTAGAAACTGAACCCATTGACAAGTTTGGATTGGACATGTTTTGATTGATAGCATACATTCATTTGATTGTTTAGATTATTGGCTTTTAACCTAATCAATAAAAGGTGTTGGAAATCCAAGATTTTTATGTTCTTAGTTATATAAAAAATCTAAAAAGAGAAACAACATTTTGATTTGCCTAGCTATAATTAGATCGATATAGTTGATAGCTAGTCCTCACTCCCTGTGGATTCGACTCGGTATTCACTGATATGTTATCACTACACATGCACTTGATACACTGTCGGTTGAAAATTGCACTTTTAAAGGAATTTCAATTTAACTAAAAAGAGTCTTAAAAGCACATATAGAAAAAGCGTGATCAGAGTTCAGCAGAGGAAAGGTTTAAGATTAGCTTGAATGATGTATTTCATTTGCTTGCTTGTTTGTTTGTTCATTCGTTTGCTTCAATACTAAAACAAATTTAATAAGATTAATGATGATTTAATTTGCATATATGTGTCGTAAGGAATTGGATTCGCTATTGAATTAAAACATGCAAATCCAGTTCTCTAGCCACATATAACCTCTAGGATTACATGTAAGGTTGTTTGTAAAGAGAAAGTTTATAGAATTGCTTGCCCAAACCTAATATAAAAACCATTTGATAACATCTCATAGAAAGAAATTCATACATAATATTACAAACTTTCTTACCACTTACATAAACAAAACAAAAGGAATATTACTTATATATATACAAACATAAGAGCTTCCAAACTTAAACTCTAGGATACATATAAGTTGTCAAAACATCTAACAACTATTACATTAGTCCAAAAACATATTCCTCCTAATCTATTACAAAAGATTTCCTTCGTAGAGGTTGGGGTTCCTAATCATCTAAGTCATCTAAAAATTCCTCAAAATCGATTCCATAACCCATCTGAGTATAAAACTCTTCATCTTCAGCACCCGAAATAGAAGATTATGAGCCAAAGCCCAATACACAAGTAACACAAACACATATGAAGTGATAGAGACACTTAAACTATATGTAATGCTCCAACCATCAATTTATTATCCAATAATTAACTTTATTAATCAACAAGGGAGTATTCAAACTCCGAAGCAAGCCACTGGGGAGTTGGGGGTCCTAAGTAATGACACAACACTCAAAGGGTTGATATATGCAGCCCAAGTACCTATATCTCCTAGATGATATAACCGATAAAGCGAAGTAATTTCATCTAGAGTTAATAGCCGTTACTTAACTTAATCCATAATATCACTTAGTCCAACCGATCCCATAAACATGAACTAAATCATATTATTTCTTCTTAAGAATAAGCAAATGTTACATTGATACTATTCTCTCTATCAATTACCTACTGAGCCACTTATAAAAGTCATGGCACCATGACAAGGGTAGCTTAAGTGACTAAACTACCGTGTCTACTCGAGTAAGGTTGCCACTCCTCGGACCAGATTCAACGGCATAAAGCACAATCAATATAAACAATCTTTAGACCATCTTTAATTAAAATCAAGTTAGAATATGGCTATCTTAAGTAAACAGCAACAAAGTTACTGTGTACCTAACTTATCACGTATAAGATTAGAAGACGCAATCAACTAAGGATTTGAAGCTGTAGCAAGAAATTCATTTCATATCAAAATCACTAATTCTCATTTGAATGTTCATCACAAATACTTACTAGGTATTAAACATTCATTAAATTCAAATGAACTCATATAATAACATAACTTAGTTTTTATACTCACAATAGATTCATATAAGCTTTTTAAATAATCACAAACTAAGAAACAAACAAGGAAAACATATAAAGTAATAAAATTATTTCAAACAAAAATTATTATTATATTTTAAAAGGGGTACGTACTATTCATGCCCATATGGGGCCGTTTGGAGAGTTATATAAATTTTAGAACAAAAATCAATAAACCAAACACCCCTCCAAACAGGCCTATATGCAAGGGTGTTGGCTCGAACACCCCCCTAAACGGGATGTATGTAAGGCTGTTTAGGCTTAAACACCCCTATAAATAGGTTGTATGTAAGGTTGTTTCAACTAAGAAAATTTATTCAAAATGGTTAGAGAGCGCAACACCCCTCCAAACGTGGCATTTCTAAGGCCGTTTGGACCTAGGGAAAAATTTGCAAAAACTCCAGAACGTATAATACCCTTTACCACAGGCCGTTTCAAGGCCCATTTGCACCATAAACTCCTCAAACACCCCCCAAATGGGCCGTTTGACTAGGTATTTGGAATTTTTCGAACTTCATATATTTTAAACTTAAGTTTTACACACTTTTCACTTCTCCTATACAAACTTCATACAACATATTACAAGCACTTAACAACTCAAAAGAAGTATAAACTCTTCTTCTACATCAAACAACTTTGCCACATCACTCAACATGAATTAAACTCTTCACCAAATTCATCAACTCAAGCATAATAAAAAAAACTCCTACACATAACACAATTTATCAAACTCCAACACTTCAGCTCAAAACAACTTTGAAACTCATAGCAACTTATTTATTACAACTTCAAGTATGCAAAAGCTTTCTCAAACAACTCAACATACCAATGCTACTTGTAATCTACCAAGAGACTAATTTTTGACTGAAATCTCTGGAATAAAGAGGTAATAATCATCACAAAAAGACATGTAAGCTTACCTTAACTTATAGATGATGAGTGAGAGTGAATTCTTGGTGAATTGAGCATGGAAACTTAATTAAAAAGGTTGGGAAAATGAACTAGAAATTTCCCATGAATTTTAGTCTTTCTTTTGTCTTTTTTTTTTTTGTTTGTTTTTGCTTTGTGATTTTTGCAAAATGAGAGTTAATATTAATCCTTAACTTGTTGGCTTTTGGGGCAGATTGTAGAGTGTAAATTGAGTGGGCTTTGGGCTTGTTTTTAGTGTAGTTTTGGCCTTGAAATGAGCCAAAAATTTGCTAAATTTGCTTTGGTTTTTGGCTTAGGCTTTGTTTTGAGCACCATGAGTATTACATGCATAAAATTAATGAATCATACCAACACATCTCATTTTATTATCTAATTATCCACTATAATTTCTACATTTCAAACAAGCATATTATATGTATATTCAAAGAAATTATGCAATGAAATTTTGGATATTTCATTTGTGTTATAAATGTGTTACATGTTTATGTATAAGATAGATAGGTCCTGAAGACTAATTCGATAACAATAAAAAAGAGATAATATGCCTCATCCGCCTCCACAATCATTTGTATCAGCTTCTACTTCATCTATTGATCCAAGTTCTATTACTATTCCATCTCCTGCACCGGCTTTTGTATCTTAGATTCAACCGTAGTCACAGACTCCACCACAAACACAGATTCTTCAGCTGCCATAAATGCCACATTTCCCCCCATGCCACAAATGCCAACAAACAATCCGACAACGAAGTATTCAATGCTTAGAGATATGTTTGCCATGATGCAACAGTATCAGCATATGATGTATTAGCAGCAACATTTCATGCAGTACTATGGTCCTCATGTGGCTAGACCGGGTGAGAATCTACTAAATAATGATCAAGGCAATCAAATAAAGTTACAAGAGTTTAATAGATTGGTCCTAGATTTTGATGGAATTGGTATAGATCCAACACTGGCTGAAAATTAAATAAAAAGTTAGAGAAAGCATTTGCAACTTATGATACTTCAAAGGAAAAGAGGCTATACTTTGTTGTATACATGTTGAAGAGAGAAGCATATAACTGGTGGATATTGACCAACGAAAATATGCAAAGTCCTATCACATGGACAAGATTCAAGGATGCATTCTTCATTCGATACTTTCCAATCACAGTAAGGGAATAAATGATATCAGATTGGTTGAGCCTGAGATAAGGAAGCAAATCAATTGATGAATACCATGCCGAGTTTTGCATATTGTTTCGATTTGTTAGTAAGGGATATAGAGATGAAAGAATGAAGGTATAAAAGTTTCAAAATGGATAGAATGATGAGATTAAAGGCGAAATTAAGATGTTCTAGCTTCATACCTTGGTTGATAAAATTTCTAAAGCTAAACTAGCTGAATAGATTTGGAATGACAGTAAAGCAAGCAAGGCAAGTGGAGTTGCTTATTTGGGGAAGAGACCTACATCTTCTACATCATTTGGAGGGTATCAAGGTACTAGTAAAGGTTTGACTTATCAAGGGAAAAGAAAGAAACCATTTTCGAGAAACAAAGTTGATCGAAAAATAGTAACCAAGACTCCTACTCCGGTTTTTGAAAACAAGAGTATTAGATGTTTTAGGCCACATGAGATATTTGAATGTAAGTGGAATCCAAAAGCCTATTTTACTTATGGTCGGGAAGGATACCGGGCTCCAAAGTGTAAAAATCTAGTGATGTAACCTATATTTTATGTGTACTATAAACAGAAGGGTCACCATATTGCGGATTGTAAGGATTGACTTAACAACAATAAGGTTGGACCTAATTCAAGAAAAAGAAATATTACAGCATGGGTGTTTGCCTTGCAATAAGTTGAGGAAAAACTATCTGTCGACACTTTAATGGGTACCTTGCTCATTTCTAAATGACATGCTTATGTTTTAATAGATATAGGAGCTACACATGCCTGCATATCTGAAAAGTTTATAAATGAATGTGAGCTTGCTTCTGAAATTTTGACTGATCATGTGGTGTACATTAATTACCCTTTTGGTGTTGAAACTAGAGAGCCATGTGTTTGTAGGAATGTTAATGTGTTGTTTTCCAGTGTAAATATGCCGATTGATGGTTTTATCTATGTTTGGTTTTGATGTGATTTTAGGCATGAACTGGTTGAACTTGTATAAAGTTGCAATAGATTGTAATAAAGCAGAGTTAAATTTTGAAGTAAAAAATGGAAAATTCACCTATACACTTGAGAGACAGAGACCAAGTGAGTGTGAATTCTATAGAGTTATGGGAAACATATATTGTAGCAACAATTAATGCAAAAGAAATAAATATCAATATGGTACCAGTAGTGAAGGATTTCATAGATGTGTTTCCTGAAGAACTCTCTGGTTTACCTCCTCACCAATAGATTGAATTTGGGATTGACATAATTCTAGGCACAATCCCTATATTGAAAGCATGTTACAGGTTGGCACCGACTAAGTTAGATGAATTGAAACAACATTTCAAGATCTGGAAGAGTTTGGTTTTATCAAAGTCAGTATTTCTCCATAGGGTGTTGTGGTTCTGTTTGTGAAGAAGAAATATGGAGTTTACAAATATGTATCGATTACAGAGAATTGAATTAGGTCATGATAAAGAATAAGTATCCCTTGCCAAGAATTGATGACTTGTTCGGTCAGTTGAAAGGAGCAACAATGTTTTCAATGATTGATTTGAGATCTGGGTATTAACAGCTCAGGACTAAGCCACGGGACATTCCAAAGACAGCCTTTCATACCAGGTATGGATACTTCAAGTTTTTAGTCATGCCATTTGAGTTAACTAATGCTCCAACAGTTTTTATGGATCTCATGGATAGAGTTTTCAAGGATTATCTCGATTTGTTTGTGATTATATTCATTGATGAGATTCTAGTATATTCTTGAGATAAAAAAGAACATGAGGAACATTTGAAGCTGGTGCTACAAAGACTTAAGGAAAAGAAGTTATATACAAAATTTAATAAATGCAAGTTTTAGCTTGAAGAGATAGCTTTCTTAGGGCATGTGATATCAAAGAATGGTGTATCAGTTGATCTAGAGAAAATTAAAGTTATTATAGAATGGCAAAGGCCGACAAATGTTACAGAAGTAAGAAGTTTCCTAGGTTGGCTGACTATAGAAGGTTTGTTGAAGGATTTTTCGAAGATCGCACCTCCTTTGACTGATTTGACACAAAAACATGTTAGATTTGTATAGGATGGCAAATGTGAAAGAAGTTTCCAAGAATTGATAGAACGGTTAGTATCAGAGACCCTATATTAGCCCTACCAATTAGTGAAAAAGAGTTTATGATTTATAGTGATGCTTCGATTTAAGGTTTAGGATGTGCTCTCATGCAAGATGGTAAAGTTATTGCCTATGTGTCGAGATAGCTAAAACCACATGAGAAGAACTATCCAATCCATGATTTAGAGCTGGCGATAGTTTTAGCCCTAAAGCTTTGGAGACATTATCTTTTTGGCAGAAATATACATGGATCACAAAAGCTTAAAGTATACCTTCACTCAAAAGGAACTAAATATGAGACAAAGAAGATGGTTAGAGTTGATCAAGGATTATGATGTTGAGATCTTATACCACCTGAGAAAAGCAATTATAGTTGTCACGCCCCGAGAGGTACCCTTAACGTGGCAGTCCGTCGTACATGATATTAAAGCCTAGGAATGACTACCTCAGTCACGCAAAGGCTTCCATATCATATACAAGGCGTACAACACATAAAGGAGACACAACCGAAGTGGTACAATTTACTTTGATATAACATGAGCAACAAGATATTAGAAATAAATTTAACTAACCTCAGCAAGATAAATTTCCACATCATAAGGGCATTCACAGCTATTGTCCTCAAACCTCCCTCGGCTCCAGACATCCCGATCCCCAAATAAGAAATTTATATCAATCTGTTTCATTTAAACATCTATTGGGTATAAGCTACACTAGCTTAGTGAGATTCATTTCCGCAATAATATACTCAATTGTAAAATATACAACAAGTTTATTTAAACAATCATATGAATGCACAAGCACGTGAACATACAAGCATATGACTTTCCGGTAGCCATATGTGAATGGATTTACACCTTCCATTCGGGGTTTGGGGTGGTCCATGAACATGCAACCACAATTCCAATATTTTCTCTTGTGGTTTATATTGTCTACTCCACTGCCCATTAACATAAGCGACCTCATAGGCCCTTGATGTTAACGAAGGTGGTCCTCCACCTGTTTATATGTATTGGTTTATAGTGTCTACTCCACTGCCCGTTAACTTAAGTGACCCTGCAGATCCTTAACGTTAACGAAGGCCCGCTGCCTCCCGATCATACTTTTGTTCCCACCAAAAGCATTCTCGTAATGCAATGTGACTCACTGATGATATGCATGTACAGTTATTTATAGAATCGTAGCAAGTTCATTATGCAATTTAAGAGCGATCATAGAGTATTTCAAACAATCCAAGTCTATACTAACTCATACAATATTATTTCAACAAGTCTCATCTCGATATACTTATCATTCATTCACATGAAAAGTTCATTTCTCATCAACAATTTTATCTTTACCTAAATCTAGTGCTACTACAATTACAAGCACACTCAATGAGCATAATTACTTAGGAAATGAACTCACTCGTCCTTAGCGCATTCCTTATCATGTTGATCCTTTGGAAGAGAAGTCCCGAGCTCCTCGTTCTCTACATAAAAGAAATACCCGGAGTGAGTATTTCACCAAGGATCAACCAAAACTTCTATTTGCGTCAAAGTTCGGATGGAAAACAATTCCAACTTAAAATGGCCATAACTTATTCATTTTAACTCGGAATTACGCATATAATATATCGATTTCTACCTATTTGACGAGAGCTATCTATTTCTAAGGTTATATTCATCAAACGAGATCGAAAAGGTGGCGATCAGAGGGGTGCAGTAGGTCTGCACGAATTTCCCCATTTCGCAAAACAAGTTCCAAATCCAAATCACACTTTATCCAAAAACTTTGATAGATACTTAGCTATCAATATACCTTGAAAAAATCCTTTAGATAATCATAGAACTCATTCATCAAGTATGATTCATGGACGATAATTAATTATTTTATTATGGCCTTGATCATAGTCTTAGAAGTTCTGGAAAATGTAGTGTTAGTCTTTATTTTTGAGAAATGACCTCTTAGGTTTTATATCATTTTAAAGATTTTACTCCTTATATCTATCTTATGGTTTTTTCTTGTTCAAGATTTTATTTCCAAAAATCGCTTCCATTATATTTAGCCTATGGTTTGAAAGTAGGCTCTTGAGTTGGTTTTCTAAGTTGAAAAACTTATTTTACTTCTTTCAAAACGAGTTTGTAAATTTCTTGGATGATTGTAAAGATCGACTTACTCATTTTTAAGTTTCCAAAACAAAATCCTCATTTTCATTTTGCTTCAATCTTGGGTAAAACCTTCTTATTTCTACTATATTGAAAATATGAGTTTCATTCCTTCAAAATATCTTTTTAAGACCTCATTGGTTTTATTTTTGAAAAGATACTTATTTTATCAAATCATCTATTTTGAAACTAATTTTTGAAAACTCCTTTCTTGAAATGCCATTGTTTTATAGAAAATTATTGCTCTTGTCAAAACTAGTTTTTAATCCTTAAACTCTTTTGGAAAAACCAACCCTTTAATGACTTTGATAACCAAAAATCCTTTCCTTAGTTTTTTTTTTTTTTTTTCAAAGAACTTCTTTTATCAACTCTTGTAGCTAACTATTTTTCTTATATTCAAAATTTGTTTCATGATTTTAGTTACCATTGGTCATTATAATATTTTAACCATGAATCATTCAAGTTTATGAGCATAAGTAAATAAGCAAAAATAAAAGAGAGATATGAACAAGAACAATATACATATATATCAAGTATTGGGAGATCTAAGCTCCCGGAACAAAGAATAAATTCCGTCCCCAAAATATAAATAAAAGCAAGAAAATAAAATATCAAGCATTGGGAACCTTAGCTTCATCAAGGAATCCCGGTCAAGTATTGGAGCCTTAGCTTCATCAAGGCATCCCAGGACTAAGAATGGACTAGTCCCGAAAGGTTAAAGAAAATAAATAAAAGATTGTTTTGACTTGATATGGACAAGTCTAAGACTAGAAAGACTAGTCTTAAATACTAAGAAAGCAAGTAAATAAATTGCATTTATAAAGTAAATAAATAACAAGATCAAAATATAAAACAAGTAATAAATGAGAAGGTATAAATATGTATGATGGTAATTCCATGAACAAGAACCAAACATGATCTTAATGTGGTTATCTTTAGTTTTTTAACCTAAGAAACAACATCAAAACCATATAAGGTTACTTGACATGGGAAAAAAAAGAAATATGAGTTCTTCATTACCTAAATGGGTAAAAAGAAAAGAAGGATTGCTTTCTTGAAGGTTTTTGGTAGTGGTTAGAAATGAGGCTTGAAAAGAAACTTATTTTGGTAGAAGAAGAGAGTTTCTTCTTACAAGAAGAGAGTTCTTGTAAGAATATGGAGAGGAGTGTTTTGGAGAGAATTTTGCATAAATTCTCTACTTGAGAAAGGTGTGAAGAAATGAGAAGGGGAGAAGGAGGTATTTATAGGAAAAGAGGAGAGGAATTAAGAGTGATTTAAATAATTGAAAAAGAAAATAAAAAGAGAGGGAGAGAGAGAGTGATTGGATGGCAACATGAAGGGGGAGAGAGAAAAGTACAATCATGATTAATTTTTTGTGTAAGAGAAGTGATATTTTGTAAGAAAGGTATGAGTAGATTTTTATGGGAAAAGAAAATGTGAATAGTGTGAATTGTGTCATTTGTAAGAGTGATTAGAAATAAAGTAGAGAGAGTGAATAGTGTACTAGTGTACCTTGAATAGTGTAGAAGACAAATTAGTTACCGATAGTAATTAAAATACGAATGAAATCGCTATATCTGATATTTTTAGTTACCGAAAAATTATGAAACTGATATTTTTGGGAATCTTATAAAATTACGAGTCTAACGGTATCAATGGTATATTTTTGGTATTCCGAGTCCCGGGACACGCTTTTCGAAGTCTGTGTCCGAACGGATTCGAAATAAGCCAAAAACTTACCAATCTGATATTTTTAAGCGACCTTACACTATTACGAGCTATTCTACACCCTTAAACCATATCTCGGTTTCTAGGGTTAAGAGCGCGGGATTGCCGGACTTAAACTACTACTTTCCACTAGGGTTTTGTTGACTTAGGGTTCCCGGTTGACTTTCCGGTTTAGGTATTGCCAAATTGGAAACTGAGATTTTCTGTTTATACAACGTATTTAGTTCGAGAAATTTATTTTAAATTTTATTTTTAAAGTATTTAATATCTCTTACTGCTTTCGGAAATCTTGAATTGAATTATTATATCCGGAGTTATATCGGTAATGGTTATCGGATATGATTTCTTGAGTTTGAGTCAAATATCGATTTTGGAATAATTTTGGGAAATCTTGATTTATAATTTGCTCTGAAAAAGGATCTTTATAGTGTTTTGTTTTCGAAATTATTTTGCTTCGATTTAAGGTCTAATGAACAATTGGTTAACTTAAGGATTATTTAATTTGTTATTTTGTTTCTTGAATTCTTCCTTCTTAAGATTACGAGATTTCAATTTCTAACTCGTTCTATGATTCTTGGGAGTTTGATTTGATCGTTAGGGCTTTATTGTGATTTCCGTCTCTTAGGATTATTAGTCTGGTCGTTTGGGGAATTTCCAAAGTCTATATTTTATTATTGGCAGATAAAGTCTTCTTAATCGTGCCAAAGCCTAGTTATGGAATTGGCCTTTGGTGATTTCCTGATCCTTCAAATTGTCATGTTATGGATTAACTTGCTTTTTAGCAAATTATCACTGTGTTTTATTTTTATCCCGATTTTTTTTTTATGAATTATAGATTAGGTAAGCAGTTTATCTTACGTAATGGTTTTTGGACTTAAGGACTTTTGTAGTCCTTATTTTATTTTTAGATTTTCTCAAGACTAATGAATTCTTACTTTCGTTTATATTTTAGGACTCGTTCGAAGTTCGGTTTTAATTTGGAGTCATTTTTAGAGTTTGTCTTCGATGTATATTTTATGATTAATTACTGAATTTTCTGGGGCTTACAATAGTACCTGATGTTTTGAGTAGAAAGAAGCAAGTGGATGTGACAACTTTGAGTACAGATCAAAAAGAGATACAAGAAGATTCTTGGAAAATGGACAGTGAAGTAACTTTGAATAAAGTCAACATCATGCTTGCTAGTTTAACCTTGCAACCCACAATTCCAAATCGAACCAAACAAGGCCAAAAAGAAGATCCTGAAAGTGAGAAGTCGATTTCTGCTATAAGAAATGGGAAAAGAAAAGAACTGGGAATCAGTGATGATGGTGTTATCAAATATGGAACTATAATTTATGTGCCAAAGGTTCATGATTTGAGAAAAGAAGTTATGAAAGAAACTCATGCTTCAACTTTTTCCATCCATCTAGGAAATACAAAAAGGTATAAGGAATAAAAAAAAAAATCTTTTGGTGGGATAATATGAAGCATGATGTGGCTGATCATGTATCTAAATGCTTGACATGTCAACAAATAAGGATTGAACATCAAAGACTCGGGGGTAAGCTTCAACCTCTACTTATACCTGAATGGAAGTAGGAAAATATAACTATGGACTTTATGTCTGCTTTGCCAAGAACATTAGCTAGACATGAAGTAGTGTGGGTGATAGTCGATAGATTAACAAAATCTATGCATTTTGTTCCTTTAAGAATTGGATGTTCACTCGAGAAGATGGCCCAAATCTACATTAAAGAAATAGTGAAGCTACATGGCATATCAGTATCAATTGTGTCTGATAGAGACTCAAGCTTTGTTAGTCAATTTTAGACAAGTTTGAATGAATCAATAGGTACTCGTCTATAGTTTAGTATTATTATTCATCCACAAATAGATAGAATATCAGACAGAACCATTCAAATTATAGAGGATATGTTAAGAGCTTGTGCATTAGATTTTGGTAGATGATGGGATGACCACTTGTAATCGATTGAGTTTGCATATAACAATGGTTACCAAGCAATTATATAGATGGCTCCATACGAAGCTTTATATGAAAGGAAATGCAAATCTCCTCTAAATTGGGATGAAGTAGGAGAAAGAGCTTTAATTGCCCTAGATTTAGTGCAATAAGCTATTGATAAGATCCATATTATTAAACAGAGAATGAAAGCGACTCAGGACAGGTATAAAAGCTATGTAGACAGAAGGTGAAGACCTCTTGAGTTTGAGATTGGTGATCATCTATTCCTTAGAGTATCTCTGCCTAAAAGGGTCTTCAGATTTGGTGTCAGGGGAAAGTTAAATCCGAGATATGTAGGTCCATTTAAAATGTTGGAAAGAATTGAACCATTGGCTTACAGATTAGTGTTGCCTCCAATTTTTTTAAATGTTCATAATGTTTTCCATGTATCACAGTTAAGGAAATGCATATCTGATCCAGACGTTATCATCAGTGTTAATCAGCTAGAGATTTAGCTTAATTTGACTACAGTTGAGAAACTTATCAAAATATTGGGTAGAATGGACAAAGTTTTGAGAAAAAAGACTATACCTTTTGTCAAAGTGTTATGGAGTAGTAAAAAAAAAAAAAAAGGGAAGATACTTAGAAAACAGAGAGTTTTGTGAGACAGACTGAATTATTTAAGCAGTGAGTAAGGTAAATTTCGAGGATGAAACTTTTTAAAGGAGGGAAGAGCGAAATATCCTTAAACTTCAATGCTTAAATAAATTGCATGTATATGTTTTGCTTGCTTGAAATATGAAATTTTTGTGAATATACTTAATTAATAAATTATGCATGTTAGAATAAAAATTTAATATGTTAGTGTGATTTAGTATTTGTATTGTTTGTTTTATGTAAGTTGAGTATAAGTTTTTCAACAAAAATCAACCCAAACACCAATACAAGCCTTAGTAGATTTTATTAAAGCCTAAACCTAAGCCCACACAATAAACACAAGCCCAAGCCTAAGCCCAAGCTTTTTCTTTGCCATATTAGCTGCCTCTAAAGTTAAAGCAACATAGGGGATAATATCAACTAAAAATTTTGCAAAACATAATCCAAAACAAACCCTACTTGACGTGTTCTTCTAGCCCCAAAATATCCCATCATTTAATTCAATTTTCTTTCTCAAATTCACAAAGAACTCTTTTCAATTCATCATCTACAGGCTAAAGTCACTCTAGGTAAGTTTGTATGCTTTTATGGTTATTTATTCCTTTGTTTTCATCATAAGAATGATTCTTATTCTAGTAAGTTCTTAATGATTTGAAATGATTTTAATGATTTATATTCATCAATGGTGCTAAATAAGTTCTTAAAGTGTAGTAATGAGTATGGGAAAGTGTTGAAGTTGTTTTGGAGAGGAATAAGTTAGTATAGTTGCGTGATGTTTCATGTTGGATATGAAAGTTGTTGGATATTAGAGAGGTGGTGTTTGTGTGCATTTGGAATTGTTAAGTGCATGTGATAAGTTATATGATGATTTTATAGTGTTTAGATTGATGTAGGATGTGTGAAAAAATGATAAAATGATGTTTGAAAAACAAGGGATTTTGTAACCCCAAATAAGTTGAGTTGTACGCTCATGCATGAGGCCTTACAAGCCTTAGGAGGTAGTGTTTTCCATTTGTATGGGTGTACAAAGGCCCTTACAAACCTCTGGTTGTAATTTTTTTTCATTTGTAAAGGGGTACATGAGATCTTACAAGCCTTTGGTTGTAAATTCTTTTCGTTTGTAAGGGGGTACAAGGGACCTTATGGGCCTCTGGTCGAAATTTTTTTTAACAAGAATAGGCGTGTACTGGCCCTTACTGGCCTCTGGTGAAAAATTTTTCCTTTTCCTTTCCTCTAGCAGGTGTGCTCGTGCCTCTGCAAGTTTGTACTGCCCATTGTTCAGTCATACACCATGTTTTGCCCTGTTTTATATATATATATATATATATATATATAATATTTTTTCAAAATTAAAACAAAGGAATGTTTTGATGTGTGTGTGTGTGGATGTTAAATTGTGATTTAATATGAGTTTTAGTTATGTTTTACATTGAATGACAAACTTAAGAATTGTTTATGAATAATATTCAATTTTATATGAATTGAATTATTTCTTACAGATTATCCTTCTTATTTGAGTATATCTACTAGCCTTTTTACAAACGTATTAGGTACACATTAACTTGGGTATAGGCATATCTTAAATTGATATTAATCAAAGACGACTTAAAAATTGTTTGTGCATGTGTCATTGAATCTGGTTCATTAAGCGATAACCCTCTTAACGAGATTAACATGGTAGTTTAGGTGCTTAGGCCACGCCTATCATAATGCAATGGCAACTTATATGTGGCTCAGTAGATAGTTGATAGGGTAACGACATCGGTATAATGTTTACTTATTCTTAAGAGGAAATAATATGATTTAGTTCACGTTTATGAGACCAGTTCAACTAAGTGATATTATAGATTAACTTAAGTAAAGATGAGAAACGATTGTAAACCTTATATGAAGCTATTATTCTTTTTCGGTTATATCATAAAGAAGATATGGGTATTCGGGCTGCCTATACCAACCTCCTAAGCTTCTGCTATTACTCAGGATCCTCAGCTTCCTAATGACTTGTTCCAGACTTTGAATACTCCTATGTTGTTTGACGAACTTAGTTAATAGTTAATAAATTAATGGTTATTGCATTGCATATAATATAAGTGTACTTGTCACTTTGTATTTGCTTGTGTTACTTATGTATTGTGCCTTTGGCTCATGTTTTACTATTTCAGGTGTTGATGAAGATGAGTTATATACTCAATTGGGTTATGGGACCAATTTTGAGGACTTTCTGATCGAGTAGGAGGATTAGGAACCCGGACTTTGTTAATGGAAGCTTTTGTAATAGAATAGGGAAAATGTTTTATGGATAATGTTTTGATTATTAAAGTTTTTATCAAACTTGTATTTATTTTGTTATAGGCTTGATTTCAAGCCAATGTTTTGTAACACCTATGTATATATATATATATATATATATGTATTAAGTCCTTTTGTCTTGTTGATGAAAGGATAATAAAGTTTGTAATATTATGTATGGAGATTCTCTTAATGAGATGTTTCTAGAAAATGATTCTTATAACAACTTTAGACAAGCAAATGATACAAACTCTTTCTTTACAGACGGCCTTACATGTAATACTGTAGGATTACATGTGGCTGAGAGACAGGATATGCCTGGTTTAAAATATATGAGGTTTCAGTCCTTACACCAGTGTTGCTTGTTTCACTTTAATTTAAAGACAATAAATTATTGTTTGATATATTACATTACTATAAGCTTATGTGTCATTTTGCCTGAGCTTGTGTTACTGTATACTACTTTTGACTCATTATTCTTTTCTTTCTAGGTGATGTTTTAGCTAATGATGATTGAGACGGGTGAATGAGATTACCCGGGAAGAGTTTGTTGAAGAGTGAGACGGATTAGGATCACTGGATTGAGAACTAGATTTATATCTTTTAAAACTTGTAATTTCTTTAAGGGCCTAGTTGTGGACCCTACATATTTTGTAATAAGCTCTTAAGCTTTGTTTTACCATCATGAAGGGTATATAGGATATCCGATGGTATAGTTTTATTTTAAAGTTTGAACTACTCAAGTGAGAGTAGCATATGGTTTTGTTTCATAAAGGATGATCTACTCCAGTGAGTAGAATATGAAATGTTTTTGGTAAATAGGTTTTTATCAATGCTAAATCCAATCATTTTTAAAATCTAACTAATGATTTCGTAAATTAAAATCGGATAGCAAATATTCACGATAAACATATCTTTTAGGAAGTTTATACATCTAATACATAAGGTATTATATGTGACAATTGGACACGCCTTGACTTAGTTAGGGCATGACAATATCCATCAAGATCTTTTTTACCACAGACTAGCTGTTATTCTAGAGTAAATAAAACAAGATAGCAATTAAAAAATTCATGGTAGAATAGAGAGGATCGAAAATTAAAAGCTAAACTCTATACTCTACAACAACCTTAACATTTGTTAGAACTTTCATCAAAAGCTACCTGCACTTACAATTTTCATACACATTTTATTTTGCTTTGCACTTAAATTTTCGAAAACCTATTGTATCTCTTTTGAAACTAACGTTACTCTAGTTTGAGAGTTAGGATCGAGTGATAGTGAGAGGATTACACTTAGTATCTTATAGTTATATGATTTGTATAGGTGTAAGACTTGTGAGACAGAGTAAGATAGTATTGATGGTTGTAATCTCTCATTTGCTTTATTGGATTTGTGGAACAATTGGTGTGTAAAACCATATCTCCAACAGTAGAGCTGAAAGAGAGGACTGGCTTATAACATGAAACCTTTATAAATCTTTCACCTCATTTATATTACCATACCTTTATTTGTTTTTTGCTTATTTGTTGATTAGTATTATCATTCATCATTCTAAGTAAATTTAAGGAGATTTTAGTAAAAAATTTAAAATTTAAAATTTCAATTAGCAATCAATTCACTCGTCTCCTTTTGATTATTTAGTTGGGATCAATAGTATTTTAAAAAACTAAGGTGCCAGTATATTTTTATAAAGTTTATCAGGGAAGGTAAGTATAATTTACCCGTCGATTTCCAAGGAAGAGCTTACAATGCACTTGGCCTAAACGCTAAGACACTGTCCATCCCTTTTTCTTTAATGCACATCATTACTGCCATCGATTGGTTTATAATAAAAATAATAAAAAATATACGTAGAATTATTAAAAAAGAAAAGAAAAGAAAAGAAAAGGAAAGGAAACGTGATAAAGACCAATAACAAGAAAATGGAGGCGTCATTTTGGACCACCAGACTTTTAGTAAGTTTCCCCATTTCTCGACCAATAGCTGAAACAGCAGTAATGATGCTTCTCACTTTTCCTGCAATAGTACTCAACAATCCTTCAATAGAAATTTTTTAATTTGTGGCTTTGTGCCAGCTTTGAGCAGCATTATTATTATTATTATTAATCTTCAAAAGTCTTGGCGCTTACCTTCCAAGCAACGAAACCCTACAGCACTATTGACGACTGGAATAGAATACTTGCCATGGTTTTGATTTTAAAGAAAGAAAAAGAAAATGAGGGGGAGAAAAAAAAAAAGGAAAGAATACTTACCATTTGGTTCCACAGGCTTAAAATAGTGGAAGTTAAAAGAAAAAAAAATAAGTGGAAATAGAATGAAATGCTATATTTGATAAATTAAGTGAAGAAAGAAAATCAGCAGATAAAGGAGAAAAAAAAAAAAAAAGAGTGGAAGCATTTACTATACCGTGTGTGTATCAGTGTATGTATATATGTTTTTTAAATTGTAGAGAGAAATGAGTGGAAATAAATGCAAATAAAACATAATCATTGCTAATCTTTCCAAGCAATGTTCACAGAAAATAAAACAATGATTGATATTGTGAATAATTTCGATAAAAAATGTTTTGAAATTAATCGATTTATTGTTTAAAAAAAAAATTTGTGCATGTTAGTAATATTTTTGTCAAATTAGTTAATACCGTCATCTTATGTGAAGTTTTTAATCAAGACAAAGATGACACCGTTGAGATATATGAAAAAAATTCTCTGTTTCCGCAATTTTTTTTTTTTAATTTGTTTTTCTAATCCTTCACTTTATTTCTCATCTATAGAAGCTTCCCTAAGCACCCTGATACGGTGGCGAGGAGATAAATGGTCGGCATCGGGATGTGTGATGCTTGCCAGATGCTCCATCCTCTTCACATGGGATTCACCTCCAACCCGCCAAGTAAATCGTAAATAATAATGATTTTAATACTAAATTATTAAAATTATAAAAGTATATAATTTATGATACATCCCAAAATAAAATAATAATTCAATGAATAATTAAGAGACAATATGCTATTTTATATATCAACTTTATACTCTTATGTAATTATATGCATGAAGTTTTAAATTATCTATCGTATCTTCTTGCTTTATATTGATGATGTGAATTATTTGGTTATGTGGCACTTACTTGGCATTAAGTTATGATGTAAAATAAAACATTATATTTGTCATATTGTAATTAACTATTTGTGATGATAAAGATAACATAATTAATAGAGAGAAATAAGATATAAATGAAACAACTAAATATTTGATTAGATTCATAAATCAACAATTTAACACATGTATAATTTCCAAAAGGTGTAAAATTAACGTGTAAGTCACGATATATATACAAATAATTAACACTAGTGTGCTAAAACAAATTGGATTTTATTCCTCAATTTTCTTCGATTTACAAATTAATGATTACTTTAGCTGAATTTTAAAATATTTTATAGTAACATTATAATATTATCTTCTGAATTAAAGCATGTGTAATGGAAATTCTTTATCATTAGAGTGAGGTCCTTACAAAACTTAGGATCTTTACAAATCAATCAATTTCTTTTTTTTTTCAATTTTTATATATATTTTGGCAAGTATTGAAATAAACCCATAGAAAAAATAAATAGACAATATTAAAAATATAAATGACACTTAGAGAGGTTAGATAAGGACTTTCTAATAAGCTAAAGAGATATTAAATAATAATGATCCTTTAAAAGCTAACATGACACCAAAAAACTTTGAACAAAATTCCATTCTATGTATTTTTATAATATTAATTATTGGTTATACGTGATATTGGGATAAATCAATAACAATTAAACAAAAATAGGATAAAATTTTTGACGACATGGTTCAATATTATATCTTGTGCTAATGATTTTCTTTTTCCTCTTTTTTTTTATTATTATTATGATGAGAGTCCTGGCATTGGTTCAACATAATTTTTTCAATTTTATTTCACGCCGTATACCAAACATATAGAAAATAGATTGAGGAGCACGATGCAATGATCATCTTGAAAAATATGAAATTTAGGCTATCATTACAGTTACTAAATTATGGGCAATGATCATCTTGAAAAATATGAAATTTAGGCTATCATTCAGTTATTAGTCATTTTTCTGTCTAAATATAGCTTGTATCTTAGATTTGATGATGGTTGACGTTGACGACAAAGCAGAGTGGAGCGAAGCATGGTCCGATCCGTATACGGCTTTGCGAAGCAGGATGGAACTCGAGAGCAGAACACCTGCCAAAGGACACGGACAGCTCGTTTACTTCATCGTATATGATAAGGAAAAATTTAAATTTTAACTCAATAGGGATATAATAAAATTATAATAAATATTATAATATTTATTTAGTATAAAAATAAAATAAATAATTATTAAATAAAAAGTAAAATATCTATAATATCTCATATTTTTGTTATAGAAAGAGGATAATTATGTAGGTGCTATTTTCAAAATATGTGTATTTATAATAATGTTAGAAAATAAACCATTAAATGATAATTCATAAATATGATAGCATAAATTATTGTTCATCATTATAGGTAATTCACAATTCATTATGAATTGTAAATTTTTCAAGTGAATACACATTTTACGTAAAATAAAGAGAAAATGAATAGTTACTCATATTGAGGGGTAGGAAGTCTTCTCGAATGGATTCTTATTACAATTTTAAAGATCGCAAGATTCAAACTCTTCAATCTTTCTTCATATCATAAGGGTGAGAGTGGAATAGTAGATAAGAAAGGAAACAATAGAGAGCACGAGAACAGGATTATAAAAGAGTTGAATGGAATCAATACGGTATAGAGCTTGAATTTAAATTCAATTCAAAGTTTTAAAGCTTGAATTTTACTCGAGCTTCTTAAACTTTGTGGCTCTGAGCTTGAGCTTTACATAAGCTAGTATTTGATGAATTTAAATTTGACTACATTAAATTTCTTTAAACTAGTTACTTTCTTTAGAAAGAACAAAAAAAAAAAAAAAAGGTTGGATACTTAAATATTTCCTTGAATTTATTTTTTTTTCCTTATTATTATGCTTCCTTTCCAACACTTCTAAGATTATCCAAACTGAACTCTAACCAATACTTAAGCTTAATTTCGCCGTAAAATTACAATAATATCTCAATCTAAACAAAATGAAATAAAAAATTACAAATTAACAAAGTACACTAAAGCTTATAAATTCACATAATAAGAATAGTCAAAGGTCATGGTGTAAGCTCTGATCTCAAGTCTTTTGAACTTGTACACACAAGACTGTGTATAAGATAGGAAACCATATCCTCAGTGTTGTGTGTTCATTCACTCCTAAGAAATAAATGATAAAATCCTTACTAATTTCTTTCAATAAATTTATATATAGCAGTAGAGAATATATAAATAATTTTAAAGATTAAAAGAGGGTACAATTTAAACCCATCCTACTTATGTAATAATATATCAATAAATTATATATAGCAGTAGAGAATATACAAATAATTTTAAGGATTAAGAGAAAGTCAATTTCAACCCATCCGACTCATTTAATAGTATAGATATAAATAGATTATAAAGCAAACTTTCAACTTATGAAAACAATTGATATATATTATTATAGAGAACTATTTAACTAGCATATATAAAGATTCGAATAACCAAAAAAGCCAATGGGATAGCCCATAATCTTATAGTTAATATTTTGTCTAAGAACTCCAAGCAAGAACTTTTGTTGGGCTGTCATGAGCAGGACCTGGCTTGTGTGAAAGGATCAATCTTGCATACTTACCTATATGTGATATGATGCAAACTAGGTCATCCTGGCCAGCATGATGTTCCTCTCCTGATATAATTTAGTGAAATTTGGATTCTACTGAAGGAAAAAAAAAAAAAACCAATATTTTTAACAAATCTTTAAAAACTTCGTATACGATATTTTCATAATAGAATTGATATAATAATATTATTAATAAGTGTTTAAGAAACATAGAAAGAATGATGCAAAATAAGGGGATTTATTTATGAAAATTATTATATATACATCTCATTCAATTTTCAATAAATACAACCAAACATAATATAAGTATAAAATCAACAATTTTTATGGATGTTTCTAGATATAAAAATGAATTTATTATTCGATTATTAATTATATTTCCATTGCAATCCTTCCATTCTTTGGGAATGAATTCAGTTCACCTTCTCCATGATTTATTGAGATTTTGAGATGGCACAATAAAATTAATGTTTTTCTTTCAAAATTGCTGCCTTCTAGGAAGCTTTTAAACGAAAATGGTGGAAAAAATTGAATTCAAAACATGCAATCAATGAAAAAGGATTCATGATATTAGTTGATATACTACATGTTTCAATAAGTTGTAGGTAAGCAGTTATATAATTCTAAGAAAAAAATGATTTTTTTTTCCTTTTGGGTCGAAAGAAGGAAAAAATGATAGTGGATGGATTTTAGAAACTACAAATGTATTGAAATTTAACTAATATTTATACAGCATCAATTAATCTACATAATGTGTTATATTGAAATATTTTCCTAATACATATAATCGGATTTTTATTTATATCATATTTATATCGAATATATATCAGTAACTTATCCATATAGGATTAGTATCGATTTGATTTGATCAATTTATGAGTAAAACTATTAGTTTTTCATCAATATCATATCTGTAGCGGTTTAGTATTGATTTGATTTAAAAATAAGACCAAACCAACTATCCAAACAAGCCTAAATCAAGCTAGCAAATGTTTATTGTACTGCATCAACATATCGTCACAGTAATAATGCAACTTTGAAATTTTATCATGCCGGCAACGTGTAAAATATTTATTAAATCTTTTTGTATACTGTATGAATGCAATGTTGAATATATAATGTACTATAGTTATTAACATCTTTCTATGTGAAATCACTAAGCCTGGTTTATTTTGAAGAAAATTATTTGATAATGGAAAACATCTTTTTCTAGAAAATGGTTTTGTTGAATATAGGATGTTTTGAAGTGTTTGACTAATTTTATGAAAATAGTTTTCATTTATTTTTTTTTCTAAATATTTAGGTAATGAAAATACTAGATAATTAATAATAAATATATTTTATAATGATAAATAAATCTATCTATATAAATAATGTAAAAAAATTAATAATAAATATTGTTGGCTGTAAATAATTGGTAATTAGAGCTTGTAAATTGATGAAAAAATATTTTACACTTTTATATTTCATAAATTGTTTTCCCAAAAATAATATATGAATGGGTCTTTATTTTCTAAAATAAAAATGTTTTAAAATAACTGTCTCACTTTTTTATAAAAAAAATGATAAAATGATAAGACATTTTTTTTAAAAAAATATTTTCATCAAAATAAATTGGGCCCGTATAATGTCTAAATGATGAGAGGTGTTCATCTAAGTAAACACAATCATCTTCTTTTTTTTTTAATAGGTATAATGAAGCTAATTTTTTTTTTTAAACAATTGCATATGCAATTTATTTATTGATTTAATTATTCATTCTTTTAGCACCTGAATTGACTTGCACACTTACGCTAATAAGTGTATGGCAGTATAGAAAAGGATTTTTATTTTGGGTTAATTACAAAAACAGTATTTGTGCTATGACCAATTTGCAAACATACGATTGTATTAAATTTTTAGACAATTTGATGATATAAGTTTCATACAAAAGTCTTAATATTATTTTATAATTTTAGAATGATTTAGGTCAATATTTTATTCCTAAAAATTAATTTTATTTTTTTAAATTTTCTCAATTTTGAAAATAATTTTTAATATTTTATTTTTTAATTTAATTTAGTAATATTTTAGCCAATAAATCTCTAACATATATCTCTTTAACAGTAATTAATTATAATAATACTTTTCTATAAAACTAGAATCACCTAACTACCAAAAAAAATTAATACTGCTTGTGAATTGACTAAATAATGTTTTTATATTTAGCCCTTCCTTTTATAGTATCCCCTGTAAACGGTTTCCAAGTGGATGAAGGACCTGTGCCTATACAATATTCAATTAAGTTGTCAAAATAAAGTTCTCTTGAGATACCTTTTACCCTTTTCTTGGCCTATTCTATTTCCTAGAAATTCTTAGCCTAATAAATAAATAAATATATATGGAGAGAATGAGAGAATTGACTATTTGAATACAACAAATCAAATTAAGTAATAAGCAGCTCTATGCGACCTATTAGAATCTTGATAAGTCATACTTATCATTTTTTCAATTCACTATCTATAATTTTTCTACATAATCTATTATATTTATCACTTTTTAAATAAATCTATTACTTTATACAAAATTTAATAATAAATCTTACATCTTTTCTATAAGCCATCCTTACGGGTCGGACCTAAGTTTTTCCCAACATTACCCTCCTCACCAAATTTACTTCTACTACATCTCCCTCCTCCACTGTATTTAAGACCCACAACATACTATCCTACACCAGACCAAAGTTCCTATATAATGCCTAGACTAGACCTATAACTATACGATTTATTATTCAGAGAGCAGAATATAGGATATAACCTAAAATATGGAGAAGACAAGTGTTATGTTGTTTCTAGTTGTTTACTTTGTTTCAGCTCTGTCTTGACCTTGTCTGCTCCTGAAAGTGCTCTCGTTACCCAACTTCCTGGATTTAATGGCACTTTTCCTTCAAAACACTATGCTGGGTATGCTTCTGAATTCCCATTTCATAAAGGATTCCGTGTTCAAAGTTCTTCTCTTTTATCCGGAACCAAATTTGACTGTAAAAGTTATCACTTTTTCTGTAAAATAGGAACATTCTTATTAATTTCTGTTCAGGAATATCCGTATAGTTTTGTGTAATTAAGTAAAGTAGGTAAGAATGATATAATGAGAGTTTGCTTTATTCTGTTTTTCTAATTCTATCCAGGAATTTTTGAAACTGGTCGTTGAGTAGGATATGCTATCCAGGAATACGTTTTTGGCAAAGAATTGAATTTTACAATTCAGGACTTGATTCTTGATACAATATTCTCAAGATGCATTTGAAGTCTTAAATTTATAGATAAAGTTGGCTGAATTATGTTTTATAGAATGGTATTGAAGAAGAGCATTTGAACAAAAAGTTTTGATCTTCTTTATGGGATTTAAAGGTATGTGACAATTGACCCTGATCATGGGAGGAACCTGTTCTACTATTTTGTGGAATCTGAAGGGAGCCCAACTAAGGATCCTGTGGTTCTCTGGCTCAATGGAGGACCTGGATGCTCCAGTTTTGATGGTTTTGTTTATGAGCATGGTATTTGATTGAACTTTACCTTATTTACTTGTCTAATTTACTTATGAAAGATAATGAGAGTGTTTGGTTTATGTGATTATTTTCTAAAATTGTCTATGGTTCTTATATTTTTTCATATTTCCTTCTAAATCTCATCTATCTAAGAGCTGGTTTCTTGGGTCTTTTGCTTCTTTATCAAGGAATGTGCATAAGTGAACTGGAATATTGTCTTATGAATAAGCTAGATTTGGGTTTGTATTACTCACTGCCATTTCTCTTCAGGACCATTCAATTTTGAAGAGGCAACGACACCTGGAAGCCTGCCAAAACTACATCTTAATCCATACAGTTGGTCCAAGGTTGAATAAGGGTTCAGTTTCATTTCATACTTTGATGGCATGAGTCAAATTATTTTACTGAGTTTGCTCTTTGGTGACTCAGGTTTCCAACATAATATATTTGGATTCTCCTGCTGGTGTTGGATTTTCATACTCGAAAAATTTAAGTGATTATAATTGTAGCGACTACAAGACTGCAGCTGATTCACATACTTTTCTCTTAAAGGTAAAAGATTGGTGTAATTAAGAAGTGTTCTCAGAATCTTGATTTCCAGGTCGATCTTCAGTATAAATTAATTGACATATTGCTTTTGACAATCAGTGGTTTGAACTATACCCGGAGTTTCAATCCAATCCATTTTTTATATCTGGAGAGTCATATGCTGGAGTTTATGTTCCTACACTTGCTTATGAAGTAGTGAAAGGTATAGCTTCTCTTAGAAAAATTGATGCCCATATGCATGCTAAAGACGGTATATCTAACTGAAACCTCTGACAGGAATTGAAGCTGGTGTAAAGCCAATCCTCAACTTAAAGGTCAGTTTCTCTTAAGTAATTTAGTTTGTAAAAGAGTAGATGGCAGATGTAAACTTTAACCGCACGGTATGCAGGGTTACCTGGTGGGTAATGGCGTAACAGATAATGAGTTTGATGGCAATGCTCTTGTCCCTTTTGTTCATGGGATGGGCCTTATATCAAATGACCTCTATGAGGTGAGTGAGCAACCTCCATCTGCAAAAATTTCCCAGATTATTCCAAGCTTGCTAATTGTGAAACTCATATAGACTGAGATCATTGTAGCAAACTTGATTCCTTCCTTTTATTTTTTGACTGATCAACTGCTAATGTTCATGTTCTTGTTCTTGTTCTTTTCTGTGCATTATAACAAATGTTAATTGGTAATTTTTACAAGTGATGGAATCTATTTATCTTTGTCGCTCGATCCAAAGATATCATAGCGAATATTTTGTAACTTCTCATAATCTGCTGCATTGTATGAACTATATGTAGAAACTATAAGATCTGGTCTAGCTGGATCTATGAATAAATATATTGTGATTTGTTTCACAGGAGGTTACAAAGGCTTGCAATGGAAATTTCACTGACACAAATGATGAAACTTGCAGTACCACATTAGAGAAAGTTGATCAGGTATCTCGGTGTATCCTTTGTAAGAGACTCAAAGATGCAGCTTATTTTGGTTTCTAAATCCCTTATAAGACTTGTGGGTTTCCAGGTTCTTGATGGTTTGAACATCTACAATATTCTAGAGCCATGCTACTATGGGACAGATGCATGGAATGTTGCCATCAGCAAAACTACGTTACCATCTAGCTTCCGGATGTTAGGAGAGACAGAGAGGCCCCTTGCTGTGAGAACCAGGATGTTTGGTCGTGCCTGGCCTTTCAGAGCCATTGTAAGGCATGGACTTGTTCCTACCTGGCCAGAGCTTCTCAATAGCCTCGGCGTTCCATGCACTGTAATTTTTCTATAACTGTCCCTTCCCTCGTAGTTTCTAGGTTTGCTGATTATTCTCTTCAATGTGCTTATTTGATCATTATGTGCTGATATAGGGAGACATTTTATTTTATGCAACCCCAAGCACTAGCACAAGATAATAGAAGAAAGAAAAATAATTTCCTCCAATTATCCAATGTTACTCCTATATTTTAATGCCAATTAATTTACTTATCTTAAGACTTTTTTCCATCTTCTATTTCCATTGAAATATCTACACCTACTCTGCTGATGCATTCGCTTCCTTTTCAAATAATTTCTTGGTCAGAGTTAAACACCTTACTTCTGTGCTATATGAAATAGTACTCAGGAGATAAAACAAAATATCCTTAGATGGAACAGGAAAGATCAGGCTGGAATAACCCTCAAGGGTCATGTCCCTGGCAACTGTCTGATTGCCTATAATGCATGTACCTCAATCTGCCTGCTGTGCCAACCTTCTCCTGCCCCTCACATCATAGTGAATAGTGATATTAATCATGTAGGATGACAGAGTGGCAACCTCGTGGCTGAATGATGCAGGTGTAAGGAAAGCTTTACATGTTGCTGAGGTATTATTAGTCAATTTGACACGATACTTCAATCTTTTATATTTTACCTCTCACGATCTTTGAGATGAAACAGGAAAGCCTGGTCCCTTCATGGGAGATTTGCACAGGGAAAATCAGCTATTATTCTGATGCTGGTAGCATGATCAAGTTCCACAAAAACCTTACTGCTAAAGGCTATCGAGCCCTCATATTCAGGTAAAGAAATGGAGCTCAATGAATGCATCTATATTTGTGCATGGAAGTTGCTTGCTGGTGGTGCTCAACTGTTTGAGAGCAAGAACTGGCAGGAAGTGAATACATTTCCATCATGTTACATAGCCAAACCCACCATCTCATGATGTCAGTCGTAAATTAGGACATTGCTGTTTGAAATGTTACCAAGAAACATTTTCCAGTGTTGTGTCGTCTTTTAGCATATACTAATCAATGGAATATTGAAATTCCCTTTTTTCCTCACATTCTATTTGCAGTGGTGATCATGATATGTGCGTTCCATATACTGGTAGCGAGGCATGGACTAGGGCTATCGGCTACAGCATTGTAGATGAATGGAGAGCATGGACTTCAAATGGACAAGTCGCCGGGTACTTCCCTTTTTCTCTATTGCACACATTTGGTAGAACCCAACAGAATTTGGAAACTACAATCCTTTCACGACATCTCAAGATGTAATCACACAAGTTTACAAATATTCAAAGTGTTATGTAGAGTTACCACACAAACTCAATGCTATGCTCTCTGTTTTCTGCAGATACATTCAGGGATATGATCATAATCTTACTTTCTTAACCGTCAAGGTAAAATAGCAGATTGTACCTTCATTTTACTTTCTTCACTTAGTATTTTGTCATATTGTTTTTTATTTCAGCCAAATGTTTTACTTTTAATACTCTAATTTTCCAATGGATTTTCAGGGATCTGGACATACTGTGCCCGAATACAAACCACGAGAGGCATTGGATTTTTATAGCCGTTTTCTAGTAGGAAAGAAGATATAAGCTTTTGTAGATGGTTTTCCATTGTTGATGGCTCATTTTAAAGGCCGGAGAAAGACAGCGTTATTAATCTCTACTTATTTTTTCTGGAAATAGGTTGAATGCTTATCATTCATCACATAAATAAGTTTGATTTTAGTAAATCATCTCTCTTGTATTGCTTATAAACATGCAGTATTTTACCTTAAATGAAGCCACATTATTAGTACAGTATTTAATTAAAATTAATTAACAGATTACAGTGTTTAAATCGCATCTTTGGAGTGGGTTGTATATATTACGTTATCGCATGTTTGGAACGCGATTTGCCGATGGAATAAGACAAGAACTGCTGGCACCAAAGCCAAGGTAGCAGAAGGAGACAAATAAGTAGGGTCCACCAAAAGCAAAATGAAGATAGCAGAGGGGAACCATCGGACCAGTCATGCACTGATATTGCATTTGCATAGTTGCTAAAGTAGAATACATTCCTAAAGTTATTTAAAAAATACATAAATATAAGTTATATAAAAATAAATAATAAATTAGTATTAATATATCGTATTTTGAAGTGGAGATATAGCGATCTAGATGTAAAAATTTTTAGAAGCTTTTGTATCCTGCATTGATTGTGTGATATAGATTTAGGCTATATTGTACGTCTAACGAGTGATACATAAATAATTATATGTATATCACTCGTTCAAGTTGTGATACAGATTCGAAGGCAAGTCCAACATGTGATATACGTATAATTTAATACTATATGGTGTTGCTAAATTCTTTATTATCATTCTTTTGCTTTTGGCTTGCTTTAGACATATCAAATAATGAATTTGTGTCTTAAGTCCACAAACCAACTGGTTGAGCCAAACATTTAAAGGTTTGCATTTAGTATGTGTGGTAAATAATATCAGAAAGTATAAATGTTTGGAAATAAATTTATTTAAGTTATCAGTGTTTTAAGTGGTTAAAAAAAGGTATTAACGTTTCGCAAAGTGAATTAAATAAAATATCAAAGTTTTGAAAAGTTTATTTAAGGTATCAATGTTACTTTTTTTATTAATAGTCAATTATCGATACCTTATTTGACTAACTTTAGAAAATTTTCTACCTCTTTTTAACTACTTAAAACTAATCTTACCCCCAAAGGTTAATACATTTCGATGTAATTTACTCATTTAACAAATTAATAAGTTTGAGTCAAGTTGAGTTTTTAACAAGCTTGAAAGGTGTTAACTCGAGCTTGAGCTTATTAAGTATTTAGAAGCCCTGTTGGCTCATTTGCATAACTAATTATATATAATATTATATTAATACAAATAATTACATATAATAAATTAATATTATAAAAAAATTGTTTACAAACCTATTTACGTTTACTCATGAGTTTAGTTCACAATCCCTTATTAAGTCTATTTGTAAGCTAACTTGTGGGCCTAAAGAAAAGTTTGCACTTTGCTTGTTTAACTAAATGAGCTTCATTTTGAACGCGAGTTGATATAGGCCTAAACGTGTTAAACTCGAGTGGCTTGACTTATTTGTAACCCTGATATATATATATCCCATGATGACATCTTGTCTTATTCAATAACCCTTTGTTTTGAATTTCTTTTGCCCCACATGTATACATGTATATATTAATGTATACATATGTTATGTAATATATATATATATATATATAAATACATATATGAGAGCTATTAAGATTATACATTTGTTATACATGTTGAATAACATGTTATATATACCGAATCTATTACATGTTATAACATGTGTATATATAATAATATTATTATAATATCTACATATATAACAAAATATAAAGGATAGAATAAAATCCAGCACTTTACCCCTTTATCTTTAAAACCATAAGCTTAAAGTCCTAAATTTTTATAAAGTGACATTTAAAGTGTTGAAAAGGACACTTTTTTTCCCTTGTGATTTGGAGGTTTAAACACACGATTTCATGTAAATGACAAGCTAAATGCACATAAAACAAAATAAGGGTAAATGCTCAAAACATTAAAAATAGGGATGCAACTGAAGCGGATTTAAGACGAGTCATATAAAATCCGAACTCAACCCGCTTCCTTAGAGGGACTCTCAAACCCGATCCAAAACCCTATAGGGTTTTCTTTATCTTACCCAAACTTTTCCTTATAGGGTTTCGAGTTGACCTAACCCAACCTATAAGGTCTCTCCATCTTTTTTTTTTCTAAGGTTATTTTTGCATGATATTTATTATTTTTTTAATGGATTTATGCAAAGATGATAGAATCTTAATAATCGCTCATTAAAATAGGAAAAATTGTGTCAGATTACATTTGTAGTGTACATCTCAAAATTTGAACTACTGTGTTATATGAAGATAACATTAACTTAGAAAATATCTATGCATGGGTTATTCAAATAAAATTATCATTTTGAAAAGTAATTTATACAATTGTCTTCTACTAAAATTGTCTCAAGAAAAATTTTCCTTCTTAAGACTTCTTTTTTTTTTTTTTTAATTTGAATTGAATTTTTTATAATTATTTTATTTTCATTTTATTACAATTTATCGGGTCTGATTTCTAATCGGTCATCACTATGACCCATGACACAACCCGACCCTAAACTTTATAGGGTTACAAAAATTTTTCCAAAATCATCCCAAGACTCTTTTGGGATTTTAGCAGGTTAGGCAAGTTGTTACTCTATAATGATCCACTTGGTTACATCCTAATTAAAAATACATTTTTTTTTAAAGATTTAGACGCTTAAACACACGATTTCAAATATACAAGAGGCTAAATGCATAGCAAACAAAACAAGGGGAGTGTATTTTCAAATTAACTTGCTAATTATGAGTAGTTTTTTTTATATATATTTTCACCAATAATTAATGGTTTTATGAATCAATTTGTTTTGTAAGAGCATAGGTTATATCAATTGTCAAATTAGATACGAGAAAGGCTAGTATTTACTTACAATACTCTCATAATATTAGGATTTTTTAATATATTTCTCACTTTGCATGAAAGTAATTATAGGAAAATCATAACAAAGCAACAAGGATAAAAGTATTACAAAGTAAAATATAATTAAAAATCATGAGAATATTAGTATTTTTTTTCAATGACTTGCAATTTATTAATTTAAATAGTGAATAAAGCAACACATGATACACATATAATAAAAATGCTAAATAATTAAGTAAAAAAAACTATAATATTGTTAAAAAGTGCATTCTTCTTAAATAACTTGAATACATCTCATCTACTGTTGTTCTTGGCATCTTTTGCTTGTATACATTTGGATAGGTGTTATGGGCTCTTTAGCTTGAAAGCCTAGATAGAAAAATACTATCAAAATCACCATTCACAATGTCATTAGTAAACACAACTCTTATAAGCACTCTTTTAGTAATTTTATCAAATACCTTTTAGGTATGAGGATACTCCTCCTTAATCTATACAATAACCACTGCTACAACCTCCACTTACAGCACAATTCAACAAGTATATATTGCACATTATACATCACTACCTCACCATACTTAATCAACACCCATTTTTTATCAACTTACCACTCATCCACATACGCTACACACATAACACCACTTCACAAACTCTCTTCATTGCATCTCGAAATTTGATATCGATAATGTCCACAATTTGAGATCAACTAAAGATACACTCAAATTAAGATTGATTTAGAAATTAAGTTTAGAGTTTGTGTTTTAGTGTTTAGGGGTTTAAAATAAGCATTAATAAACAAATATGATGCACGTATCGTTAATGATCTAAGTTATACTATCATGCACGAATTATCTAAAATGATTTGTTTGCCACAATCAATCGGCTGATAAAAACTCAATAAGTTTGATAATAGTGTAGTGATTCTCCATTATATTTGTAACTAGTTCAATACATAACAAAAATGCAATTTTATAAATAAAAAAAAAAAAGCAAAAATGATAAAGAAAATAACATTTATCTCACAACTCAAGGCATACCTTTTGTATGGTAGGTTACTATACCTAGGCGATCATGAGCAATACGCTTGTTGGTTAACCCGAGAAGAGCATTGAAATGATGACACATGTGTAGATGTTATATGAAGAGGCATGGGAGGAAAAATAGACAAACTTGATTTCTTAGGTGTCTAAGTGTAACAAAAGATCAAATTAAGTAAACTCGATCATTCTTTACTCGCTCTTCGTTTAAAAGATGCTTTTATCTTTCTTGTTGATATTTCAATAAAGTTTCTATGTTACTTTCAATCTTAGCAATACATGAAATGTTTGCAAATGAGAAGAGGAGCCTCCTACTTGTAGATGTTGGAGGCTGATGCCAACCATTAAATGGCATCTAGACGGATAGTTGAGATCAATCTTGGTTTATCACTATTAGATCATTTTCTTAGAATCCAATGACTGGTATTAAAACCATTTTTTCTTTAGTAGAGGTTGTGCTTGCAAATGGTCTTGAAAAGAGCCCGAGAACCTTTATAATGTAAAAGAAGCCCAATCTTTTAAAATAATCTATCTTTAATATGAAGAGGCTTAAGGCTTATTTTAGTTCATATAAGCCTTAGTTTAGTCAAACAAAATCCAAATTAGCTTAGAAAGATATCTTTGGAGCCTACTTTTCATGCATGAAAAAATTGAATAAGGCTGAGAGCGAAATAAACTGATTCGATGATCCTTTCCAAGCCTACCAAACCACATCTCCCTATGATATCCCATATTGTAGACTTAATCTTCTAAGTCCTATCATTAGCCCAAAAACTAATTCTTGGTATTAAATTAGGCCAGTAGCATAATTACCAAAATGTCCCTCTACCCCTTCCTAGTTGTCTTAAAGGACTAACTTGAAAATCGAGGAGCTAACCTAATAGCTTTAGGAAATTAGTGCAATGGTTGAACAAAATTGGGAGCAAGCCCGATGGCTATAGTGAACCAATATGATTGATTAAAGTGGCATAGAGTAGGAACATTTATAAATTTTGCATGTTACATTAGCATAACACTTTCTTCATAACTAGCTCAACGATAAGCGTATTTTTACTATTAGCTAAGGTGTGGATGGAATTTGCAAGCCAGTTCTTTACAGTGTTGTATAAACTCATGCTTTACCTTACCTAAACTCCCTATTATGTTAGCACATTCTTATTCATATGCATTATGCTCAAATAGTAACACATGTTTCCTAAGTTTTTAAATTCTATTAAACATTAGTCGTTCTGCTAGGAACATCAGAGCCATCATGCTAGTGCATTTTTATTCTATTGTTAAGATGATCCTTCAAACATTATTAAGTTAGTGGTTATTTAATAAAAAATTAAGCTTCTTTAGTTTTTGTACTTTTATTTTAAAGAAGTTCCAAATATTTATAGGTTTATCCTATTCTAATGTATTGATGGCTAATTTCAAATGTATTTGACATCATCAACTTATTGATGAAACTAATTGCATTTATTCTTAATTTTATTGTCCTTGTCAATCGTAGATCGTAGCAAATAAACTGGTTCCATAATTTTCATGAATAATATCTATTATTGTCCAATGTGTTATAGATTAGTAGCGACATGTCATATCCATTATTAATTATTGATCAAGCATTTGCATAAATTGATTATACGGGAGCACACAATAACTTTAAAACATTTAGAGAGACAGAATCGATTTAACTTATTTAAAATCTTCTTTCACACAATACACATTTGAGCTTCTTAATGCTATATATATACAGCAATGCCCAAAATGTAATCTCGCATATAACTAGTGGTTGAACAAGTAGACGTAAAGTCGATAGCCTTATAATCTAATCATTCTACCATCTATCTCCAAAGTAGGATCAAGTTTGATTTTTCCTTCTTTGTTAGAAAAAAAATAAAAAAGAACAAGAAAGTGCAAAACACATATTTAAAACCCATTTTAATGTAGTAATAAAAAATCATTATCTTAGAAGTTAAGTATTCAAATAGCTCGATTTCAAGTTAATCATAATTAATATTTATATTGTTGTGCAATTTTTTTAATAGGGTTATTAACTGTTTATAAATATGACTAAGTTTAAATACTATTAAAATTATATAAAAGACCAAATAGGTATCATTGACTCTTTAATATAATGGATGCTACACATTGCAATGTGGAAATTATTTCTTATTTAGAAAACTTATTAATATTAATTACTTCAATAATTAAGATGTAATTAAAACTAATTACCAAAACACAACTTTAAAATCACATGTCTTCAAGATACATGAATAATGCATATCAACCTTATATACAGGTGATGTGTACATGTGTATCAAAACATTATATCCCATTGTATAGACGCAATATAGGTATAGTATGTAAATTTTATATCCCTCTTATAGATGTAATACATGTACAAAACATTATATCTCGTCTTATAAATCAATTTTGTAGTGGATTTTGGTAATTTTTTTTTCCATTTAACTTATATTTTAGTAGTTCTTTCTTTCTTTCTCTTTTTTTTTTTTTTTTTTTTAAGTGATGTATATAGAGGAAAATCTCTAAATATCAACTTGTTCAAATAAAAATTACATAAATGCAAATTATCAAAAAATCGATTCAAAACCGCATGCAGTACATGCGATTCATGTTTTTGCATATATTGAAGTACTCTTCAAAATGTGATTTAGCACTATAGAATTTTTGCCCAATCGCATCTTGTTTATGCAATTTATTTGTAAGAAACATAAAACGCTTATTCTATATACATTTTTACATTAGTAATTTGTAATTGAAATTATCTTAATTGTATTTAGGTAATTTTTTTAGATGACATTATCAAATTATTCATGATTATAAAGTAAAATATATTATAATTAATAATACAAGCAGACGACGCATCCATGATGCATGTGTAAATAAAACAAACCAACATATATAAGTTAAGTAGATATATTGTTTTGACATGTTGGAAGATAACAACCTTAATTAGTCCTATAAATTAGAAAATTAATTATAAATCATAATTATAATTATATTTTCCACAAGTAATTGCTCCATGTTGGGTAACTGCCATGCATGAATATGTCATCAGAGGTTTAGATAAGTATATTTAGATCGGTATGTAAAAATACATGCTTAAGCTAAAAAAGGAAAAACTATACTTATTCAATCCCTAATTAATTCTATTCAAACGCTATTTATTTTAGAAATACTAAAAATATTTTACGCCCATATGCTAAAAAAGGAAGAGACTATGTTATTCAACTCCTATATAATTCTATTCAAACCCTATTTAATTTTATGATTTTAGGGATACTAATAATATTTTACACGAAAAGCACTATGTCTATTCAACTCATATTTACGTCTATTCAAACCTTATTTAATTTCATAATTTCAAGGATACCAAAAATATTTTATGCCCATATGCTAAAAAAGGAAAAGATTATGTCTATTCAACCTTTGTTTAATTATATTCAAACCCTATTCAATTTTCATGATTGTAGAGATATGAAAAATATTTTATGCCATATGTTAAAAGTGTTATATTAAAAATATTTACACAAAGACATAAAAAATGATGATTTTGCTTTAATAGTATAGATATATTAGATTATAATAAAAAAGATATACACAATATATAATACATAATCTCATTATATCACTAATTAAGAGTTTTTTTAATCCGTATAGCTACATACATACTTCACTTGCTCCATTTCAAATATATCATAATTGGTGTATGATGCTCTTCTACTGCATGTGCCGACAAAAAAAAAGGGAATGGTTATTTTTAGATAAAATAAAAATGCAAAAATATAAAGTAAAAATGAGAAAGAAAGAGATGAGAATAACTATCATACTTTGATATAATATTTTTTTTTTTTACCAACAAATCAGCATTCATTTAATATTAATAATAAAAAATGAATTTATGGTTCCATTCTTCGGTGTCACAGCTCACAAGCAAATAAAAATGAATTTAGGGCATATGGTTTACCGTTTACCCTCAACAGTCCAACGTTGCTAGGGATGTGTCGCTCAAAAACCGTCAAGAGACACAGAGAGCCACTAATTACAATGTGGCTTAAACCCCTTCTGGGTTTTAAGTTCTAACTTGTAGTCCTGACCAGCAAAACTAAAATGGGGAAGTTCCACTTCTTCCTCCAATGCCAGTGCCGTTCTCTCTCTACTTTCACTTCCAAAGCTCGTCAAACACTAACCCTATCCCTTCCCAAGTGGAACATAACCCAAGTCACCAAATCCAATTTCCCGGACTCACTCCAACAAATCAAGACCCATATTTCCAATTCCCATTTCATTGCCGTTTCCTTGCAGAAAACCGGTTCTTCCTCCTCCCCATGGCATCGCATCTCCGCCGTCGACACCGCCGACACGGCGTATTTCAAGGCCAAGCATGCCGCTGAGAGGTTTCAGGTCCTCCAGTTTGCTGTTTGCCCGTTTACTATCGAGGGCGGTAAAGTGATTGCAAACCCGTGAGTATTTTAATGATATTTTTATAACTAGTGGGGGAGGAAAATAATTCAAATGAATCGAAGGCGCTAGACTTATATGTTCCGATCCTTGTTCATATGTCCATGCCAAATATTTTCTTTGAGATTACATTGATTGAATGATGAGGTGCTTCATGTAATTGGAATATCTTGCTATTATCTCGTCTGAAAGAGACACGAGTGAATATTATGGTGTTGGGTCGTAAAGATACTGCACAAAGTGAATTTCTGTAATTTAATATGGTTTTGTTCTGTTGTTTTGTATGAAAATTTGGTGCACTCGGTCTTGTTGATCTGGCTTTTCACGCGGTTGCTTTCTGTGATATGCTGATAAAAGTAAATCACTCAAATTCAATAAGAACTTTGTAAGCGAAAGTCGTGGACTTTCTGAGGTATCCTACCTTTTCTATTAATAAAGATCTGATCGCAATATGCATCATTGGTTACACATAGAATTATAGTTTTTCTTAATCTGAGCAATTGGCATAACTACTTCTGGTTTTATTACACAATTACCTAGCGAGCTAGATCTAAGTAATAACTCTCTAGTGTTATATAATGAGAGGTTCACTGGAGTTGCTATTGGGACAAAAGCTAGCATAGAGCTCTTAGAGAAACATAAAGAACAAATTTTAAGTCTTTTATACCATAAGTTCTACTTAGTAGTTCTCTACCTAACACCTGATATTTGAGCTTTGTGTTTAGACAGTCAAAATTTTTTAGGCTCTTTATATGTAGCGTGTAGATTATGCAAACAAAACGTCAAGCAATGGATTTAAAAGATATGAATATGTTTTTTTGTTTTTATTCTCTTGTATGGACATGGACTTCCAAGTGGAATGTGAAATTGCTAGAATTTCCATTTAAGATAGAACTAGTTTAGCCTCCATAGGTTTTAAAATTCAATTCTGATGAGAAAAACAAGTAAAAAAGTAGAATTTCTAGCTAACCGGTGAAGCCATGGGACTCTAGCAGACTCCTTTTTGCAAATAACCTCAGGCAGCAGGCTACTTGTTTCTTATTTTTATTTCCAGTATTGTTTTATTATTGATGAGCAATTTTATAATGGACTAAGTTCTTCGTAGCCAGGCCTTCAATTTCATCCCAATGCTCATACATTCGATTGCTGCAGATACAACTTCCATTTATTCCCCCGGGATGAAATGAAAATTGGGATGCCAACTTACAGTTTTTCCTGTCAGACAATTCGTTTGGCTTCCATGGCTCAAGAAGGTTTTGATTTTAATGCCTGCATTTATGATGGTAAGTGTCTACCATTCCTCAAGCCTTTTGGGTACGGGACTTTCTTCTGGAGCTTGCATTTTTAGTGGATTTGGAACTTAGGGAAAATGGCCAAAAGAGGGGAAAGAAAAAGATAGGAAAAGGATTGAATTGTATATCAAGAATCTGGATTTTGAATTAAATTTCACTTTCTTATTTTCTGTCGGTTCCGAGGATGAGCTTGGTTATTTTTAAGTTTGTTATCTTGATAGGTATCTCCTACTTATCCAGAGTTCAAGAATCTAAAGCAAAAGCTCGCATGGGGGATCCTGTGCTTGTTAAATACCATGAAAGCTTCCTCAAGCCCTTCTGTTGCAGATAATGTTTTGTAGAAAGAATCAAATCACGAATCAAACAGTGGAAAGTTGCTTCTAATCAAAGCACATTATCAAGTGATAAGGGTACAACTGGTAAGAAATGTTTGCAGTTGGATTCCTTTTCTGTTTGATGTTGTCTGATCTCTTTATGGCTTAACATGCTCATTCATAATGGCTAAAGTTCTTCTTGCATCACTGAGAAAGCTTGTGTTGGGGAGCCATAAGTACATGTCGAGGCCAAGCATTGATATTGATGTTTGTAGTGAACGTCAGGTGCAGCTTACACTGGAGGTACCTGGCCTGATGTCATCTTTGTTAGTATATATAGATTTGTCAGTGCTCTCCATAATTGAGATGGTTGCAGTGACTGTTGATGTTGGTTAGTGCAGATGTTGGCAGAGTTCTTTGAAGATCTTGTTCCTTTCATAATTCCAGCAAAGGGTGGTGGGACCCAGGCAGTGCGGGTTGTATTGACCAGCTCAAAAGAAGACAAGGACCTTTTAGAGGTAGGCTGGAAGTACCATCCATACTGGTTTTGGATTTTCAGTTTCTCATCCGGCTAGACTATGAATTATGGCTTCAATGGCAGAGGAGCTTCAAAATATAGATGAAGAGCAGACCAAAAAAATTCGAGGCTTCCGAGAGGTGATCGAGTTGATTTCTGCTTCCAAGAAGCCTCTTGTCTCCAGCAATTTCCTCAATGGTCTTGCTCTGTAGAGTACATCCCTGGGTTCTTAAGTGTAGAAATTTTAATTTGTCCACTCTTAAATCTTTTGTCGGTTAATATGTGCCTTTTGCCTTCCCAGATCTCACATCCATTCAGCATATGTTCCTTGGTCCTCTGCCTGCAACAAAGGATGAGTTCTCAAGTTCTTTACGCTTGGATTTCCACCAAGTATATGATTTAAACCATATGATGAAGGAAGTTGTCCCTCCAAGGAGAACCACAAATGTAGCTGCATCTCTTTCCTTCTTGGAAAGCCGTTTTTTTGCACCTATTGACATAGAAGTTTCATCCAAAGGTAGACCCATCATGCATTTTAAATGCCTAATAATCCAGTTACCTGTGTAGAATGGGTTCTTTGGTGAATGATAAAAATAAAAAGAGCTATGACTGGCTCGTGGCAAATGAAATTTGAAATTGGAATATCTGGGTAAACATAATCTGTTCCAACTGGCCAGTAAAAGTTGTGGTTGTTGCTTGTTATCTTGCTGTCTTTGATAAATATATATATAATTTGGGTACCTGCAATCTGACTTCTTGTGGTATTGGTTACAGCCACAGAAGCCAAAAGCCAGATTCATGGGCATGATGTTGTTTATATGTGCCATTTGTTTGCAAAATTGTGCTCGATACTAAAAATTGCTCCTGTCACTGGCCAATCTGATGGTAGTCGCCATGATCCTTTCCTAGAGAGGTTTGCAAACTTCTTTGAACCTGTGTCCTCTGGCTCCCACGATCCATTTGACAAGTCAGTCAAAGTTTGGACACAGAATGTAAATAGAGTAAGTTGCCAGGATACAGTTTTCCTATGGGGATTTCAGTCTGGTATCTCTGCAGGGGTGCTGAAGCAACAGCTTCAGGGTTCACATGAAGTTTTCTCTGGAAACTTCGATGTTCGACTGGTTGACAAGAGTTGTGCTATTGTTGTATTCTGGAAAGCTGGCTTATCTGAGGCTTTGGTTAATGCAATGGATAGTGATGAGATCTCCGGATCAATAAAGGAGTTGGTTTCAAATGGTTTTCGAGCTGCAACTTATAAAGTTTACAAAAGAATATGTGAGCTTGGGTACTGGGAAGCAGATCTAGCTGATGCGTTTGACAAAATGTTGGTGGACTTGGATTCCCAATCGAAGGTTGATGCTGCAAGTAAGGCGTCTGATATTTCCTGGCATAGTGACTCCATGATTAACTTGGATGAACTTTGATGGGTATAATCCTGCACAATGCGAATTTAATAAACATACTTCTGAATATAGACAGACATGGCAATCGAAGATTAAGTTCTTGACGTCACATCAGGTCTGCTCAACTCTGATATGGTGCCATTTATTGGCAAACAGAAGATTCTGATTATAGAGGCCCTCGTGCAGAATGCGAATTTTGGGCATGTTTGTAAAGTACTGAGCTAAATTTATACAGGATACATAAGCTTGTATGTGTAGCATTTTTTGTATTTTTTTTCTAGGAAGTCTCATTATGTTAAATTTGAGGTAGAAGGTCTTCATTCAAACATTTGATTGAATACCAATTGATTGATGCGTCTCATTGAAACGACTATACATGTACAATTTACATTATGTGATAATATAAACAGAGACCACGACTCACTAAAATTATAAAAGGCTTGATTGAATTTCCAGACAAACTTAGAAAATTAAAATAGAGATGTGGTTGATCTTAAGTATAAATATCATGTTTATCCTCTTTTTCACTCAAAACAGGTTAAGTGTGTCTCTTAAGTCTGATTTGAATTTATATTATGTCTGCTGGATTTAATTTTACATTGTGAGCATCGGCTGGGTCTTCGATCCATTTTGGGTCTTGTTTTAAATTTTATTTCGAAAATAAGCTTGTTGTAAAACTTAATGCAGAAATGGGTGAGTGAAGACGTCGTTGAAGACAGTGCCTTCAGTGTAAATTGAGGATACAGTATTTGACAAGGCTTTTAGTGTAATACCAATATACTGAAGGCACAGTTCAAATTAAAGGTTCTGTCGTTAATAACATCTTCATATACCTATATCCGTATTAAGATTTATAACAAGCTTATTTCCGAAATAAAAATCGAAAGGAACAAAAAGGAGCATCGGCTGAGCCAATTTTGATTGGGCCCGCATCGTTGGAATGTTGCGAGTAAGCTGTGATCGTAAATATTGAAAAATCATCTGGATTACATTGACATTCATTGGCTCGAGAGTGGGACTATTCTTGTTTTGGGAGAAACTCTTCTACTAATCCAACCCTTAATTTTAAGGTCCTTTACAAAAAAGCACTAGTGTAATGTAGGTGTATTTCGATTATTTGATTTTTATTTGTATTTTATTTATAAATATTTTATTTGTATTTGCTATATTTGATATGTTTATAAGTAAAAATATTTTTTTTATCTATATTTATTTCTTGACAACATTTATATAAAAACGATATAGATAAAATATTAAAATTACAAAAAAAAGATGAAATAAATAGAACCCTAATTCGTAATATTATGCTTCCAGTCGAGCAATGTTTTGGACAATCATAACTCATAACAATTCAGCCAGGTTGGAAAGATGTCTTTCTCTTGGCAATATCTTGGACTCTTAACATCACCATTATTAAACTTGAATTGAATAGAAAAATTGTTCTCTATAGTGAAATATTATATATAAGTCATTGTTATAAACCAAATTTTAAGTCTCATTTGGTTTGCTCATAAATGGAATAAATGGAAAAAGACTTTAAGTTTTTATTATAGGAATTTACGTAGTTCATTTAATGAACCATCGAGTTAAACCAATTTCATAATTAAAAAAAAAAGTAGCATAGAATTGGAAAAAAATATTAATATTGATAATTTTAAAAAATTATAAAAATACTACTAGAATGAAAATAATCCAATTTTAGGCAAGTTGAACTTTTTTGAAGAGATTAGGTCATAGGTGACTAATCTCGTTTTTTAGGAGATGAATTTAGATGAGGTTGATTTTGTTTTTGAATTTAGATGAGGTTGATTTTGTTTTTATCATTTTAAGAGAGGGTTTAGTACATTTATCGACCTCTTTTTAAGAGATGGAGTCAGCCACTTATAATCTCGTGATCTTATCTCTTTAAGAGATGAGTTCAAGTTGCTTAAAATTGAGATTATTTTTTATCTAATAAGATTTTTGTAACCTTTTTTTTTTTTGGAAAAAAGTTATTTCTTTTCCCCTAATCCCATGAAATTTCCTTTTATTATTTGGTTGGTTTAAATTAAAAGAATTTGAAAAATTAGCCGCTATGTTATTTTAATTTGGTAAAAAAATTTATTTTCTTATCACCATCAAAATTTTCTCAAAACTTTAAAGAGAGAGGGAGAAAGAAAAGAAAGGAAAAAAAAAAAAAAAAAACCTTTAGAATGAGGATTTTCCATTTATTTCCACTTTCTCCCATTTGCCAAATATAGAATCCTGAGCCTTTTTGACCCCAGCAGTTCTTTCTCTCCAGTTCAGTCTTGACTCGAGTCCTGAGCTAAAAACTAAACTTCAGCACATGCAAATAGCAATGGCCTCACTATCATCACCCTCTCCCTGTTCTCCAACTTCCAAATCCTTCCTCTTCCCTTCTTATAGAAAAAACCCCAGCATCTCCATCTCCTTCCCAAAACGAACCCGGACCCGGACGCACCTACCTGCCACCACGACTCCAATCACCGCCTCTAACCGTTCCTTTGATGTTGTAGTGATTGGAGCTGGGATCATCGGTTTGACCATAGCCCGGCAGCTCCTTACCGGGTCGGACCTCTCCGTTGCTCTGGTTGACAAGGCGGTCCCTTGTTCGGGTGCTACTGGAGCTGGTAAATATTCTGTACCTATTTATTGCTTACAAAAAATGTTTTATGCAAAACAAACACGTCAATGGTAATAGGATAGGGCTTTGTGTGATTATGTCCTTGTCAGTTCCTGGTTTTTATTAAGAGTAGAGGAAATGCATGTGCCAGAATTTAGATTTGTGTGTTGGTCAGCTCATGAAACATTCTTTTCATGACAAGTGATTGCTTGTAGGGTTAATTCACTTTGTGTTTGGCATTTGGGCTTAATATATAGGGCAGGGCTATATATGGATGACACATCAAACGCCTGGAACTAATAAATGGGATCTGGCAATGCGAAGCCATGAACTTTGGGAAACATTGGCAGCGAGCATACGTGACCAAGGCGTGGATCCCCTACATGTATTAGGTTGGAAGAAGACAGGTAGAGAAATCGTATTTTGTCCAGTGTTGTCCTCTCAACTTTTCATTTACTTCTATATGTGCTAAAATAGAGTGTACAACATGTTTACAGTATCTATAAAAGAAAATGACCAAATTCCATTAGAAAATCACATCTTATATTGCGTGAATGAATTGCGATATAGTGTTTAGATACCGTCACAGAATCGTGTGAAGAAAATGCCATATTGGTGAATGTACATTTATTACAGGTTCCAACCCCGATATGCTTCTGGTCCAATAGAAACATTATATTTATAACAGACGGTTGTGCCGAACAGGTTGCACATGTCATAAATGTGTCATCACTTTTTATGAATATTTAATGACAACCCTGATGTTGTTAAACAGATTTGTGGTGGTCACATTACTGTTTTGAAAATCCCTTTTTTGAATTTTGATATTGCAGCTTGGAAATTGCATTATAAACATGCGATATGGATTGGTATTGATAATATGTACATGTCCTGTTTTAAAGCCTTGATTTTGATACTATATTTTGGTAATTAATTTTAATTAGATTTTATAATAGAATTCCTAAACAGAAAATAATTTCTGTTAAAATATGATTAAGCTAGAAGAAGACGGGTAGTGAAATTGTCTCTTCCTCAGTACTGTCCTCTTAAATTTTTACAACTTATATATGTGCTAAATATGATTATGTTGGAACTGGAAATAGGACGCACAGCAGAATCATCATTTGTTCAGAATTTTCCTCTTAAGTTCTCATTTATATTTCTATGTGTTTATTTTAATGTATCTTAAGCTTTTGCAGAAAAGGTAAAAAAGAGGTAAGATTTTGTCTCATCAATATAGTGTCTTAGCCTATAACAAAACTGTTCTGCCCATTATTCAACCCAAAAAGAATAAAAAGTCTTTCAATCATGCAAGATGGATCTAGAGCAGTTCATGTCATTATAAGGGAACACATACAATGTGGATTCAGGTTACCAGACAGGTTAATCACAGTGAAACTGTTACGACGGAAATCACTGCCAATGAAATGATATTGCCATTAATTTCTAGCTGCAGAGGTAATCTAGAGACTATAACTGGATGTATTTGTATAGTAATAATATAAATGTCCACATCATATCAATCAGATTAACTTATAAGATGATCGTAGTGCTAACGTTAGCTTTTAGATGAAATGATTGTGTTATATTCATTGCTTTACACTCCCTCCGCTTATGGGTGAGATTTTGGCAAAACCCCATTAATTGGACACCTTAATTAAATAGGGGTTAAATGATGATGCAAAAGTTTGAACCTAAAACCTCTTCTTTAATGCTATATTGATGGTAGTGTCACAATCATCTTATATAAAAGTTTAAGTTTATAGATATAATAAAGACTTATAAATTTATTTTCTTTTGTCTTTCCTCACTTATGTGCTGAAACTATGGCTCAGTCCATTTAGTGGATGATTTAATTAAATAAAGGTTATATGATGATACATGGGTTTGTATCTAGACCTCTTGCTCTAATATCATTATGAGTTAGCACCACGACCATCTTATCTGAAATAGTATGATAAGACATCAGATTTTTTGAAGCTCCTTCATGAACATTGTAGACTGATCTTCATAGAAAATTTACTTGGTTCTTGAATCCTAGATGAATGTGGCTATGCATGTACTTCGTATGCACATTGATGCACAGTAGTTCTCTTTCTTTTTCACCTAGTGGAGCCAGAGCACAAACTGCTTTTGGTTTTCATCTTGTGGCTATTTTAGAGATTTGATGTTGACAGCAGACCAGCATTTTTGAAGTGAAATTTCTTGTCATTTGGATATGGTTGTTCAGTCAAAATGGAGCTTGGAATGCCCTGTGCCCCCATGCCCCTCCCCCTTTCTCCTTTTTTCTGGGTGATTATAGTGTTTGTATAATGCGATAATTTTTATGGAAACTTTGCGCTTGATCATTTAAGCATTAGTGAAATCCTTTTAGAATTGTCTTTAGGTAGCTGATTGTAATGCTTAGCATTCCGGATTTTGATGATTTTAGCAAGCACCTTGTCCCCAAGAAAAGGCACTAACCAATGTAACCTTTGCATGATTTGTCCTCTAATAGAGGACCTAAATGAAAACAAAAGAAAATTCAAAATTCCCATGACAGCTCCCATCAAAGCAATGTAGCTGCTTTCTCCCTCTTCCTGTTTGCACCTTCATTTTGGGGTTGGGGTAGGGAAGAGAAGCTGATTGTACCCTAAATAAAGAATTTAGTGGTTTGTTCTCTGGAAGTGTTGTTGTACTTCTATTTTAGCTCAAGCTTATTGGAGTAAAGGCTAGACATTAACAGAAGACTTGTTACATATAGTTTTTGTTTAAGCTCGTGCTATTTATTGTCAGAAAGTATTGCAGAATGGACCACAGCCACTTAGATTAGCAATATGGACTAGTCTTCACCTTGTAGGTCAAAGATATAAAAGGGTCTAATGATGACAATAAGAGGAGTATGACTTGCATTCTGCAGACTGTATTTATTGTGCCCTAGCTGTGTATTCTTCAATGAAGTATTCAAAAGAATGAAAAGATCGGGTGCTTATTTAAAATTACTAGAATGTTGGAAATGAAAAAGTATTAGCAAAATTTTGCATGTAATGGTCCATCTAAATAAATGTTCATCCTATCCTCACTATAATGTATTTCTTTAATTTAGGAAGCCTGCTAATTGGTAGAACTGCAGAAGACTCAGTGGCTCTCCAAAGGAGAGTGCAGCAGCTTTCTGAAGCAGGAGTAAAAGCTGAATATCTTTCTAGCAGTGATTTGTCACTACAAGAACCTGCCCTCTTTGTAGACGATGAAAGTGGGGCTGCCTTTCTTCCTGATGATTCCCAATTGGATGCTCAACGAACAGTGGCATTTATTGAACAGGTCTCTTAAATTTTCATGTACGAATAATTAAGGATAATATCGTTATCTGTCAGTTATTGATAAGATGTATGATTTACAGGGCAACCAGCAATATGCATCACAAGGCAGATATGCAGAATTTTATCATGATCCTGTGATGTCCCTTGTAAGGTATTATATTTTATTTTCTTCACCTCTTCTTGAGGACAACCTGGATTACCAGTCCAAATTTTGGTGACCAAACTATGACTCAACATCTGAAGAGCATTCAATGGATGCCTGTTTGTCCAAATATGCAGACGAAGCATGGGACAGGAAGTTGTAGCTGTTCAGACATCCAAGAATACCCTGTACTGCAAGGCTGTTATTGTTGCAGCTGGTTGTTGGAGTGGATCTTTAATGCATGATTTACTTAAGGAATCAGGAATTATATTGAATGTTCCTGTAAAGCCTCGCAAGGTCAGCATATTAAATGTGAATAGATCATTTTCTTTGTATATAAGAGCTATCTTGTATTTAACATTTTCATTAAAAAAATTTGAACAATGGCTGTGAGGCTCATGTGTTCATGGTGGAGAACATATTTACTGACATTACCATTATATATATGTTGTTCTCCATTTCCATATATGTTCATGCAAGCAGTCTCTAATAATTAAGGAAAAAAGATTTGCTGCTTCACAATTCTTATGCTAGATGTAAAGGTTTGCATCACTTGTGTCAGATAAATACAACAAATCAGCAATGATGGCAGGTAGACAGACAATAAGATACTACTCATAATTAGAATTCTTTTCTCTTTTCTGTTTTGAATAGAGAAACAATTAGTTTGCCCCTGTGTATTACAGCATTTATCTTGTTGAATCAACATGGCATTACTTATAATTAGCAGGATAACTTTAGCAGGAAGTATTTCTCAAATTTCACTTAGTTGGCTTCAACTGTAACATCATCTCCTATTTAGTAGTAGTACCACCCATCTTTAGGGACTCCCATATTAGGTGTAAGACACAGAAAAAGGACCCTCAAACACCCCATGAAGGGAGTTGCAAGTGGAATGGTCCTATAATTACCAACTATTTTCCACATAATAGTTGTTGGTCAATGCTGTGTCAGTATTTATTTTGTCTTGCACAATGTCCTAGCACTTGCTTTGCTTAGCTCACACAGCAGTTTTGCATGCTACATTGCTCATGGTAATGCTTGCAGAACTTTCTTCTTTCCATGGAAAATTATAAGCGCAAAACCTGAATTTCTTATCTAAAAAACCCTTTATGTGTGCTTAAAGAAGGTTGGAACCTGACTTGTCTGGATTGCAGGGTCACTTGCTTGTTCTTGAAAATTTAAACTCTATTCAGCTGAACCATGGACTCATGGAGTTTGGATATGTGAATCATCAAAACTTATCTCCAAAACTCAGCTTCTCAGTTTCTGAACCTGATGATGAACAGATGTTGTCCATCTCCATGACAGCCACAATGGACGCAATGGGGAATCTAGTTCTTGGTAGCTCTTCAACTACTCTCAATATATTCTGCCCCTTCTTTGATACCTTCTAAAATTTATATGCTAGAAGATACTCTAACATAATGAAAAACGTGGACCTTCTAAAATTTTATATGCTAGAAGATACTCTAACATAATGAAAAACGTGGAAGTTGTTCCTATTAAAATGTTTTTGTTTTTAATTTTAGTCTGGAGTAAGTAAAGTATGATATTGTTGAAAGGGCCGAATGTCTATGGCTATAAAGTTTCTTATTGTCCAAGGAAATGGGTACCATGGAAGATCCTTGTACTATTAAAGGGAGGTGCTTGTTGACATTTAACATCTGGAAAAAAAAAAAAAAAACTTTCAAATTGCTTGTTATCAATAAAAGGTTCACAACCAACTAATTTAAAAGTTTAAGCGTATTAGATTGGTTCAATTTTGTATATATTATTAATATTTCCACTCACTTACATGGCGAGATTTGATATAAGCCTATCAAACAAACTGCTTAGTTATATAGGAGTCAAATGAATGTGCTATGGTACAAACTAAGAACATCATAATCCTAGATTTTTAACTAGCTGATTTAAAAGTTAAATCCTAATACAGCTAGTTTTGTTTCATATGTATTGGTTAATGCATAGATCCAGTAATAAGCAGATCTAAAACCCACGAAAGCATCTCAGCTTACATTTGGTGAAAAGATTCGTATCTGGAGTTAAATATGCAATTATGGATTGCAATAAAGATAATGGAAACCTATATATGACGAGGCAGCAGTGAGAAACAAAATGATTAATTTAATTAGGGTTTACCCAGTGTTCTAATACATTGTATGATAAAACGGTTTGTGCATTATTGAATGTAATTGTTATTACAGTGTAATACTAGGATTATAAATAAGAGTTAAAACTGTAATATATTAAAGTAACCCTATGTGACAATTAACTGAACGTAATATACAATATGTATATATATGATAATAAATGGGAGCTATTATGACGAAGGCATCCATTTATATGGAAGCATCTCATTTCATGTGTGTGTGCGTGTGTCCTCAAACTATTTAAAACTTTCCCTTCAGGTGGTTTCATCTAAGCTTATAACAACAAACAATAAGACAGTAGACAAAAACATGTGGACATCCATTACGATAGACTTGAATGGTGATGTCACTATATATGTATATATATTTGTTTCTTTAAATTGTTCAAGGATTTACACACTGGCTTGAAGAGTTGAGATCGTGAGATTCACAGTAGCACCAACATTGAATCCCTGTAATATATCTCCATGAGGGAAATTTATTAAAAGTGACTGCGTTCAGCTTTTACCTCACCAGAGATCCACTTATCATTAAGCAACTAAGGAGCCCAACTGCCAAAGAAAATCTTGTTCTGTTCTTTGTGGTTGAATGTCTATCAAGTATTGATGCTTCTAATCTACGTTTTAAATTACCCCAAAGTTTGGAATCAGTTGAAAGTCCGAAACATTTCGCTGGAATGGCACCTAAGGGTGCATTTAATTGTGTTATTGAAGGGAAAGTCTTGTTTCCCATTTAGAAGTTACTTCTGCCTTTCAAATTTTATCTTGCTTCATGAAAGTTTTCTTTACTTTATAGAGGCATGGTGGCTCGTAATTTTCAAGACTTCAATCACTGGTTTAGTGATTATCCATGTTTTCCTGTTTAAACATATCACCTGTTCTAACAGGGAGCAGCCGTCAGTTTGTCGGGTTCAACACTGAAGTGGATGAGTCAATTGTTCATTGCATTTGGAAACGAGCTGCACAGTTCTTTCCAAAGTTGAGAGAGATAAATTTAATGAAGTTAAGCGAGGGCAGAAAAGTTAGAGTAGGATTACGCCCTTATAGTAAGTATAAGCATTTGGGTTTGTTAGCGATTCAACATTCAAAGTATGTTCGAGAATATTCATGCCTGCAATTAATTCATTCATTTAGGTGATATTTTGCATCGCTGGTTGCAGTGTTTGGGTTTGTTGGCATTTCAACGGTTAAAGTATGTTTGAGGGTATCTATGTGCAATCGATTCATTCATTTAGAGTGATAGTTCATATTTCTGGTTGCAGTGCCTGATGGCAAGCCTGTAATTGGTTCTGTTCCTGGTATGCCCAATGTGTTCCTGGCAGCAGGCCATGAAGGAAGTGGACTTGCTCTGGTAATCGGTCCTTATCTGAGCAACCTATTAAATTTTTCCTGTTTATAGCCTGCTTGAAATTCTGTGATTGTGTGGAAATGTTGATGGTGAAATGGATTCTCTTCCCCATAGCTTGTTATATTGCTTTAAACTCTTCAAATTGGAAAACTATTTTCCATTCACTTGCAGGCACTTGGTACTGCTGAAATGGTTGCCAATATGGTTTTAGGCCATCCTGGGGAAGTTGATTCTGGGCCTTTTGCTGTTGGTAGTCGCTGTTGCTGATGAAGGTTGGGAGGAAAAGGAGTGGAATAGTCCCACTAATATCATTTATCACGTTGAGGAAGAAAAGGAATAGAAACTTTGTTCAACTACTACCACTCATCATCTCCACTCCTGCTGCTTGCAACTGCACGGGCTACACCCCTTATCTCATGTCAGGGTCTTGAACCAGAAGATGGAGCCTCCACTGTGCTTGGGGCAAGAATCTGTGATTTCAACACTAGATTAGTGCTCTTATTACTGCATATTGAACATTTCCCTGCTTAAGTCGCGAGAAGAATTTGATAGACAGGAAATCTCAGTGTCTTAAATAATCAAATTCCGGTTGTTTGGAGCATGGAAGTGCTGTGCTAGATGTATGTGGCGCTTCTTTTACTCAATGTACTGAATCAATAAAGCATCATCTCGCTTTTATGGGCTATCATTTTTCAGAAACTAATTCGGCAGCATTACCTGTTGTGCCATGTCTCTGCTTAGGGATGCATTCCCTCACCTGACGGGTATCTGATTTTCCATTTAAAAATGATATTAATCAAATGAAAATAACTCGGAAGCTTGTATTTCAAATAACTTAGTAAAATATTATGCTCTTGATTAAAATGATGGTGATTACCAAAATATTTACAAAATGTCATTAAATTAAGCTTGTAATGCTTTATCTTATGCTTCTGAAAGATTGCATTCTGCCATGCAAGGTAAACTAAGCGAGCAGGAGTTTTACCAAACATTTTTAGTTTCATTGGCAGTTCTAATCTTTTATTAAGGCAGAATTAGAGGGATGTACCCTAACGCCGTGTTTGGAACAAGGGGAAGAGAGGAAAGATTTGGGTCAATTCCTTTATTTGATTTACAGGGGAAAGAGAGGGAAGAGAAAGTAAAGGTATTCTTTTCCATAGGCCCACTAAAACCACATCTCCTTAAAATCGAAAAGAAAGAGGAGGGAAAAAGATGTCCAAAACATAAATTTATCAATTTGCACTTTTTTTTAATATTAAGCAGAGTAATGGTATTTTGTCTTTAATATTAAATGTATAACTTTGTAATAGAATTTACACATTTACAAAATTTCCTGCTTATAAATTTAATATGTAAATATTATTAAGGATATTTTAGTAATTTAATGTTACATCTTATTTTAGCTTTAAGAATAATTAAGATTCCATCCATTTTCATTTCCTGATTGTTTGAAACATGGAAGAAACTAAACACTCCTACAATAATTCCCATATTCTTTCTCATCCACATCATTTCCTTCTTAATACCAAACACAGTGTAAGTGAACTTGTGGTAAGTCGGAATGTGGAAATTAGAATCACAGACAAGTGACACTAGTGATTACATGATTGTGCAAAATCAAATGTGAAAACCATCCAGAGGCTTGAAATGTGAAATAACAAATAAGATTAGATGTGGATAACATCTAGTCAGTTCTATAAGCCAAGATCCTACATGGAAGACAAGCACACCCAAGTTAATTGTTAATTCTCCTTCAAAATGCCTATAAAATTATGGATGTGGGGTCTCATGTGGATCCTACTATATTTTATCCCAGCAAAAGCATTTCTGGGAGATCATCCTTATTTATTGTAATGAAAACAGTGTGAATGCTAAATACCAAATATGTTTTCTATGGAATATACTGCTAGATTGATATGCTGTTAGGAATCCCCATCCCTGTGATTCCAGCTACCGATCTCTCATTTAACGTGTTAGGTATTAGACACTCATATGGAATACTGGCAGGTCCATGTCTATTCTTTAGTGTTGGATCTCTATTTCTTTCCTCAATTTTCTCCTCAATTTCCCTTAGGCTTGTGTTAAATTTTGCAAATGCCTGTTGAACTTCTTCATTGTCCATCCACTCTAGACGTGGCCTTTGACCTAAGAACACTTCATCTGATGCATGCTGGGATAAGACTTCCAGCAATGCAATCCCAAGTGTCATTTCAGTTTTTTTTGGTAACGTCTTAAGGAAGTAGCCTTCAGGATCTCCAAGGAACTCGGCAAATTGAAAGGTACCCATGCTTGGAATGGGTCTTCGACATAGTGTAGGCCGGTTCGGAGGATAACCAGCATATGCATATTGTGCAAAGGTTAGTGAAGCATGAAGACCTGAAGCAATCCATATGAGAATTGTGAGGGCCTCAACAAGATTCGAGACATCTGTTAGTTCGAACCACCATGTTTCATGCCGCTTATCACCATGACCTACATTTCGAATTTCTGTCCACCATGCTTGTAGCTCTTCATCAGATGCGATGGAGTCGTCATCCTTGTAGAATATCATACAGAAGTCTGTGACCCACGTTTTGATGGCAATCCATATGTCAAGCCCATCTACTGCATATGGATAGTCTTTAAGTAGAAGTTGAACACCTGCTGGGCTATCTGGATCTCTAATCGCCATACCTCTAGAGATGTTTTAACAGAGGTCAGTGGTGTAGGAACATAAGGGTGAATAGCTAATATTTTGAAGCGTCATTATTTTTGTAAAACTAAATGAAGATTTAGAAGACATCTTTAAGTAAGGAAATGTGAAATTAGACTGATTGAAGGAAGCAACTACCGTTTTAGTAAGTCCAAAGGAAGGCTTTGTTCATTGAAGCTCCACTCTTTATATAGCATAGAAGACATTTTCATCGACAGTTCACCGGTGAACAATGTTTTCTCAAGAATTCCTCCGGAGTTTATAAGAGCGCCACGAGCTAAAGCATTTATGTGAATGGTGTCTTTGAAATGTGGATCTAACAGCCAATGTATTGGATGCATCACACTCAATTGCCTTCTTGTGGCAATGATAAATGGCTCAACGACTGCATGTGTATGCAACCTAGAAATGTTGTCATAAGTCATCTATTCATACTTATTGAGTATATATGACTAAAATTACTTATTCCTTGATAATTTAACTGAGCTGTCAAGGAAAATTCAACTGTTTACCTCAAGATGAAAGGAGGGACTGAATGGAGGAGCAATTTCTATCAAGTAAAGCAGACATAATGTGCAACTTACCATCTGCTTACTAGTTGATGATACGCAGAATCATTTGCTGCAACATGGGCCTTGGCAAGCTGCCAAGTTACTGCTTCGATGCCATGGCTTGCTGGGTGAAACACTCCTTGAATCTCCTCAAGAAACCATGAGCCTGGAAGGCTCAATTCTATTGCCACTGGCTTGAGTGTATCATCATCTCTTAGGAAGAGGAATGTTCTGGATGCATAAGCAAATACTCCCGTGGTGTTTATCCGACTTAGAAATGGCAAGAGGTAGTCATGGTGATCCAACATGAACATCCTACATTGCCACAATGCATCTACAAGGCTCAGCCCTTCAAGGTTAGCCTCTAAATCTTCTACTTGTATGGAGCTCTGCACCCCTATTCGACTTTGTGGGGGAAATTCCTGCAGTATCAGTTTTTGTGAGTTTATCACTAGTATGACATGATGCTAACTTTGATTTATTACATCTTAGTAATTATAACAACATAAAAGAAACATTCCTGCCTGTATGGATGATAAATCAACATTTATGTGCTTCATGATTTCATAGATTGAGAATATCATTCACTAGGTACTATATTAAGTAAAATTAAGATTTTGTGATCAACCTAATATTGAATGAATGTGTCATGCTAAGCTTTTTTCCCTTGATGTTATCTCTAATGTGACATGAATATATCAAGTCCTAGTGAATTGTCATTGATTTTCTTGGTGAAATAATTATTCTGATATAATCTCTTAGACAATAAATTGCTAAGTTGGTCTCAATCTTTAAAATTCCAAATATGTTTTGAGGATAAGGTCATGATATTTATGCTGTACTGATACAGGTTTTAAGATACCTGCAAGAGCTCAATTCGTGTTGGATTTGTTCCTGCAAGCATTTGCCGTGCGAATTCATTGTCATCCTTCCATGCCCATTCATTTTCTGATAAAAAAATGAAATAAGAATGCATTCTTCATGTATCCGAGCAAAGGTTAAGAGAAACATATCTGGACAACAAAAGCTTCAATGTATTTAAATCACCTGCTACTATTTGTGGGAGTGGGAAACTCATTAGATTCTTCTTCCTTGCACATAAAACTCTTTTTAGTTCTTCATTCGATAGCTTTTTCTTCAGCTCCTTGGAGACTAGCTTGTCCATGCCTTTGAGGAATGTTGTATTACAGGAAAACAACTGGCGAATCTCATAAAATGATTCAAAGTTATCTGATTCCTTTTTGAATAAGGATCTTGATTCAGGGACAATGAAATGTACGATTGTATGAATGGAAGCTGATATTAGTTCATGGAACTTTGTTGGACTAATTCTCTCATCTGCTGGAACAAACACATCTAAGCCGAACATTTTCCCCTGGCTCTCAGTTGAAGAATCTGTTTACAAGTTATCAGGTTGCATAAACCTCTAGAGTCACATTTATCATTATTGAAAGAAACGGCAAGGGCCAATACAAGTACCAGTTTTGCTTGAAGGACGACCAGTCCTAAGTCGACGAGGATATGGATGATATGACCTTCTCCCACCAAGGATGTGCCTGGCATGCCGTTGACCTTTGTCTGGATTGCCAAGATCATTGTAGTAATCATAGTCATAGATTCTATCCCATTCTTTCCTTTCTCCACTTCCATCTCCTCTTAAGCAATCGAGCTCCTCTCTTCTTAGCTCCACCAATGCTTCTGGCGTTTGGTTTGGAAGATAGATCTTTGAAGTTGCTGTTAGCTTTAGTTTGATTGCATCCAAATGTACTAAAGAACCACACACAGTAAACAACATCTCATTAAACTTACCTTGTTTGCGAAGAAAATTCTGTCCGCCTTTGTTTTGCTGATAGGATAGACCCAAGATTTGCAATCAAAATGGATTATCTGGCTCTTTGAGACTTTAATTGTGGCATGTTGGAGGAAAAATCTATGTTTATATTTACTGGCTATTGAAAGAGCTTCTGGGATTCCAAACTCTCTCTGGACCTTAAACCTAATCCTGTAGGATATAACTTTGAGCCCTTTATCTTTCTTGCTTCTCCTTTTCTTGAGTCTTGCTTTCTTACTCAACATTCCTTTGCCAGTATCTGTTGACAATACAGATAGAAATAGAAAATGTTTCTCAGATTCTTGGCATCATTTGTGTTGTGCCTTGAGATGAAATGGATGTGTTGTTCATAACTATTGATAAGATTAGTGCATGAATATATGCAGTACCAAGAAAGTGGCTTAACATTTTTGCGATGCTGAAATGAGAGTCTAAAAATATGTCTACAGATAATTTCCATCTAATCCCAAGAGATTAGCTTGCTCTATCCACCTTTCATAGGGCCCAAATATCCTAGAAAAGAAACTGCTTTAGGTACACTCATTGCTGAAAATGTTTTTCAGCTGTTTCTTAAAGTCTGTTTTAATATAGTCCTTTTGATTGTAGAACACTATCATATTAATCTCAAGAGGCAAATAGTGGCTTTAAAGCAGCAGATCGCGGTGAAAGATGACAATAGCAGCTCAATTATACTAGAAAATGATCTGTGAGAAATTAAGAGAAGGATTTGAACTTCAAACGTTTTCCACCTCTACTAAAAGCTATTAGTATGAGCCACTGTTCTTGATTATTACAACGATGGTTAAGTATTGTGAACCTTAGATTATGGGAAAAACCTAAGAGAGTTTAAAAATTGCTGCGCATTGCAAAGCAACTGATATGTGCATCTAACGATGCATTGAGTCTTTTAGATTCGTTTTAATTTTTGGTATTATAAGCCTAAGATCCTTGTCTGAGTGCGCATCATCCTGGAAATGTGCCTAACATGTAAAGAAAATGCTTACTTGGATCGACATTTGTGCCGCTGTATAGCTGAACAGAAGCTAGTTTTCCAGGCCCTGATCGCCCTTCATCTGCTGTTATCACAACTTCTCCCTTAATAACACAGTATCGTGAGGATCGACCACGGCCTACCATTGTTAATGTCACAAGGATTGCTCCAAAATGCAAATTTCGGCTAAGATTATATCCTTGCTACTCGTTTGCATAAGATTATTCCACTCAGCATTTCTTCTTATGTACATAAGATTATTCTTTACTTATAGATATCTTCAACGTGTGTCGTAAAACAGGTCCATATGGGAAGCAGGAAGCAGCCTTTTTTTGCCTAGAGCAGAATATTTAAAAGGAAAGTCATACTGGGAAATTTTCATTGTCTTTAGCCATGTCATTATTCTGTCTTCTTAGTTTCCTTGTTTTGCACTTAAATGCAAGATTCCTTACCCAGAGGAGCTCTCTTTCTTCCACTTTATCAAATAATTTTAGCTTTTAGGTTCTTGCGTTCATTTCACTGTGCTAAAAAGAAGGAAACTGCTTGTACAATCTGAATCTGTAGTTGTGTGAAGCAAATGAGAAAATCAATGAAAATTATATATATAAAATATATATACGTTTGGCCGTTATGAAAATTTTATATTTGGATATTTAAAAATAAAAGATTGGAAAAAGGTTAATTGGAGAGAAATCAGTGGTGATATTTGTACTTTTAAGACGTTTCTCTCATGGAGAAAAATAAAAATAAGTGGAAATTCAAGTAAAATTATAAAAATACCCTTAAAAAATTAAAAATATAGAGAATATGTTTATTCTATCCACAATGTTTAAGTGATCTCCTTTTGTTTCTCACAACCAGTAAGACATGTATTAACATTTAATTTAAAAAGAAAAAGGATTGGAATGTTGATTTTGGATGACATATTCCACTGCTTTTTCGATTTAACAGTTAAATATCAATATTCTATGATATTCCATGTTAGTTCGATAGATAGGGATACATAGTAATGGGATTGATTAATACAAGAACTAGTTAAATTAGGGGGCAAATGAACCAAGCCAATTCATATATTACTTGAGCTCGACTTGATATTTTCTTGAGTTTGATTTCAGAATAGTCAAGTTAAGCTCGAGTCAAGTGTAAATATTAATCAAATTTGAGTATTAAAATTATTTTAAAGTTAACATTATTTTAATAAAATGATCTAAATGAGTTTAATCAAGTTAAGCTCAAGTTTATGTAATATCACATCAAGTAGGAATCAAACTTAGAATTTTAAGCTTGGTCGAGTTTAAGCCGAGCTTAAGCTTTGAAATTTTGAGTTAAACTCAAGCTTGAACTTAGTACTGTACTGTCTTAACTCAATTCAATTATGGTCCTAATTATAATATGTAAGCATTTTTAATTGAAATATATATGTATATCTATGATAGTAACAAATTTAGTTAAAAGTTCTTGGGGAAATTGCAAATTACAACCCTAAACTTTTACCTAGGCGTGGCTTTACTTTTAAACTTTCAAAGTGATCTTTTTACTTGTTAAACTTTCAAAAATTGACACAATTAAATATACTCGACATTTTTCGTTAAAACAGAATGGATGGAGTTGCAAAATACTTTTTGAATTTTCACCTATATGTGAATTTACTATCCCTAAATTCATGAAAAATGTTAATTGACTTTAATTGTGTTGATTTTTGAAAATTTAAAGGGTCAAAAAGCTCACTTTGAAAGCTTGGGGGGGTTAAATCCATACTTTGGTAAAAGTTTAGGATATAATTTGAAAATTCCACTTAATTTATTGATGACGTATCTTCATAAATTGTTTCAAATGAAGTAATTTATGGTATTTTATATTAAGTTATGTAATGTAATAACCCTTGTCATTTTCTTATAAGAAAATAATGTATCTTAAACAATATTAATTTATATGATCATTGATTTCTAAATTTTTATATTGAAAAAACATATGATTTAGAAGAATACTTTTTATAGACTCATAAAGGTTGTAACTGCTAAATTTTTTTACTTAAAAGACATATTTTTTTGAAAAACAGAATGAGTTACAACTCTTTATGGATATCAAAAGTTGCAACTTTTACCATTTTTCATTTAAAGACAATTTTTTGAACAAAGAAGCTTTTAGAATTATATGATATAATATACGATAGAAAAGTTCGTATAAGAAGTGCTAAATCTATCTGTGTTTTATCAGTCAAATTTTAAACCTTTCTAAAAGTTCACGTAAATTTCAACCCTTTTCGGATTCCACAAAGGTGTTATTAACTCATAAAAAATTTGAAAAACTCAATTGAGTTCTAAAACCGCTATTTAAATTTATTGAAAAAACTCAAAATCTGCAATTGTTTAGCGCATATATATATATATATATATATATTAAGTTATTAAGATTTAAGTGCATCTTTGAAAATATTTACCATACAAAAAAAAAAAAAAAAAAAAAAACTCATAAAGTTTTAACACTCAAGTCCAATTTTAGAAAGGATTGGTAAAATGCACAAAGGTTTGCGACTTCTCCTGGTCTCTTAGCAAAAATGTGGCTCCACTCCATTCTTTCATCAATTTTTAAGGACGATAATCGTCAGTAATGTAAGACAAACACCCATTAAAAGAAGTCCTGTATATATCTATATGCAAAGCGAAGATATGTAATAAAGTTAATTTTGATAAGAAAAAATGAAATGAGTATGCAACTCATTTTGAAAAAAGATTGTGAGATAACAAAGAAAACTCAGAAGTCAGAACTACTTCCTATAAAGTGCATTTTGAGTAAGATTTAAGATTACTTCTAATTTTAACAAAATAGAGTTCCATTTGTGTTTTATTATTTAATTTATGCAATCTATTTTTCAAAACCTTCGACAAATCGAATGATCGTATAAAATAATATACGACTAGGTGCATAGCTTATGCAATCGGTAGTGTTCCTTTACATGACTAAGAACACAACCTTGTGTATTGGATCATGTGATACAAAGGGAGCAAGAGTATAGGGACTAAAGAGGTACATGATCCAATACATGATCTTGTGCATTAGCCCTGTACTTAAAGGTTTCAAAGGTTAGAGAGATACACAGTCCGTTGCATAAGGCCGTGCATTGACGTATCCTACTAGGGCTGGAGTATAAAAGGGTCAGTGAGGTACACTGCCTGGTACATGATCCTGTGTATTGGTCGTATACTCTTAGAAAGTGATTTGAAGTTAAGATTAGTAGGTTTAGGCGACCAAAACTTAGTGGGCTAAACTTTTGTGGGTTTTGGTTCTCGACCTTCCAAGAATGGATTCCCACAGTCTACCAATCCTTTATAGTCCTTAGTGTCCTATTCTAAGTTGAATGAGACATTTTTAGCTTAGTGTAACTAGTTGATGTATGCTTTTGGATGGAGTATCATTACTTTGCCAGTTGTGTTTTTAAATCTTGGAAAGGTTATTTAAGCTTAAAGGAAGAAGTAAATCAAGTTTCATACAATTTGGATAAGGATTGACAAAGTTATGAGAAGCTTAGTTCATGGGCAAGTTCACGGGCATGTGTATAGGCCACGTTCTTTTACAAGATCAAATACATTAGCGTATGTATTAGTAGTGGACTACAAATGTAAGAGGGATCTGAGGTAAAAAATGTACACAGCTAAGTACATGAGCCCCTGTACTTGTTGTGCACTTCTAGAACAACTTAAATGAAATACCTCAAACTCTCACCTAGTTAATTAGAAATGGTTTAATTGAATTATAGAAAAAAAATAGACAAATTAAGATAATTAAATTAGTAAATAGGTTAAATGAAGATTGGTGATTTTAATATTCTTTTTCTTTATATTTATTCATTCTTTAAATCAATTTGATAAATCAATCTATTTAATTTATTTTATAAAATCCTTTTTATGAATAAACTCCTCTTATATCTAATTCAAATTCTTAAATTCCCAAACAAATATTTTTAAATGTTTAGTAAAGTCCTAAACCTTCAAATTTTAGTTAACTTTTATATTACTAAATCTTTATAATTTTTGAAACCAAATACTTGTTTAAAAATATCAGTTTTAAACTCGAATCCAAATTAAATATCAAATTTTCATTTTTAAGCATTTAAAATGTGTTCTTATAACAAGTTATAAATTTCTAATATATATGTTCTCAAATTATTTTCTAATTATTTATGGTACTAAAAATAATCATAAGAAAGATTTAAACTTAATACCCTATTTTATAAATATCCTTTAATCTTATCCTTTTATCCTTATCTCTCTCTCTCTCCTCACAATTATATGCTGCCCCTTTTTCTCTTTTATTTTCCATCGATTTCTCCTTCTTCTTTTTCTTTCACTTTACCTTTAAAATCAAGCCCAGAAATCTCTATTAAAACAAGAAATTGACAAGGAATCAAGCTAGGAAAGAAGAGTAGAGAAGGAAAGCATGCTTGAAGTGTAAAGAGAACTCAAGAGTGTATGTGTTCCTAAAGGAGATAAGTGCTATTTCTTTGTTATTTTTGTTGTTTACTTTTGTAATTAGTAAATTGATGTTGAAATAAATTAAAAGTGCTGTTTATATATATATATATATATATGTATGTATTTATTGGATTTATGGTTGATGGGAGTTGGGATTGTGATGAAGAAGATGATGAATAGTGAAGTGGGGGTTTGTTGGAATGATTTGATGTTTGATGTATATGATGACGGGAATTTGTGCTTTTGATGTTGTTTAAAGTGTATAATATGTTATATGAAGTTTTTATGATGTTTAAGTTATATTAAAACATGTAAAAGTTGATATATTGTGTAAAGAAAACATAGAAAATGTGTGGATTGCTTTCAAAAAATTTTCTCAGATCAGCCCTACCTAGTGCACGGGTGTGTACGAGCTTGTGCTGATCAAAATAAGCTCTCAGACCACTTTTTTAACGTCTACCCCACCTTGTACGTGGGCATGTATGTGGTTGTGCAGGTCATAAAACCTTGAAAAACCTCCTCTCGGGTCACTTTTTAGTGCCCTACACAGCCCCAAGCACGGCCATATACTAGGTTGTGTACTTTTTCCTGTTTCGCAGTTTGATTGTATTTTGGCCATAATTTTTTTATCTGACCTCCAATTGAGGTGATTCAAGTTGTGTTGGAAAGCTTAAAAAGAGATATACAACTTTCATGTTTTGAGTTTTTAAAAATTCGAAAAGCATCAATGCTTAAATTTTATTTCTTTCCAGCTTTTGTGTTTTTCAAACTAAGTGAAAAACTTATGTTTTGCTTGTTAAATGTGTTTTTGCTTAGGAAATGGATCTTTTTTAGCTACAATGAGATAGATAAGTGGTATTTTGATTTTTAATGTGAGTTAATTGATGTAATTAAACATGAGTTAAGTAGATTTATAGATTAAACAAATAATTAGATTAAATCTAGAAGTTAGTTATAAAATGAACTTAGTTAACAAACCGAGGTCCAACTTGACTGAATGAACTTAAATGAATTAAAATGGATTAGATTGTTTAACTTTGATGAATTTTTCTAGGTTTAAGCTAACTCAGGATTATTTAACATGAATCTTAGATATATAATGAATTAGTAATTAATCTAAGTCCAACTTGGCTTAATGAACTTCACTAAGCTAAAATGAATTAGACTGTCTAAGTTTAATCTATTTGACTTACTAAATGACTTAAATAAATAACTCTAATCAATTTGGCTAGGATTTAGTTAAAAGGAGTTAATGGTTACTAATTGGTTTAAGTTAATGACATAGGATAATCTTAGATTAACATGGTGAATATGTTGTTTCAAATGTGTGTTTACTTGAAAAAATGAATGTTTTCGGTTTATGAATTCTTTCTTGATGCTTTTGTAATAAAACACTATAAAAAAGAGAAAAGGAAATACTTTGACAGACAAAAGAGAACTGTCCGTATTTTGATAGGGCGATATTCGCAGCTATAGCGGGGTTCCTATTTAGTGTCTGCTCAAATAGGATTTTAATAAAAGTTGATATAAGTAGATAATGAGTTATAGCTTAAGTTCTTATTAGAATTCAATTTATTGAAACTGATGTTTGAATCTGATTTGTGGATTCTCCTGGGTCATCCTCTGATTCTTTTGAGTTATGGGCGTCACCTAAAGGTACGCGGTAACTTGTGTAGTGATTGTTAGGATAGACATCTTAAATGGACTAAGAACTTAAACTTGGCCTAATAATTGTTTGATGTGGTTGTCTATTCCGCCGTTTAAATCCGATTCTGACCTAATATGGTAGTTCGGTATCCGATCTGGGGAGCGACACATTGCTCAGATTGAGAGCATGATAGTTAGGCGCTTAAGCCCTTCGTCATTGAGATATGACTTCCATTGAGGGTACGGTGGATAGCTGATGGGGCAAATGGTATCGGGGCAACGTTTGCTTAAGCTTCGAATGAAGTAACATGATTTAGTTCAAACATTTATGGGGAACGTTGAATTATGTGATGTTATGGACTAAGATAAGTGAAGTTGTGTAACGGCTATGAACCCTGAATGAGGTTATTTTCTCGTTTTTGGATATATCATCTAAGATATATATGTATCCGGGCTGTTTATATCAACTCCTTGAGCGTCCAGCGCGTTACTCAGGACCCCCCAGATTCCTTGTTGTCTGGAGTTTGAATACTCCTGTACTGTTTGTTTACTTTAAAGAAAAGATAATAATTTCTTGTTGATGCATTGCATTTAGTTAAGCTCACATGCCACTCCGTGTGTGATTGTGTTACTCTGTACTAAGTTTCGACTCATTCTTGTTGTTGTTCTTCTTTTTACAGGTGTTATTGTTGATGAAGATGGTGATGACGAGATGTTGAGGATGATGTTGATGTTGTTGAGTTGTTATGGTTGATTTTGATGTTGTAGTTGATGATGATGCTTGTTTCGGGTTTTTAGGGCAATCTAGAAGAACTATGAGAATGAGTGAAGTAGGCTAGAGCCGTTGAATGTCTGTATTTTCTTTTATTTTGATTTATTTAGTGAGAATTCGATTTATTTACAAATTTGTAATTCTTTTAATGGGGCTTGTTAATGCCCATATGTTTTATAAATGATAATCTACCCTAAGAGTAGATTATAAAGTGTTTTTCTAAAGTTTTGTTTCTTAGAAAATTGGTCTGCTCTATAGAGAGTAGAGTTTTATAAATGATTTTAATAAATTGTTTTCTGCTGCTAAATCTAGTTGTTGCCAGAATCTAATTGAATGATTTCATAACCTAAAAATGAGTAGTAATGTTCAACATAAACCAAAATCCTTTGAAAGAAAGCCTTAGCGTATACTACTTTAAGGTATTATACGTGGCGGTAGCGTCTTAAGTTATTTAATTAATCGAATTAAATTATTGGGGTGTTACATTAAAGTTTAAGTTCAGTAGAGTACATGACTTGGTAATGAGCTTGTACACCAAGCATGCACCTCTTAAGTTGCCTAATTTCAATTAAAAGCTGAAATTTTGAAGGTTAAAGGAATTTAGGCAACCTTAAGGGATACTAAAGGTTTTAAAGAACATAATTAAAGCTGGTTTTGATCCTTTTATCTATATGCATAAAAAAATGACCTCTTTGCATAAGAAAAGTAATATAAAAAACCAAAATATTTGAAAAGAGTTTAAATTACTATAATTCCATGTTTATTCTTCAATGTGTTTCTTACATGCATTTTTTGTTAAACTTCAACTATATATCAGGTTTACTAATCCTACTCATCAAGCTATACAAGTCCTCCTTAATTTTTATTTACCATTGTTTGTTATTAGTTCATTGAATACACACTCCATTTTATCTAAAATAGGTCGTGTATCAATTTTCCAAATAAAGCAATTCATGTTTGCCATGTTTTGTGTCAAATAGTAGGACTTCCACCTTTAGTGTCTAATTTATCTTCACATACTTTGCTATGGGTAAATTACACAAAAAGCTCACAATATTTGTGTGTATGTTCATTTGAGGTCATAATGTTTTTAATGCCTAAAAACAAGTCACAACGTTTAAGTAGTAAGTTTATTTTATGTCATAACGTTTTGAGTGGTTAAAAAAAGGTCATAATATTTAAAGAAGTGGATCAATTGAGGTCACCATTAACATGTGTCATAATATGTCAGGTCTTCTAAGTTTTAATTTTAAATATTTTTCTGTTGAAACGTGTCAATGGTAATCTTAGTTGATCCACTTCTCTAAACATCGTGACCTTTTTATGACCACTCCAAACATTGTGACATCAAATGAACTTACTCTCAAATATTATGACATTTTGATGTAATTTACTCCACTATACTATTTCATATTTCTATGGCTTAGACACTCTAAATTCTATATTAACTCATGAATTTCCAAATTTGATAGCAACTTCTCATTTCTTACAACTTTTTGCTATGATTTTAATCCATGACACACTATTTCATCAAATTTATAGCTCACTAACATTTATATCCTCACATCTTTCGAAGACTCATGTATTAAACACCCCTACACCACATTTATTATTTATACATGAATCTGTATCAATCTCCATAACTCGATCTGAGTTTACACATTATTATGCATGCCAAATATTAGACCCACTTAGGAGAGCACTAAAACTTATATCTACATCATTGTATCTTCAATGAATCATGTTTAAATCATTCTTAAACACCATGTTCATTATGTAAATGAAATTCCTAGTAAACAACTCATTTCTAAATCAAACCTAAATACCATTTTACATAGAAATGATAGGTTCATCTCCAAGAACACTAAAATGTTTACATAGTAAGTTGGTTTGTTGTCTTACCTTACTCTAGAGTAGGCTCTCCACTTGTTTAAGTTGGAATGGGGATTCAAAGTCTTAGAACTACTCTAACATGTGAATTGAAGCTACCCTAAACATGCACCAGCATACAAAAATCAATTTTTATACTTAGTAAACTATAAAACTCATGAAAGCACCTTAAAACTTCCATAACTTACTTTATTACGAAATTTAGATGCGTTGAACAACTTCTCCTCTTCCTATTACTTCTTCATTTCATCTTCACCTCATGGAAAACATGATTAAAACACTAATTAATGATACTTTTGAATTTATCTCCTTTAGTTAGCACTAATGGTGTCATTAGGATTTAGGGTTTTATAAATTATCTTAAGTTTTAGGAGAGAAAGATAGAAAATGGAAAGGGACTATATGGAAAGAAGAATGGGGAGGCTAGGGTTTTAGAATGGAAAAATGTGCCCCTTTTGTATAGTGCCACGTGCCACAAACCTATGCTTCTATCATTTACATGTGTATAATTCTAGATTTTAACATACCTAAGGTTTTAGTTAATCAAACGGGGTAATATCGAGTCTGTTTGTTTCATTATATTCTGATTATTTTGACATTTTGTTTTTGTAGTTTTTAAATAGCAATGAAAAAGTGACAGTTTTACTTATAAACAGACCAAATAGATAGATACAGATAAAATATAGATACAAGTTAGATACAGATAAAAATTCGACAATCCAAACTAACCCAGTTAGTTCAAAAAGAACCTGCTTTATTTATCTTAGCTAGATTTGAATTTTAGTTTGCATAAGTTTTTAGTTAGAGGTAAAATTGTAATTTATGAGAAGAAGATCCTAAATTGCATTGTTTTGATTTCTTTTGTAGAGTTGCATTGTTTTGATTTCTTTTGTAGAGTTTTCATCTAAAAAATTATTTTTGAACTTTAATTTATTTTATTTTTGGTAACCTTCAATTGTTTTTTATTTCTTATGATTGATAATTGTATCATTTCAAAATTAAAATAATTGACTTCAAATAATTTTAATTTTTTTTATTAATATTTTGATCATTTCGAAATCAATATAATTATTTTAAACTGGTCTCTTTTCAATATAATTATTCTAAACTGGTCTCCTAATATAATCTAATTTGACTTATTCCTCTTTTTAGATTATTTAATTTTTTATTAGAATGATATTAGTTTCCTTCTTTTCTCATGGAAATTTCCCTTCTCTTTTTTTTTTACTTTTTTTCCCCTTAAATCACCATGAAAGCATCGTAGCCATAGATTTCTTAAAATGAATGACGTGGCACAATCATAAGCCATTAATATCACTAGACCCAATCACGCTTCAACCGTATCCGATCCCCCCTTTCCCCAAGAAGCACCAGCTGCTGCAGTGACCATCGCTCTACTCTATACTCCACCACCTACTGACCCCGTTCTCTCTCGCTCTCTCTTAAAAAATTGAAATCTACGAAAATGGCACTCCGAACCCTCTCATCCCAAATCCATCGCCGTCTCTCTCCTCACTCTCTCGTCTCGCTCCGCTCCTCCGCAACCCACTCTTCCTCCGCCAAAGTCTCTGATCGCATCGTCAAGCTCTCTGCCATCGACCCCGCGGGCAAGAAGCGCGAAGTCATCGGCCTCACTGGCCAAACCCTCCTCAAAGCCCTAACAAACCACGGCCTCATTGACCCTGCATCCCACCGTCTTGAACAGATCGATGCCTGTTCAGCGGAATGTGAGGTCAGTATCGCTCAAGAATGGCTTGATAAGCTCCCCCCTAGGTCCGACGACGAAGAGTATGTTCTTAAAAGGAATTCTAGGGCTAGGGTTTTGAATGTGCACTCTAGGTTGGGTTGTCAGGTTATTTTAACGAAGGACCTTCAAGGTATGGTTGTTGCTGTTCCTGAACCTAGGCCTTGGGATACTAATTAATTAGGGTTCCTTTTGTCGGGAAATCGATATTAGGGTTTCGTGAAGGTAATGGTGCTGTTTTTGTTTGTCTGTATGTTCAATAATGAAATTGAGAGACAAGACTATTTGGTTCCTGGAAAAAGAAAAAGGAATTGTGTTTTTAATGTTGCCCTAATCCATGTGAGGGCGTTTTGGATATTTTGGTACTACATTTTTGTGTTATATGGATTCAATTGCTTCTGATTTATTCGGCTCCTTGCGTTTTGTCGAGTTGGAGTGTTATTTATTTAGAGTCTGATTGGAATGCATCTTCGGCAGTGAAAGAGATTGAATGAGTACTATGTTTCAATCAAACCTTACTATACGTATTTACTGAAAGAAAACGCTGATTGGCAAAAGAATTGGAAGGAAAGAAAATGGAAAATGTGATTCCCATTTGTCAAAATGGAGATAAATTTTCCATTTCTAGTGTTTGGTTTACACCATATAAAGGAAATCGAACGAATTAAACTGTTTAATAGGTTATATCCCTTCCTTTTTTTTTTTTTTTTGTAATTCTGTAAACTTAGTTTGAACTTTACATCCGCTTCCTCTGATTTCTATTGGTTCATCTTTAGTTTTGGAGAGAAAAGAAACATAATGGCTTTAAAATGGAAAACTTTCCATCCATTTCCCTTCATCGTTTGATTTCCACCTTTTATCTTTACTCATCAATCACAAAATTTCTACTCTTTTCTACTTTTACCCAACTATACACGGTAGAGTTGGATTAGAGCATACATAGATTGAAACTTTTACGTTGTTTTATTCAAAAAGAAGAGATCTTACTACAGTATTTACTGAGAGAAGGTGGGATGAGAAAGATGTTTAATTTGGAAAGCTGATTAGCACCAGTGACATAGTGAGGCTCCACCAGGACTTGTTCTAGTCTACTCTTTGATGAATGCTTGGGTAGAAACAATAGTTGGACTCACATGACTCTCCTCAGTTCTCCCTCCAAATGAAAATGCATGTTAATATCTCTTTAAGAGCATCAACTCTTCAAACTGTTGGTCAGAAGTGAGGCTTCTTTGTGAATGTACATGGGTGAAATGTCATATGAAGCAGTTTGAAGAATTGAAGTCAAGGGGATTAATATGTTAATGAATGGCCTATAAGGTTTGAACTTTCTTATTTTATCTTGATTATGACTTGTTTCTTGAGCAGTGTTTCTTGTTTGATATAATATGTTATTTGGTCCCTTTTGTCATAAAAATAAGTTTTGATCTAAAATTTGTAAGCATTTGGTCACTAGAGCATTCAGTTGTTGGATGTTTTGCCATTAATACACCATTTAACGAGCTATGATTGGAGAATTATATGTGTCGTGCAGGTGAAAGCTGTAATATGAATATGATTCATCTTCTTGTTGATGTTACTTGGAGGCTTTATTTTAGAATATGCTAATTTATTGAAAGGTTGCAAGAGCAATGTTAAAAAATATAGAAAGTTTTGAAATTTGCTGATGCTTGTGTTGTTGTGACTCATAATGTTAAATCATGCTTGATGATCTTTGAAGTAATACACCATTTAAGGAGCTATGATTGGAGAATTATATGTGTCGTGCAGGTGAAAGCTGTAATATGAATATGATTCATCTTCTTGTTGATGTTACTTGGAGGCTTTATTTTGGAATATGCTAATTTATTGAAAGGTTGCAAGAGCAATGTTAAAAAATATAGAAAGTTTTGAATTTGATGGTGCTTGTGTTGTTGTGACTCATAATGTTAAATCATGCTTGATGAACTTTGAAGTAACCTTTTCTTTCCTCTCCAAATGAAGCAATTTTCCCCCATTTTCCACAGCACAAATCTTTAGAAGAAAAAATTAACGTGATTTGAACCACCCATGTTTTTTTTTTTTAAGCAATAAACCCCAAGGAGCTGGTTGAGTGGTTAAGACCCAACAATACTATTCCAGTCTCCACGAGGTCCTGCTACAAGTTACCAATGGCTGCATATGAATCTTTGAGAAAGCTTTTGTCTGAAATTCTTCTTGTTGTTCACTTGTTGGAGTGAAATCTTAATCTTCTTTCTGCCCACATCATTTTTTTCCCAGTGAAACGAGAAGGGTAATTGACCAATGTTACTAATACTACCTCATCTAGTTTGAGTGAGTCCTGTGCAATCATGTTGCACCCTCACCCCAACATTGGTCTCACTGACCCTGCAACATTCAGTTGGAAGAGATTTGAGTGTCCTGCTAATTGTGCGTTCATATTACCCACGAACAGCTTGATAAGTAACTGCATTGGGTTTGTGACAGGGGGCTGTCTTACTCCTTAAGTGAAATTGTAGATCCAGATGCATATTCAGTTATGTAAGGTGTGTGATTTAACGATGAACGAGCTTCATGTAAGCTGGCGATTAGTATATTCCTTTAGTTTTGAGGTATTTGGTGTTTTGGGCTTCTGGTGGTGCTTGGATCAGTTACTTCAACAGTTTATACTGTGACTGTTTGCATTGTTGTTGGAGCAGTGCTGCATTTGTCTGATGGTGAGGGACGTAAAATAAGCTTATTTGATCTCTTCACTTTCCATTCCTTTGATGTATAGAAGGCAGAATTTTACTTAATATACATAACCTTGTTTATTTGTGGAGTAATGTATTTGCAGGTTGACTGCCACATTTTTAAGTCATAACTTTGTTATAGGGTTTTTATTTATTTACTTATTTTATTTTATTTTATTTTTTTGCGGTGTAGTTTCTGTTAATTTCATTTCTCAGTTATTAAATTTGATCCTTGGGAAAATGAGGCTGCTTTTATAACTTGATGACATATCGGAAAACCAAATAACAAATAAAGCTGCAAACCCTTAAAACTTAAGGGGCCTAATTGCATCAAGTTGCAACCTACCACTTCAAAACTTAGCTACTACTTTAAAACTAACCTACTGTAACGTATTATTTTTTTGATCTATCACTTTTGAACCCACCTACCATTTTTAAACCAACATACTACTTTGAGTGCAGGATCCAATGATGGATCTGGAGACTTTTCCATAAGTCACTGGTATGCGACTTCGACCCAATTATTTCCCTAAATATCAGGGGCAAAGAAGATTTGCTTTCGTGTATGACCTTACGGCCTTGTATTATACTGAGATGTTTTGCATTGTACATATTCATATGGAGACGGGATATTTGTGGTGCTTCTGCATTGTACATATTCATATAGACACAGGATATTAGTGATTCTTTTGCTGGTCATATTGATATTTTACTGTGTGTAAATTTTCTAAGTAGAGCATATATTGAGCTGGCATATCCAGTTGAGCTCTTCTAAGCGTATGGTATATCTTTTGACATCCGATCATTTTTTTTTTTCCCGCTTACCGGTGCCTGCATTATACTGTCATGTGATATATGCCAATCAGTATGCACTAATAATTTTATTATTTGGGCTGGCTATTTCTAGCACTTGTTATTGTGTTTTTTCTCTTGCCACTCCGCATACTAGATTTCTGGGGGACTTATTCTTAATTGAGCCTTAAAATATGAAGGCGTTATGCAGTTGTAAGGGAGTCTTGTGTTGATTTGCCTTTGCATGAACACTGCTTAGAGGTCCGCCAGGATAAGGTCGACCTTGTACTGATAACCTTTTCTGGAACGAACAAATGTGTAAGTGGATTCGAATATAGATGGACGATGGAAGGCAAAGCTAACAGCCATATGTTGGTTGGGAAGGGGAGATGGTTACCATATTGAAAATGCTATTATTAGTGGAATTGTAATCTAATATTACTGTAATGATATTTAGCAACTGCTAACAGCCATATGCTATTATGTGTGTTTAATTAGTGGAGGATTTTTTTGGATAAAACATTTTTTCTATAATAATTTATATTTTAATGTCTTTATGCATTTTATGTAACCTACACCTAGTGGTTGGCGCCAGGTTAAATCAGCCCTGAACTGTCGGGTCACGGTTTAAGCAATGGTTGAACCAGCACGGTTTAAGCAATGGTTGAATCAGAACTGGCCCGTGGCATGAAGGGCTGGTTCAAACTGGCTATGCAAGAGCTGGTTCATGGTGTTTAACTCGTGAGTGGTTTTTCTTTTTGTTTTTAAATTTTCTTAATTTTTTTAATTAAATTGATTTTAAAAAATACATAATTAGGTCATCATACAATAGACATATGAACAATTTTAAATTACAAACTTGTGAAAAATAAGCAAAGTTTATTAAAGAAAGCATACTTGAATAGGAAAGTTACTTTAGAGTATACATACTAGGGCTAAAAAAGCGTACTTGAACAAATGATGAAAAAAAAAAAGATAATTTCATAATAAATATTATCTATTCACATTAAAATGAGCTTAACTATTTATTTTCTATTTTTTACTTGTATTTTTTTTTTTTTTTGTTTTTTATCAATTGTGACTTTTCTACTCGTCGGGTTGACGGGTTGAGGTTTTGAACCGGTCTTGACCTGCTAGCCTATGATCGGATTGAGACTACAGGCCATGATCTGCCGATGACGATTCAGACTGACCTGGCTTGTGCCTATGACTAACCACGTCTGGGTAAATTGTTTTTCCAATATTTTATAAATTTGTCAAGTCGTTTAAATGAAAATGAACGTACGGGAGGGGGTTATTTTCATGTTCATGGTTATCATCTCTTCAGCTGATTTTTATTATTTTCATATAGTTTATGGGTTAATGAGAATGAAAAATCAGTAGAGATCGGGGTTTTATTTATTTAATTGTTTGCTTTTGTGCGCTGATGTGATGATTTAGGAAGTGTTTGATTGTGTAATTTTTATAGGACTAGATGGGAGAATGGTCATTATATCGTATTTGATTTACAAAATACATTTAGAATTGGATAAAATTCTTTTTATGGGACAAGATAAAATTTAAAATTTTTATTTCTTATATTTTATGATACAAACACACTGAAACATGACAAAAGTAAATATTTTAATTGGAACAAAATAAAATATTTTAATAAAAACTTTCTCCAATGCTGTCAAAAACCACACATATTAAATATGAAACAAAAAGAATTATACTGTACTATCCAGTTATCTTTGTTTTGTCCAGTTTTGCTACCATACACTACATAGAGGGGCTTGCTGGATCGCCTAACCGGAATTTGGATTCCAACCTTGTTATTCTACTTCAAACATTTTTGTTTTCCTTTCTAATTGCCTTTCTGATAGGATACTTTTATGTTGGCTATCGGTCCTTCCGGGCGGGTGTTGGAATATTTTGCTATTGTTTTGAATTTCTAGATTTTATTTACTTATTATTATATAACCTACTTTTATAGAGATATTTATGATGTGTTCTAATACGGTTGTCGGTTTTGGTTGATTTGATGATGATACGGATTGCAATTTTAGTTAAGGAATAGCTTATTATGTTAAGAGATATTTTACTAATACCTGACCACACTTTATATGTTTAATAATATTATTTTGAAAAGCTATTCGTTTTCCATGGAAGGACACTTATAATGAGGACCAACTGATTTCATTATTTTATATTTAGGATTTATTTGTTTCATATTTTTTTTTGTTGTTTCAATATCTTATTTTTATTATTTTTAAATAGATGTTTGTCTAAAAACATATACAAATAAAAAAATAATATTTTTACTTATAATAAATTAGATATAAATAAGTTACAGATCAAATACATATAATATATAGATGAAGACAATCCAAGTAAACCCTTAAGCTTAAGGGGGTAAGATGGCACCTTTTATGCCTCTCAAAACATCTGCATTTGCAAAGTTCTTCACTTAAGTTTCTTTATTTTTTTAAATTTTTTTGGAGTTCATTTATTTTACAATAACTTTATTTTTATATATAAAAATTAAAATATCTTAAAGAACTTAATTTTGTGGTTTTTAACTGAAGATCCAAAAGGATGAAGAACCTTTGCTTATTAACAAGTACCTCATTAATCTAAAAACTCCTGTTAAGGAATTCAAATGTGGATCTTCTTTGTAATTTTCGATTGTTATAAAGGGCAAGGCAGTAATTTTCATGATAGACCTTTATCCTATAATTACCTCTTACACCCCTTATTTATATTGGGACTGATATTAATATTTAGACTATTCTAGTCGCCATCATAATTATTATTTAGTACTAATTCTTGTAATGGGAAAAAAATTTTATCACTTTATTATATATCCAATCTTAACTACTCAAAATATTCAATTGTATAGCTCAAATTATATAATTAATCTATTTTTTTAAGGCTTTGTAGTTTTGCATTATGGATAATAATTTTTTAATGAGTGTACTAGATTGGTTTCTCTCTTTCTTAGATATACTCTATATAAAGTAGTTGGTAAACAAAAATAATAATAATAAATTCCATTTAAATCCAATCTATATGTGCAAGAGCCCTGGCTTTTGTATCTAGAGGGCTAGGCCTGGGTCTTACGTAAAAATACGAATAGAATTAAATCTTGTATAAACAAAAAATTGATTTAGGTATTGATGAATTGACGGACAACATTCGTGATGTAAACAATTTTCAATTGTTAAAAATCCAAAATATCTTCTTATGTCATGTCATGATACCTAAGGAATTAGTTAATTTTACAATATATAGATTTTATTTTTCAATGTTAAATTAAATGCACCTGTGTTTGGTTTAATTCAAATGATATTTCGTACCAAACCATACTTTTCAAAAATACCATATAGAAGGAAAGCCGAATAAAAATTTTTTAGAAGCAAACGAGACCAGTTTTTGTTTTCGTTTAAATAAAAAGAAAGGTGTCGCATAGAAATATAATATTTTATTTCCAAATCCTCTTATATAATATGTAGTTGATTTGTATCAATTGTGAGGGGTGTCTTTTTATGATTCCATTAATTATACCGAAATACATTACCATATTTGCTTCCACAAAAATAATTGTATTGGCTATTTTGGTAAATTTTTGCATAAATATTTTTTTTTTAATTGCAAGAGGATTTGAATTTGGTCCATAACACTTAGATGTTGATGTTAAAGTCTACAGAATATAAGACTATTGGCGATATATAGATTACTTGAGATATCCAAAACATACATTTAGAAAGAAGGGTATTTTAATAATTTCATTCCATATGAAATCTATAATCACTAATAACAGTAGATGCTACTTAACTACAATTACATAAAAATATTAGGGCTATATGATGAATGAAACTTCTTACATTGAACCAAAACAACTATCACTAGCAACAAATAAAAGAAAAAGGAGGGGTAGGTTTTCCTTTTAATATCATGAGCAAATTATGACTATAAATGAGTCGAGTCGAGCTTCTAAAAACTTGGTCTCAACTTCTTTAAAATTTACGAGCTTGAGCTCGAGTCGAGCTTTTTACCTAGCCTAAAAACCAGGCTCGAGCTTGCTTGTTTAGCTAAATAAGTTTAGTTTGAGCTCGAGCTCAGGTCATTTATGAATCAAGCTTATGCCGAGATGATTCTTTTATTGAGTTTGTCGAGCTTTTATCTAGCTTGAAATTTAAGATGGAGCTTGACTCATTTAAATAGCCTGATTTTCATTTTTTTTTAAACCTAAAGTATAATATGTAAGTATTGGTATAAATATATATACATAAATGTTTAATAAAAATTAGTTTTTATTGTTTAATTATATAGTTATATATAATTTATTATACATATAAAATTTACAAATCTACTAATGAGTTTATTAACGTGCCTGTTAACAAACTTAAACAAGCTTATTTACGAGACAACTTATGAGCATAAATCAAAGCTCGAGCTTGACTTATTTAAATAAACGAATTTTACTTTAGACTCAAGCTTGGTTCGTTTATTAATTGAGCTCGAGCAGAACTGAATCTAAGCAATAAGTAAATAAGGTAAAGACTTCCAATATTTCGTTATGATATCTTTCTTCGCTGTGTATATCTATTGCACATGGATTAATTCAATTTTGGTTGTAATTGAATATGACATCTTCACGATTATTTGATGAATAACATGTAATTTGTATTTTAGGGTCAATTATTGTCACTTTTGATGCTTCCAAAATTGTAGAAGTATGTGGAATTTATAATATACGACACTTATATCGCTTTAAAAATGTCAATTTAAGAAATCTTTTTTGTGTAATATTACTACAAAATAATCTTTCATATTATTATAAAATTGCAACGGTTTTGGAAGTAAATTATCCCTTGATTTAACTCGTATATGTCGATGAAATATTAAAACTGTAAAAAAGAAAAAAGAAATCGCTCAATAAGAAGATAAATCAAGAAATAAATAATTAAAAGACTATACTAATGAAAAAGATTGATTTGGTATAATCACGGACAAAAACATTGGATGATAGAATATAATTTTGATAATTTAGGACGTTGTAATCAGCCATATTCTTAAGATCTAATTTGACACATGCGTTGCTTGTAAGCATTTCGTAATACTAATGATAGTCTTTTATTCTTATTTTGATTATATAAAGAATTAATTTTCATCATGACATATGATCTCTTTTCATATTATATAACACGAAAAATTATTACTACTGCTATTTTTATAGAAAATCATGAGAAATTTTCTAAATACTTATTTATTAAAATGAGAAAAATTAAATAATAAAATTTATAAAATAATAATTGAGAATTGTTGTCCTTGCTTAATATGTGTGATATGGTTGTAAGTTAGTCGAGGCTATTCAAGAACTAATTGAGTTTGATTTGATATAACTTAAATTCGACTCAACTATAACTGAATCGAGTTTAAGTTTCAAAAAACTTAATTTGAGTAGGTTAGGAGCCTATTTGAGCTTTATATAATATATATATATATATATAAAAAAATTGTAAAACTTGTGCTTTTTTCATTTTTAAAGTATATTTTCATACCTTGTTTTTTTTTTCCTTTGTATCCATTGGTCTACATCAATTATATTTTAAACCAAGTCAACTAAAATTCTTATTCTATTACCAAATCCTATTTTATTTTTTAGTCTAATTAATTTTTATAGGAACTAATCAAGTTAATCGAGTCGAGTTTGATCATATCAAGTATTAGTTTAAGTCGAGTTCGAGTTTAAAAAGATAAAACTCGATCAAATTTTAGTCAAGCTCGAATCTTAAGTTTTTCATGTAAGTTGAGATCGAGCTTAACATTGTATCATCTTGACTCCACTTATTTATAACTTTAACATTTGAGGTGTCAATTTATGAGGAGCATATTTCGTACTTTTCTTCATAAAAAGAATCTTGCAATTGTTGGATAAATGATGACATACACTGAATAAAAATTGTGAAATTCTAGAATTTATAAACGAATCAAATTGGGCCTATTGTATTTATAGACTAACAATATTACTACAAGCCTCCAAGTGGGATGCAAAAGTTCTGAAACCTCGTCTCATTTGAAATGTAAAGGAAAAGAAAAAAAAATAGATGATCTTTTCAGACTTGCTCATTCTAATATATTTAAGATTAGAAGTAACATTTATATCACATTAATTGAATATTGAAATTAAAAGTTAAAACATAATAGTAATGGTACCTTTCAAAGTCAAACTACAAATCAATATGTCGTCGAAAAAGACAACGACAAATTAACGTAAGAATGATCTAAAAATTCCGTTCATCGTAGATTGAAATGTTGCCAGAGCATTCCTCAATCCAAAAGACATGACAAAAAAAAAATAATAATAAAAAGAAATAAGACAACAATAATAAAGGACAAGATGATCATCATAAATCTATTTATATTTTTCAATGTATGTGCCACTCTTTTATTGCTACTTTACTTACTATTTTAAATATTTTTTTGTTAGGGAAAAATTATGACTCTCATCCAAGAGAGATTTCATTTTAGTTGAACACTAACCTTTTTAACTTATATGATATTCTCTACATCTAAATATGTATTAGGATTCTTAGTGCAATTTCACTAGTATGCCCACATTTTATTATAGTAAAAACTAAAAATGGTGGTTAAAGGGAAGTAAGAGGCATAAGAAAGAGAGGAGTATCTATCCATGCACCAAAATGTAAGTTTGGATATAAAAAGGGCGAAAAGAAATCGTGTGACTCGACTGGGGATTTGTGAAAGTGAAACTATAAGCATGATTTCTCTTGCTCTCTATTCTAATATCTTGTCTCGGTAAGGTTGTTTTAAATATTTAGTTCTGATGTCATTATCCAATATTTATGAATCCACATCATAGATAAATAGATGTTATTTTATACACTCTTCAGGTTTTAAAAATTGGTTAAAGCCAACTTTGTAATATAAATATAAAATTATGGATAAGACATCTGGTAATTGTACGCATAGTAATATAGTGAAATCCAAAATCAATTAATATAGATTATTAATGAAATGAATGTTTTAAACATTAAATTCTACGCTGCAAATATGCTAAAAATGTTGAAATCGCAGCTAATCATGGCTTGTGCATTGTGGTGAATTTAGAGAAATATGACATTGTAAAGAACCAACATATCTTAAATCTAGGGTTAGGCATGCTCGGTCTCCAACCACGTATAATACTTAAGTATTATATGAAAGCTATCCATAAAGATAATGTTTATGACAACTGATGTTTAAACCAGTATCATGACATATTTACAAATGTACTCATTAAGAGTAGATTACTCAATAATAAATACATCATAAGTACCTCCGTGATGGTACCTTATAAGATTACAAGGTTTTTGTTGTCTCAAAATATATAAGTAAATTTAAATCTTAACATTACGAACCATAGACTTTGAAACAAGTCTTTAATAAAAATTTTACAACATTTTGAAAAAATAGTTCTTTAAGTCTACAAAAGCTTCTAACATCTTAGGGCCATAGATCCTATCCTCCATTCATCCAAAAATTCTTCAAAGTCTATTCCGTAACCCATATGATCATAGAACTCATCATTTCATCATCACCTGTAATTGAACAACATGAGTCAAAGGTCCAGTGCACAGTAACACAAGCAAATACAAAGTAGCATACGTCTTTAGTATAATGCAATGGCTCAATCATTAAGTTTTTTTTATCTCAAATTAGGTATAATAGATCAACATTGGAGAATTTAAACTCTAAGAATAGTTCATTAGGAAATTAAAGGTCCTGAGTAACAATAGCTACTTAGGGAGTTGATATAGGTAGCCCGAATACTTATATCTTCTATAGAAAAATTTATAAGATAATAGTTTCATCTAGTGTTCACAGTTGTTTCTCATCTTTGCTTAACTTAATCTATGATATACTTATTTCAACTGGTCCCATAAATGTGAACTAAATTATATTACTTCCTTTAAGAATAAGTAAATGTTATACCGATACTGCTACCCTTATTGACCATCCATTAAGCCACTTATAAAGAGTCATTGTATCATGATAAAGGAGTGGCCTAAGTGCCTAACTACCATGTTGGCATCGCTAAACAGGGTCGCCATTCCTCGAACTAGATTACACGCATAAACAAATCAAATACTTTCAAGCTATCTTTGTTTATATTTAATTTTTAAGAGATGCTTACCCTAGCACTCAATAATCAAGTTATTGCGTACCTGTACGAACAGATTTATCTACTAAAGGATCTGTGAGCAAACACAATTGAGTAGAAATATTTATTAAAAAGAATCATTTCATGTAAGGTCTATTATTAAACCATAATTGAGTATTAAGTCATTCATTAATGTAGACACCTCATTTTGCTCTTGAAATAATAATAATAAGACAAAACAAAATAATAATAATAATAATATAATATGTGTAAGAAAATACAATTTAAAAATAATAATAATAATTCGAAAAGGAAAGAATTTTAAAATAGTATAAAAAAATTGAAAAAATCATTTTTGGGCTCACTTAGTTCACTCAAATTTTATTTGAGTGACCAACTTAACTGAGGCACAGACCAACAGCCCGATGGATAAGCACATGCACAAACACATAAGCAACCAGGGTTCGAGCTTGTGTAGAAGCAATAATTTTTTTTTTTTTTTTCAGATTGGTGCGTGGGGTCATGTGCTCGTGTGTGTGCACAAGTATGGCGCGTGTTTTGTACATGCGTAATCTTCTTCCCTAGGTTAGTTGGTTTTTCTTGTGCGATAGATTCATTTTAAGCTCATTATTTATCCTTGTTCACTTCAATTTTCATCAAATTGATTGAGGGATCTTAAAGTAGACATGTGATAATTTGTATATGAATAAAAAACCTGTCTTGAAATTATCAAATTGGTACTCGATTTTGGGCTTAAATTTCCCGAAAAATTCATTTTTGGTACGAAGACAAATTCGAAATTTGACACATTTGAGCTTATAGAACCCTAATTTTTTATTCTTATCTCCATTCTAGAAGCTTGCTTAGTCGTTAATCACCAAACAAGTTCTAGAAGAGGAGATTCGCGAGCGAGCCATCAACTCCGATCCCGATCGGCCTTGACCAAACTTGACGTCCAAGCACTATAAACAAGAGTCAAACACACTATTCAGATAATCCACATTCATCAACAAACACTATAAACACAACATTTGCTCTAGAATACAAGTTCGATTTTTTTTTGAAAATTTGGGTTTGAACAAAGAGCTTCAAATTTGAAGCTTCTCAGTCATTTTCGAGGATTTTGATCATCAAGAAGAGCTTCCAGGTAAGTTAATTTATCAATTGATAGCTTTGATTCGTTCTTAGGAGCTTAACCACCACCTTGATCGAAAACCACTATCAGCCGCCATTGTTGAAGCTCAAACCACCCCTTTCAGTCATTTTTTATCGAAATTGCCACCATTGGACTGCTCGACACCCCTATTTGATTAATCCAACAACTCCTTCGCCACCAACAACCATGGGGAATGCCAGATCAAGCATCATTGGCCACTGCCCTTGCACAACCCAGATTCAACCAGAAATTCGATCCAAACCCAGGATCCGACCTGCGTGCCCAAACCAGGTAAGTTCAAATTTATTATTATTATTATTCAAACAACAAAAAAAAAAGAAAAAAAGAAAGAAGAAAATAAATGAATTTGTTTAAATAAAAAAGGAAAAAAATATATAGGTGTAGTGTAGGTATATTAATGTATATATATGTTGTACATATAATCATAAAAAAAATAAAAATGTAAAAATATAAAAAAAATCAAAAAGAAAAAAGTCTTTTGACACGTAGAAAATCCCATTTTCCAAAAAAGAAAAAAATCAACTGGGTAGCCTATAGAGTTGTACCAAACAAATGGAGTTTTATAAAAATTGAAACATTAATAAACTTAAATTGCAATATTTCAAAAGATAAAAACACCAACAAATTGAACTTTTAAAAAAGAACTATATATTGTCTGATCCCAATTAGCGGGTACGTAGGCACCTCCGGGGCGATATATAATTTGAAAATTTTATTTTTATTCCACCATATTCTTTTTATAAATGTATCTAATTTGTTATTTTTTTGTAATCATTAGTTGAGTTGTTATTAATTTGTAAATAAAATTGTAAATGTTGAAATTCATGGAATTTGATTTATTTTTTGAGCATTAAAAAGATAAATTTTAAGTAGTAACCATAAGGTTTTAATAGGATACCCCCGAATCCAAAAATCTTTGGTTTATAAAGTTGGTTTTAAATCAATTTTTTCACAGACTATTGGCTAAGTTATAATCAACCAACCTATTGATCATAACTTATGATTTTTTCCTGATTTGGCCATGTGGTGACTCCAAAATGTTTTTAAAAATTATTATTTTTTTAAATTCTTAGTCGAGGGTTTGTATTAGATGGGTTGGATTAATATGGATTGGCCTAAAAGAAATTAAACCAAGAAAAAAAATCCAGGCTCAACAATTTATTATCAAACATGAACGATGTCTCCTATCAAAACATAGTTTAGTATTCCTATACGTATATATATATATATATATATATAATATTCTTCTTTTCGTTTTTCTTTTTTCTTCTTTCGTATAGGAGAAGGGGATCCACCATAGCCATTATGGAGGTCGTTGTCACCATCATGGGGCCATCAAACCCATGATCAAGGGCGACACAAACTTTTAAAAACAAGCAGCAACTGTTGCAAGATCAATCACCTCCATTATGGTTGAAAAATGCATAATTAGTGATGATCACACCCTTCGTCATGCTTGTGATAACTCAAATTTTACAAAACAACATCTACAATAAGATCAATCACGCTTGTGATTACTTTAAAAATTAAAATCCAAGACTAGCATGGGTATGATAATGCCTGTTATTGATAGGGAAATCCTACTTCTCACTTTAGTTTGAAATTTTGCTTTTTTATAACTTAAGTATCATAACTTCCTTTAAGCAAAACTCATCAAATTCAAGTTATAAACTTATTATACTTTATAAAGGATTCATATACACCCATTACTCATTCCCACATAAGCAACTTAACAAATTATCATCAACAACATCTACAACTTCATTTTTATTTAACACTAATATAACATATATACCATACAAACTTACTTATTCATCAAAATATTCAAAACAAATTTCATGAATCTACTTTTACAAGTTTTATGATTTATCTAAGCTTAGTGATCAACCTAGTTCATCAAATCAACCTTAAACTCCCTAAGAAACCATTTGAATAAAAGTTTGTATTCATGGTAAAAACAAGTAAATAAAAGCTTAGAAGAGTAAACAACACATTGCCTTAAACTTTCTTAACTTGTAGATGAGAGTGAAGAAGTTCTTGATGAGTTTGGAAAGAAAACTTGATCAAAATTAATGGAGAATTTGTGCTTGAAAGAGGCCTAGCAAGAGTCGGTTTTTGGGGAATGGTTTTGCAAAGTTTAAGTTGATGATTTTCTTGATAAAATATGCCCTTGACTTTTTGTTTCTTAGATATTTGCCATTAAACTTAGGCTTGGGCTTGGTTTTGTGTTTAGGCTTGGGTTTCAATTTTTCATGAAGAATGGACTTCATAACAAGAAATATAATATAAGACAATCATTTAATTTCACTAACATATAAAATTTTATCAATTAAATATTTACAGCCAATTTCATACATCAATAAGTCAACATATATATATATATATATATGCAATTTAATTAGGTTTAATAGTTTAAGATATTTTAGGAATGCTTTAGTTTTATGTGTTTTATTGCTTGCTACTTACAACTATCAATAAAAGAAAAGAAATACGATTGGAATAAACAAGTAGAAGGATGGGTATAAAGCAAATAGATGATTGGAAAAAAAAAAAGAATCAATAAATGATAAGCATAGTTTTTGTATAGGTAGATAATAAAACACAAATGGGTAATGTACATCGTCACCACCTCCCTCCATGTACCATGTGGAGTCCGATGATACTTTAACTCTTTTCCTTGTCTTGGTTTCCCTTCTTATCCAGTACTTCAATTGTCTGTGGAAGCATAGACAAAAATGCAATATGATTTCTATATAAACATGTGTTTTGATGTAAGGCAAATCATAAGATTTAAAATAGTTGGTTTTTAATTCCAGAGCTTGGATGTCTTTGTTGCTCATCCCCATCTCTTGATCTATGATTTCCTTACTCACTTTTACTTTCTCTTTCTTTCTTTTGCCTTTTTTTTTTTTAAATAATTGATTAGTTGCTTTGATAACATTTATTTGGTTTCAAATGAATGGGGTTAAAATGCAATTAATTATTTTGGAATGAAATACACTAAACCCTCACTTATCTAAATTAGGATTGGCTAAGTTGAATAACATAATAGGTAGTTAATTCTAAACTTGAATTTGATCTTATTTTAGAAATTGAATTTAGATGATTTTACTAAATAAAACAAGTAAACAATAGAGTAAAATTAGATAATTTAGCATAGGTAGATTAGTAAATAGCTTTAAATTGAAATTGAGATTTTAAATATTCCTTTTAAATTTTCTATTTGCTTCAGTCATCTATTTCAAGCATCAAAATATTTAATTCTTTTCAACCATCAATGTTAAACTCTATTCTCTTTCAACTTCAATTCCCTTAACCTTCAAGCAAGTAATTTAAATGTTTTGTAAATTCCTAAACCTTTGAATTTTAGTTTAACTTCCATTTTCTTAATCCCTAAGTTTTGAATTCATTTGCTTGTTTAAAAATATAAAATCTTAAGTCGATACCCAACTAAATATCAATTTCTTACAAATTAAATTTCCAAACTAGATTTCTAATTCAAGAGATTAATTTCTAATATATTAATTCTCCAATTATTTTTTATTTATTTACAATACATAAGATAATTATCAAAAAGGTTTAAACTAATACTCTTACCCTAAAAATATCTTTAAATCCTTATCTTTTTCTTTTCCTTTTTTTTTTTTGCATTTTTTCCTTTCTTCTCTTTCCCTTCCTCTTCTTTTCTTTCTTCTTCTACAATTCCTTCTCCTTCTCTTCTTTTCTCTTTTCTTTTTCTCAAAACCCAATATCAAATCTCAATTCAAGAAGATTAAAGTAAAAAAAAAAAAAAGTTACAAGATGAAAAACATGCATGAAGAGCCACAACAACTAAGAATGAGGTAGTAACAGTGGAAGTCAAGTAGCTTATGATTGATAAACAAGTAAGTTTCTATTTTACCTTGTTTTATTTGTTGTTTATACATGTATATGATGATTTAAAACAGGTAAGTAGGATTTTTGCTAAAATTGATGAACTTATGCTATATGAACTTGAAAACTAAAAACCTAGGTTAATATATACATGTATAGGTTAGATGATTGATGGTATGATTTGAGGATATATGAAGCAAAATATGTTTAGGAATGTTGTTTAAACTTAATATGAATTTGCATGTTGTTTGTATAATATTTTGAATGAAGCATGATATAGTTAATGAGTAAAGTTTTGAAGAAAAGAGCAAAGGAAAGTCGTAGAAACTCATACAACTTGTCAAACGGCCCATATAGAGGAATATATGACTTTATGTGCAAGTTCCTAAGTTGAAATGGCCTGTATGGAGGGGTACTTCATTTTCTAAGTGAAGTCTTGAGTTGAAATGGTCCATATGAGGGGGTGTTTCGTTTTCTGTTTCTCGTCATGGAACCACACCGTTTGAATTGATACAACCATTCATACATGCTATTTGAATTGATACAGCTCATCATACATGTCCGTTTGAATTCATATAACCCTCCGTATAGCCTCGTTTAGTTCTAGAATCCTTCATGTTTATTCATTTGTTTTCTTCACGATGAGTTTCATATTACTTAAAATAAATAAATGATTGATAATATAATATGATAATAATTTATATAGGTAGGAATGGGTTAATTGAATTTATAGATTTAATAACTAATTAGATTAAATATAAAGTTAAGTATAAAATGAACTTAGTTAATCAACCTAACTTCAACTTGGCTTAATGAATTTAAATGAACTAAAATGAATTAGACTAATTAAGATTCTATAGGATATGTGGCCTTGCCTTAGTGTAATAGTTGAATATGACTTAGTAACTAGATTAAATGATTAATTCTATACAACTTGACTAAGTTTACCAACTTGACTAAGTTGAGTTAATGTATGTTTAATAACTAATTAGACTTGACATAGATTTTAAATATCAATGAGCTTAGTTAATAAACCTAGGTTCAACCTGATTTAGTAAATCTTAATAAGCTAAAATAAACTAACTTAATTAAGATCCTATAGGATATCATTGTCTTAATGAATAAATGAATATAACTTAGAGACTAAACTAGGTTTAATATGAATTTTGAGTATATAGAAGACTAGTTAATAAACCTAAAGAGATAATTGAATATGACCTAGTAATTGATTAAATGATTAAGTCTAACCAACATAGCTAAGGTTAATTTAATATAGATTAACTTGCATTTGACTTAGATTAATATGCTAGGCTAAACCATGATTAGTAAAGGAGTATGATGTTTCAAATGTTTGTTTGCTAAGAAAAATGAGTATTTTCTTAAAAGTCAATAGTTTAATTAAAAAACTTGGAAGTGAATAATAAATGATAATGTTTTTATAGTGAATGATTTATAAGCAAAGAAAAAGAAATAATTTGACAGACAATGAAGAACTATTCGTATCTTAGAGTGACGATTTTCGCAGCCATAGCGGAGTTCTTAATTAGTGTCTAATCAAATAGTTTTTTAATATGAGTTTGATATAAGTGGGTAATTAATTTAATTACTTACATAGTTTAATTTCTTAAACAGATGTTTACCTTTGAACCCTTTGATCAATCATCTGAGATGGCTTCTAAGCAGCCCTCTATTGCTGTTTGGATTTTGAATAAACAAGGTACGTAGTGACTTGCGTTGTTTGTTAGGATGGACATTTCTAACGAACTAAAACTTAAAGACGACCTCAATAATTGAGTGAGGCCTGTGCTTGTGTTGTTGAATGAAGTTGAGGAGTGACAACTTTGTTGATGATGCTGACATAGTAGTTAAACGCTTAGGCCACCCCTTTTATGATGGAATGATAATTTATAAGTGGCTTAGTAGGTAGCTGATAAGGCTAACAATATCGGTATAACATTTACTTAAGCTTAGAATGAAGTAATATGATTTAGGTCATGTTTATGGGATCGGTTAAACTAAATAATATTATGGATTGAGATAAGTAAAGATGTGTAATGGTTGTCAACCTTAGAGGAAGCTATTTTCCTTTTCCGGTACATCATATAAGAGATATATATATATATATATATAGCTGCTTATATTAACTTCCTAAGTAGTTGCTGTTACTCAGACTTCTAGATTTCTAGAGGCTTGTTTTGGAGCCTAAGTGCTCTAGCGTTAATTGTTATACTTTAATTTAAAGATAATAACTAATGTTTGTAGCATTGCATTAGTATAGCATGTGTGTTATCTCGTGTGTGCTTGTATTACTATTATATAGAGCTTTGGCTCATTATTTTTTCTTTCCAGGTGTTGATTGGTTGATGATGTTTGCTTTAGGTGTATGGGATAACTTGAGAGGATTTTGTTGAAGAACAAGACGAGTTAGATCGTTAGATTATACTTTATTTTGTATCAAAGTTGGATTTATCTTTTTGGAGCTATACTATTCTTTAAGGGCATGGTGAAGCCTATATGTTTTGTAATAAGTTTTAAAGCTTTGTTTTACCATCATAAAAAGGTATATGAGATACTTGATAGTACGATTTTATTTTAAAGTTGAATTCTACTCATGTGAGTAGAAAATTAAATGTCTTTGTAAATTTTTTTATTGCTGCCAAATCCAGTTGTTTTTAGAACCTAACTGAATGATTTTAAAATCTAAAATTGGTTGGCAAATGTTCTCAATAAACATATTTTTTAAGGAAGCTAGTATGTGTAATATATAAAATATTATATGTGGTGACTAGTGTAACACTCCTATTGGGTAACCTAGTAGTATCCATGTAACATGTAACAAAGTGAAGTCACAAAATTTCATTTTTCCATCTGGGACTTCTAGAAAGATACATGTACATAGACTATTAGAATACACTATGGAGTGGACCATTAAAACATGATTAAAGTTTGTTTAGAGCAGGAAAGATATTGCATATATATAATTCATATATAAGAATAACTTTACAAAAGCTTTTGATCATTACACATAACATTTACAAACATTGCATGCTAACAAAAAATCTCCAAAAGTATGCATTTCATGACTTGCTTAAGCTATTACAAACATTGGTCTCTGGAGAACTTCATTACAAAAACAAGAATTCTCTTTTGGTCTATAATCAACAGCTCAAATATCTATACTAGCTTCAACTTCTCAGTTTTGATCTTTCCCCTTTGAAAACACACTAGAAAATATTCCCCAGGGGGGGGGGGGTGGTGGAGGTGGGTGAGTGAGGTTGACGTGTGGTGAGGGTTGTGTGAATTAAGTTTTTGACCTAAATTCGTACTTAAATAAATTTTCAAACAATTATTTAAATTAAACTTTGATTATAGTTAATATAGCAATAATAACATACAATAAGGAAAGTAAAAGAGATAGGGAAGGAGAATTCAAGCCCAGATTTAATGTGGAGTTCGGCCCGCTTCCTACTCTTTGCAATCCACAATCACATCCAACCAAGGACTTCACATGCTTTATTGATTTCACAAGCACACACACTCAATCATAGCAATACATAAGCTTACAACACTTAAGGATTAAAATATTTCCTTCTCTTTTTTTAGTACTCTCTTATAAAGTTACAAGTTAGGAATAGAGCATTAAAATTGATTTTCTCTATCTTACAAGAATTTGCAAAATAATGAATAAGAGAACAGAAATTATGAAAGAATTCTTGATTTGTTTGTATGCAAATGAAAGCTCCTTCAAAGTTATTTGAAACTCAAAGAGAACATGTATTTACAGTTTTCAAAAGATCAAACATCCATTGGAGATAAAGTTTGTAAAATGACTTCATTAAATGCATGCAATGGTTGAATTTAAATGCCCACCAGTACAGACTTCTACCAGCTCGCAGTCTACACTTTGCGCCTTATCGAGCATTGAAATTTTGTCTCTTCACACCTTAGATGTTCGACTTGACCAACACTGTGCTTTGTCTTATTGGATTAGCTTGCCAGTCTTATATGCATCGGCTTTCCAGTGTAACTTCTGTAAATAAAAAAAACAAAGTACACGAAGCACATATACATATACACAACACATATTTCTTGATATATGTTTTTATTTCCTTATTTTATCAATCTCTATTCATGTGAGTGTGTTTATAAAAAATTTACATAACTTTTTCTCTCATCAAAATCACATATAGGATAATTTAGTTTAGCAATCTCCCTTATTTTGATGAAGGCAGAAAGTTATGTAAAACCTATTTGTTATTTACTCCCTCTTAATAAATGCTCTCCATAATTTTGTAATAAAAGCATATCAAGAATGTTAAAAAAAAAAAAAAAGATTAAGCATACCAATATTTCTCCTCCTTAGTCATACCAATATTTCTCCCTCTTTGACCTCATAAAAAAGATTTGTACAAGATAATAAGTAAAAGAAGGCAATATAACTAGAAGAAATAGTCAGACAAAATAGCCATGTAGGACATTCAAGAAAGAGATTAGATCAGTACAAAAAGTTATAAGGATGTCCAAACATAGAGTTTCAAGCTTAAACATAAATATGCAATCAAGAAAAACAAGAAAACTAGGACAAGTAAGAGGATTAGACTAAAGGATCATTAGATGGAGGTAGATGAGGATTAATACTGTAAATGTGATCTATAAATCCTCTAAAAGATTTGAAATCAAAGAAGAGATCACAAATATGGTTCTTTATGGTATCAAATATGAAGTCCATATGATCTCGAAGCTCCTAAAAAGAGGATATAGAGGAACTAGGAGTTGAAAAGCTAGAAGGTGGAGTTGGAGGCTCATCATCAGTAGAATCTATATCTAAACTAGAACCAAGAAGCAGAGCACCACCACCAACTAAAGGCTTTAAAGGCTTCTTTCACGCCCATCTCCCATCTTTCCTTGTCCAAGTCCTTGAACTGATGGTATTGAAAGAGAAATTGGGAACCTGAACATAGTGAAATCCGAAGAGGGCTCTAAACCTTTGCTCTTAACAAATGTGTGATCAACTTGCTTCCTCTTAGAACAGCTTGAGCAGGCTTATTAGCGATATTCTTAAAGGTCTTGTACATCAGATGAAAGAAAGGAATTTTATCTCCTCTTAAGATATGGACCACAAGTCACAAGTTTACTGGTTCATTGTAGTATGTTGTCCCTTGCATGGAACATAATTGTTTGTCAAGAACTGATGGAAAACCCAATGCCTAAGAGACAAATGGGAAGAATATAGATTGCGCGGTTCGAGCTAATTTTGACCCATATCAGATACATTGAAGAACTCTTCGTAATATTGAGCTCCATTGAAATGAACATGGCATTCTAACCCCAGAGTCATCCACATCTATCAGACTATAGATATTCAAGTCTTCTGCCATAGAGATATGAATGCAACTGACGTTTAATAAAACTTGAATTATTGAAACTAGTTTCCATCCCAACACCCATACTACTATCATCCTCCAAATAATCACTCAGATTGCAATAAAATAACTTAACATCCTCTTCATTAACTTTAGTAGGAAACGACATTGTATTCATAATACTATTTGGAGCTACCCTAGACATATGAAGAATTGTAAAGAATTGTAACACATATGCATTGTAATCTCTTCCTACATCTATAGGAAGATCTTGGAATAAGGTACACTTATCATAATACTTCCTGAAGAGGAATGAAAACCCTCTAAAGCTAGTAGCGTTGGTGGTTCTCGGCCATGGGTAGTTCGTGGTGGCATGATGAAAGCAACAGAGGAGAGAGAAGGAGAAGCGGTGGGGAGGGGGAGGGGAGAGAGAGAGAGAGAGAGAGAGAGAGAGAGAGAGAGAGAGAGAGAGAGAGAGAGAGAGAATGGGTGTTAAGAGATTATGGGGATGTAGTGGGGAGAGAGGTGGAGCAAGATAGGGGAGGTGGAGGAAAAGAAAAAAAAGAGAGATGGAGAGAAGGTTTTGGGAATTTTTAGAGAGAGAGAGACAATAGAAAGCACAGAAGAGAGAAGAGAAAGAAAGAAAGAAAAGAGAGAAATGAGAGGAGAGAGAAGAAGAACATATATATATATATATATATATACACATGCTAAAAATAGGTACAGACGAACTGGTGCATGGTATACAAATGAGCCGATATGAATAAGTTTTTAGAATAAAAATTGGTCAGAGTGATCTGGCTTTGATCGAAGCCTTGAGGGACAAACTAGCTTACCGGTGCGAGCTTTGGGCAAAACAAAAGCGATTGGACATTAGGTTAGGTCTTTGACACTTATATCAGTGAGCATATTGCTTTAGTAGACTTGCAACAAACAAAAGTAGATCGTTCCAAAAACAGATCATATATATGCATGTATGATGTTTAACAGCTAGTTCAACTCAAAAACGATTTTTATATCAACTTGGCTCCATGATATTTAGTACTCATCATTTTTTTATCATGTTTGATTCTCTATGTAATGTGCAAAATCGATCCTTCCTCAAGGGTTTTCAAAAATATAAAAAATGTTTGTTCAATAAATTCCAAGCTGATATCTCTATTTAGAACATGATTTCTAATGAAATGATGTCTAATTTTGATATGCTTGGTTATTGAGTTATGAATAGGATTTTTTTGTTAAATTTATAGCACTTATATTATTGCAACAGATTGGAGCATTTTCATACTTTCATCCATAATCTAACAAAGTTTATTTCGTCCATAAAACTTGTGCACAACAACGACCGATAACTATATACTCAGTTCGACAGTTGAAAATGCAACCAAATTTTGCTTCTTTGATCTACTTTGCACCCAGCAAAGTCAACATTGGAATATCCAACTAGATTAAAAGAAGTAAACTTTAGATAGCACAAGCCAATTTTAATAGTGCCTGTAAGATACTTGAGTATGTGTTTTACTACACTCAAGTGTAATTCTTTTGAGCAAGATTGGAATCATGCATAAACACACACACACCAGGAGCATGATATCGGATCTTGAAGCTGTTAGATATAACAAACTACTTATCATGCCTCTATAAAATCTTTTATAAACATTTTTCTCATTTTCATCTTTGTCAAGTTTTACATTTGTGCTCATAAGTGTGGGCCTTGTTTTATGATTGTCCATTTTAAATCTTTTCAAGAGTTTTTTGGTATATTTAGATTAATTGATGAAGGTTTCATTTTCATATTGCTGTATTTGAAGACCTAGAAAATAATTGGGTTCTCCCATCATACTTATTTCACATTCATTTTTTATGGACTCGACAAATTCATCTATGAGACTCATATTTGAAGCTTTAAATATAATGTCATCTACATAGATTTGTACAATCAATGTGTCTGACTTGTGATTTTTGATAAAAAAGAGTTGTATCAATTTTGCCTTGAGAAAATTCTTTATTTAAAAGAAAGCTAATGAGTCTTTCATATCATGCTCTAGGAGCTTGTTTGAGACTATAAAAAGCATTTTTTAATTTATAAACATGATTAGGGAATTCATTATTTTCAAAATCCGATGATTGCTCCACATTGATTTTTTCTTCTATAAAACCATTCAAGAAAGTACTTTTGACATCCATTTGAAAAAAAAAAGTAAAATTTTAGAATGCAGCAAATGCCAAAAACATTCTAAAGCTTCTATTTTAGCAACCCGGGTAAAGGTCTCATCAAAATCTATGCCTTCTTCTTGATTATATCCTTTAGCAACTAATCTTGCCTTATTTCTAGTTTTTATTCTAGCTTCATCTAGTTTGTTTCTATACACCCACTTAGTTCCAATAATTGGTCTATTATCAGGTCTAGGAACCGAGTTATAAACTTTATTTCTTGTGAATTAGTTTAATTCTATTTGCATAGCTTGTATCTAGAATTCATCTTGAAAAGCTTCTTCTGTATTTTTGGGTTCGGTTTGGGTTAGAAAAACTAGATTACTCATATCTCTTAGAGAAGATCTTATTTGTAGCCTATTAGAAGGTTCACCTATTATTAGATCTTTTAGATGTGATCTTGCATATTTCCATTCTTTAGGAAGATCATTGTTAACAGATTCATTTACAACATCTTTTTATGTTCATCTACTTCTTTGTTATTATTTCTAAGAGAAAACTTATCTAAATCACCACAAATATTATCAACATCATCACTTGAACATATGTGAGGCAAGAATCATAAAAAACAATATGAATATATTCTTCTACAACTAGGGTTCTCCTATTAAACATTCCATATGCTTTACTAGTTAAAGAGTAACCTGGAAAAATGCCTTCACCACTTTTAGCATCAAACTTAGCTATTTGTTCTTTTCCATTGTTCAAGATGTAATATTTAGTGCCAAATGGATGAAAACAAGATATGTTAAGTCTTCTTACTTTCTCAAGCTCATAGGTTTTTTTTTTTTTTTTTTTTCAAATTGATCTTATGAAAACCCTATTTGATATATAACATGTAGTATTAACAGCTTCAACCCAAAAGTATTTAGGTAAATTGTTTTGACATAACATGGCTCTAGCTATTTCAATTAAAGTTCTATTTTTCTTTTTAGCTACACCATTTTGTTGTGGAATTCTAGGTGCTGAAAAAGTGTGTTCAATTCCATTTTTACTGCCAAAATCATCTAATTCATAATTTTCAAATTATCCCCCATTATCACTTTGGATAGACACAATATTAAGAACTTTTTCATTTTGGACTTTCTTACAATATCTAAAAATGACATTGTTTGTTTTGTTTTTTGATGTAAGGAAGAAAGTCCATGTATATCTAAATAAGTCATTAATAATAACCAAGGTGTATTTTTTAACTCTCAAACTTAGAGTTTGAGTAGAACTAAATATGTTCATATGCAATAGTTCTAGCGGCCTAAAAGTAGAAATAACATCATTAGATTTAAAAGAAGTTTTAGTTTGTTTTCCTTGTTGATATGCTCGACAAATCTTGTCCTTTTGAAAATTTATTTTTGATAAACCTTTTGCAAGATTCTTTTTAACAAGTTTGAAATTACATTCATGCCAACATGTCTCAATTTTCTATGCCATAGCCAACCATTGTCATTTTGAGAGTATAGACAAGTTTTATTAGATGATTTAAAATCATCTAGATTAATTTTATAAATATTTCTTTGTCTATACCTGTCACACCCCAAATGATACCCTAAACGTAACAGTTTACCACACTTAATATTAAAGCTTAAGTATGACAACCTCAGTCATTCCCATAAGCTTCGATATTAGGTGTAAGGCGTGCTCTTACAATACCTAGAGGACCACACTTTGAAATATGAAGCTTAAGGAGATATAATAACAAATTAAGAAATGGAAATCATGATATTCATTCATTCATCAATAATTGTCTTACAAGCCTTGGGGGCATTACCCTGTCAAATTACTAGAACCTATTACAAGAAATTTCCTATGAAGTCTACATCTAAACTAATGTTAAACTTCATCTAAAAATTCCTTAACCAAAAAGGGAAATACCTGGTTGCAAGATCCTCGTGTCCTCAACCATAAATAGCTAAACTGTAAAAGATATCTATAGGGATATAAGCTAATAGACTTAGTGAGAATTATTTCCATAAGTAAATACTTGAGTAGCAAAAATTCAATCAAGTTATTTAAGCATTCAAGTGAAGTGCAACATACACGTGAGTAAGTAAGGCATATAGTTTTCGAGGAACTATATGTTGAATGGATTTACGCCCTCCATTCAAGGTTTGGTGATAATTAATATCAAAACGAGTAGTTTTAGTTAAGTTATACTTTCTATCATTACTGCTAAGTATATTAAGTCTACTCGGGTTGAGCCATGCTTTCGGATTACCGCCAAGCATTGGTTTAATTCCATATTGCCAAGCAATCACTTTCGATCATTGCGGCCAATTGTTGCTTTTGACCGTGTTACTATCATTTTCACTAAAGGATAATAACCTTATGCAATGTGACTCACTTCATGGTATGCTTGAATCAATTTATTTAAAATATCATAGCATCATTATAGTCAATTTTAAGGTGCTTATAGAATTTCAGACATATCAATTTCTATACTAAGACAAGTAATTCTTTACAATCAATTCCCGCCTCGATATTCTTAGTGTCCTTTCATACAACTTTACATACATATTATTTTATCTTTCCTTAATTCTAATGCATCTATACTACATGCACAATCAAGTACACAAGTTAAGGAAATTAAACTCACGTTGCCATGACGATACTTCTTCTAAATAGATGAGTCGATCGAATAATCTACTTAATCAAAATAATCCTCGGGATACGGGTATTCTTCCTCAAGATCACCTAGTCAAGAAAAATACTTGAAATGAGTATTTCTTGATAACTCTCTTGAAATTTGACAAAACTATGTCATAAGAACGTCAAAGTTCGTGTATAAGACAATTCCAATTTAAAATGGTCATAACTTGGTCATTTTAACTCGGATTGTGCTTATAATATACTGTTTTCTACCTATTCGAAAAGATCTATCCATTTCTAAAACTATTTTTATCGAACTATGTCATTTAATCTCCAGAACAGTGGTGATCAGATTTATCGCTAATTTTTTTTCCATCCCTAAAGCATTTGTTTCAATCATCAAATTTTCAAAAATTGCTTTGATAAATACTCAGTTATTTATACAGTTGAGAAACTCCTTTCTATAGATATATAGCTTATATTTCATGCATGTTTAAGTATTTGTTGTCCAACCAATAATTCTTTAGTAAAAACAATATTAGTTAGAAGTTTGGACAAATCATAATTTACAAGAAATCCTTTTGTAAATCCTTTAAAAATGGATATTTTCATTCTTTTGTTTTCAAAAATTATTTTATGTTTATCTTACTATTTTCTTTGATGACTTTTCCATAAAAAATGAATTTCTATTTTTCCTTTTGAAACTTTCAGTACTAGTATCACTTTTCCTATTAGTTTTCTATATAGTTCTGACTATCATTTTGTACTTTTTAAATCTTAGTTTGAAAATTTACATTCCCTTTTTATGTTATGTTTCTAAGAAAAACATTTTTATAACAAGGATTCATCTTCCTTATTTTTAGAAAATAATTCTATTACTTCTAAAGTTATGGTTTTAGAAATGATTCCTTTTATTAATTCTAAATTTCTTTTAGGACTTTCCTTTGGTGACAAAAATCTCTTTTGTAAAACGTATAGTTTAAACTTAGTGGTTTAGACAATAATATTTATTTGCATGAGTATGCGAATAATAACAAGCGAAATTATAACAACAAAATAAATAGCAAAATAATATAAATCAAGTATTGAGAGTCTTAGCTTTGAATAAAGGCTCTCGGACTAAGAAATAAACTAGTCCCAAAAAGAAAAGAGAAAATATTGTTTTGACTTGATAAGGACAAGTCTAAGACTAGAAAGACTAGTCTTAGAAATAGCATGAAAGTAAATAAATTGCATTGCATGAAAATAAATAAATAACAAGTGAGCTTATATACTCTAAAGAATATATATATATATATATATAGACACATAAATATATTTAATTAGATATAGATGAGGAGTAAACAAAATAGCAACAATAATATGTGCAAAACATAATAACAACATAAAAACGGAGAAATGGATTTTCATTAACAAGAACAATACATGAACATAGTGTAGCTTCCATAACAACAAGTTTAGGAAACTCACACTATGGCCATGTAAAGTTACATAGCATAGTAGAAAGAAATATGGAAAGAAGTTTCTACCTAAAGGGAATATGGAGTAGTATGAGTGAATGATTTTTGGTGTATGTAGAAGAAAGTTTGGAAGTATTTGGAGAGAGTTTTGAGAGGAGAATTTTGGTAGTGAATTTGTGGGTAGATGAAGTGTGAAAGAAATGAAAGATGAGGGGGGTATTTATAGGAAAATGATGAGTGAAATTGTGTTATTAAAATAAAGAAAAATTGAAAAAGAAATAGAGAAAGAAAGAGGGGGAGGGGTGCTGGCCACATAGAGAGAGAGAGAGAGGAGAGGAAAGAGTTTTATTTTTTTATTTTTGTTAATTAAATGTAATAATAAGGAAGGTAGATGTGATATAAAGATATGGAAAAGGTAAAAAGTAAAGAAAATAGGTATGTAAAGTGTAAGAGTAGGTGTTAAAAAAAGTAGAGATAGTTGAATAGTGTAAAATAGTAATGAATAGTGTAATGTAAAGTAGATGTGACTAATAAAGTACTGGTAGTAAGAAAATACGCGTATAAATACGATATATGATTTTTTTAGTTATAGAAAAATTATAAAACTATTATTTTTGAAAACCTTATATTTTTATGAGTCTAAAGGTATATCTAGAATATTTTTACTATTCCGAGCCTCAGAATATGTTTTTTGAAAATTGTATTCGTTTAGGTTCAAAATGAATTGCGGTTTTACTAATATGATATTTTTAAACTTTCTTATGTTATTACGAACTATTCTATATACTAATCTCTTACTTACTCACTTAGGATTACGAACACATGATTTCTGAACTTAAACTTGTTACGTTTAACTAGGGTTTTGTTGACTTTAGGGTTTCCGGTTGACCTTCTAATTAAGGTTTAAGCTTAACTGATCGCAAAACTTTGGGGGTTCATAGTACCCTTCAAAAAAAGTTTAATTATTGTCAATTCTTTCAATAGAGCATTTATTGGCAATAAATGTTACTCTAAAACCATTATCACATAATTGGCTTATTGTCGAGCCTGGATTTTTTTCACTTATCTCATCTGGTTTATTTCTCTTAACCCGATTCACATTAAACCCGAACCCATTTAACATGAATCATCGACTAGGAGTTAAAAGAAATTTTTTAAAAAAAATTTAGAGTCGCCACCCGATATAAATCGGGAAAAAATAAAAAGCTAGGATCAATGGGTCGGTTGATCCTAACTTAGCTACTAGTCTGCGAAAATTTGATTTTAAAAAAATCTAAAATTTTAAACCAGATATCATGGATTCGAGGGCTAACCTATTAAAACCAAATCGGTTACCACTTTCGGAATTTCAAATTTACAACTTATCCTTTATATGCTCATAAATTTAAATGATACATTATGAAACAATATTCACAAATCACATTATTCATTCTTTATTTTTTTATTTTTTAGAATATCAATAACAACAAATAGATTTCGTTTTTTTATAAAAAACTTATATTTACAAAAAATTATTCACAATATTAAAAACAAAACATTTTTTTCAATTTTTTATGTCGCCCCGCAGGTGCCTACGTACTCGCTAATCGAGATCAGACAAAACGTAGTTCTTTAAAAAAGAACTTAATTTGTTGATCAATTTTAATTTTTTGAACTCTTTTCATTTTAAGTTCATTAAATTTTGAATTTCCATAAAAAATTATTTTTGATGATCCTATGATCTAATCAATTGATTTTTTTATTTTATGAAAATACAATTTTTCTAAGCCCAAAAATCATTTTTTTTTTAGAAATTTTGTTCTTTGGAAAATCCAATTTTATTATTTTTTATAATTTTTTACATTTTTTATTTTTTTATTTTTTAAAAAATTCATCACATAAGTTCACAATATATTCAGAATATATTAAAAAATATTAAAATCATTTTTCATGCATTAAATGCATTTTCTAAAGCAATTTATGTATAAATACATGTTAAAAATATTCAAAAATATTAAAAAAATAAAAAATAAATTTATATAGAAAATAATTATTTATATTTTTCTGGATTTTTTTTGTATTTTTCTGAATTTTTCTGAATTTTTTACGAATTTTTATGATTTTTTATAAATTTTTTACTATTTTTTCTATTTTCTGAAATTAATTATATAATAAAAATATAATAATATAATACAGATTAACCTGGACTGTTGGATGAAGCGGACGAAATCTGGAGCGTCGATTGTGCTGACCGATCTGGATCGTCTGATCTTCGTTGACTCGATCTGAGCCGTCTGATCGCTTGATTGAATCTGAGCCGTCTGATCGCTTGATGAAATCTGAGCCGTCTGATCGCTTGATTGAATCTGGGCCGTCTGATCTGCTTGATTGAATCTGGGCCGTCTGATCAGAGTTGACCGTTGACCGACGACCGACGACCGTTGACCGATGACCGACCGAGTTGGATTCGGATCTTCGGGTCAGATCTCGGAGCTCCGGCGGGTGAAGAAGACGATGACGCGACTTTTCGGGGTGGATTCCGGCGGCTTCGGTGGTCCTCGGCGGCTGGAAGCTTGTCGGCCCGACTCCTGCTACGACGACGCGTCCGCGTTCACTCAGAACGGCGGCAAGGGGCAGCTCCGGCGGTGGTTGTACGGCGGCGTTGATGAACAAAGTTTAAAAAAATTTTCAGAGAGAAATCCGATCAATTCGAACAAATCTAAGCACACTAAATCATCCAAATCAAGTTTCTAACATTGTTACAACACTCAATTTGGATTAAATCTAATCCAATCAATTCGAATTTGAAAAATTCGAATTCTATACCCTAAATTCGAGAATTTCGAATTGGTATGGTTGTGTATGTGTTTTCTTCAAATTGACTTGTGCCTTTTGATCCTAGGATCTCCTATTTATAGGTTGCAAGCTCAATTTTACGTTTCAAACAGTTTCGAAAATGAATCGTTTTTTGCCTCTTTGTTTTTCCACGAATTTAACCAAAAATTTGGGCTTGATTCATTCTTAACCGATGAATTGATGATTGATCCTTCATATTCCATGTCAGATTCATCCAATCAATTTTTGTAACTCCTCATTCATGTGCAATTGAATGCTTTATACATTGAATTTTGTAACTTTTGGGTTGTTTTTGCACTAATCTTTCATATTCCATAACCACTTTGCAATTCCATCATCAATTTTGATAATCAATGATGTTTTGTTAGTTAAAAACTGATGCAAAGTAAGGCAAAAGTCACATTTGAGGAAAATGAAAAACAAAATGATAAAAAGGCAAAAATTTGCCTTTGCTAGGGTTTGAACCTGTGTCATTGAGCTTGGATGTGTGTTTGGGTCAAAATGTTTAACCAACAGGCCATTTGGCCTGTGCCTTGATCACTTAGCCAATTTCATCAATACTTAAGGCTTTTGGAAAAATGAATTTAATTAAATTTTAAGCCTTAATTAATTGGGCAAAAATTGGGTGTCTACAGCTGCCCCTCTTTGTGGTAAAGTTTGAACAAAACTTTTGCCACAAAGACAAAAAGACAACCAATTTTTGCTTAGCTTCTCCTTCCAAAATCTTGTGCTAAACTATCTGTCGAGTTTAGACTTAGAGATTTGCTAGGTCAACTGTCGGACCTAGACTTTGGTTTGGTCATTTGCCGGACCAATGGGCTTTGGTTTGGTCATTTGCCGGACCAATGGGCTTTGGTTTGGTCATTTGCCGGACCAATGGGCTTTGGTTTGGTCATTTGCCAGATCAATGGGCTTTGGTTTGGTCATTTGCCGGACCAATGGGCTTTGGTCATTTGCCGGACCAATGGGCTTTGGTTTGGTCATTTGCCGGACCAATGGGCTTTGGTTTCCATCTGGAATGGATGGATTTCTAACTTCTGTCTTGATCACCATCTTTAGTGGATGGATTTTGAATTTTGTCTTGATCACCATCTTGGATAGATTTCTGAATTTGATCACCATCTCTAAATGGTGGAATTTGAATTTGGGTCACCATCTCTAAAGGATGGATTTTGTATTTGGGTCACCATCTCTAAAGAATGGATTTTGTATTTGGTTAGTACTAGACTATCTGTCGAGTCTAGACTAAGGGGTACTTGTGATTTTTCAATCCACTTGGGGACTTGGTTTTTTTTTTTTCTGATCCACTAGGGGACTTGGTTTTTTTTTTCTGATCCACTTGGGAAACTGGTTTTTTTTGATCCACTTAGAGACTTGGTTTTTCTGATCCACTTGGGGAACTGGTTTTTTCTGATCCACTTAGGGACTTGGTTTTTCTTTTTTGGAAAACTTGAATAGGCTTCAGACTTTTTTTTCTTTTTGGGAGACTTGGATGGGCTTCAAGCATTTTTTTTTTTTTTGAAAACTTGGATGGGCTTCAAGTTTTTCTTTTTTTGGAAAACTTGGTTTGAAAACTTGGATGGGCTTCAAGTTTTTTTCTTTTTTTTTTTTTGAAAACTTGGTTTGAAAACTTGGATGGGCTTCAAGTTTTTCTTTTTCTTTTTTTTTTTTTTGGAAAACTTGGTTTGAAAACTTGGATGGGCTTCAAGTTTTCTTTCTTCTTGGAAGACTCGGATGGACTTCAAGCTTTTCTTGAAAACTTTGGAAACTTGGTTCAAACGTACCCTATGAACTGGTTTGGTTTTAACATTAGTGTGCTTCTCGAGCTGACACTCGACTTATTAAGGCGCTCCTTGAGCTGGCCTAAAACTTACAACTTGACAAGGCAGCACAACACTTCCTTGAGTTGGCGATTCTCAATTTGAGGAATAGGATGAAGCTCATACGATCCTAAAGATTGAAAAAAAAGACAACGCTCCCTTGAGCAGACTATCCTGATGCTGATGAAATAGGATGATGCTCCTTTGGGCATATAATCCTAAAGATTGAAAGGTAGGATGACGCTCCTTTGAGCGGGTGACCCTAATACTTAAACAGACAGGATGACGCTTTTTTGAGCAATCGATCCTAAAACTTAAACAAATAGGATGACGCTCCTTTGAGCAGGTGATCCTAAAACTTAAACACAAACTTGAAAATCAAGTTTTGAAAACCGTAGCCTGAATTTTTTTTTTTTGGCTAATTTTTTAATGTGGGAAATTCTTCCCTTTTTTCATTGAAAATTTTTAAGAAAACCTTTGAGAATTTTTTCTTTTAAAAACCAAAACCTTATGCCCTTTTTTTTTTTTTGCAAAGTTTTTTTTTTTTCTTTTATTTAAAAATTTAAACCAAAGGCAATTTTTTTACTTTTAATGAAGAAAACTTATTTTCTCTTTTTTTTTTTTTTTTATTACTTTTCAGATATTTGGAAAAAACTTTTTTATTTTTTATTTTTTGAAGAAATTCCTTCTTTTCTTGGACCTTTTAAAGGTAAAAAGTTTCCTTTTTTTTTTTTTGAATTCCAACTTTTTTTTTTGAAAGTTACCAACAGGTAAAAATAATCATAAATAGGGTTTGCCCCATTGATCACTCTTTTTTTTTTTTTCAGCCTAAGGCTTCACTATTAACCACCTAAGGTCTTTTATTGAAAAATTTTAATCATTGGGGGCAAAGTTTTTCTTTTAGGACATTAATTTGAAAATTGGGGCATTGTTTCCAACTTTGGGGCAATTAATTCCTAACCCTGAGGCAGACTTCTTTCAAATTGGGGCAAATGATTTCATGCCCCTGGGATGATTCTTACACCAAGGTTGGTTATCTTATTTTAAGTTACCTAATCAAAGAGGACTTCCTTACACTCTCTTAGGCTTATTTTCACACATTTGACTCGGATTCCAAAAATTATGGTCCGGCTTGCAAGTGACACACTTTGGTCAATCTATTAGGTCTTTTTTGGACTGTAATGTGGGCTTTTGGTTGTTGGCTTTAATCAAAAAGAGATATTTCATAAAGGCTTTTTTTTTTTTGAAAATTTTTCAACACATCCCGGGTTTACAAGTCAAGAACCCTTAAGGAAAACTTGAATATGCACTTATTCCTAGTTTCAAGAGCATTAATAAATCAACTCCTTTGATCCAAAGAGTCTCTAAAGGGTGGAATTGTGGATGGGCCCATAATATAGATTTTGGACCTTGTGTTTTGATGGGCTTTGAACTTTGAGCATGTGCCCCCAGTGTTTGGGTATGATCACCTTGTGTGATTGTCTTCCATCAGGGTGGAATTGTGGGTGGGTCCATGATATAAATTTTGGACCTTGTGTTTTGATGGGCCTTGAACTTTGATCATGTGCCCCCAGTGTTTGGGTATGATCACCTTGTGTGATTGTCTTCCATCAGGGTGGAATTGTGGGTGGGTCCATGATATAAATTTTGGACCTTGTGTTTTGATGGGCCTTGAGTTTAAGCATATGCTTCTAACTTCTTGGTTTAATCACCTTGCTTGGCTATTCTTCATTTTTTTTTTCACTTTATTCATCCCTTTTTTCTTCTTCTTTTGCAAGGTGATTTGTATTTTTTCCATTGGATGGCTTATAGCTCAAAGTATATGGATTGTGTATGGTTTGGGATAGAAACTCTTCTTCCTTTCAAAGGAAATGATTTATTTATGTCAATTGACTACTCTTGAATTGATGCAACTAGGGCAAGTGCATAAATTAATCCTTTTTCTCCTTGATAATGACCCTGACCTCCAAATTGCCCCGTTGTGGGGTACCCTAATGTAGGGTGGTTCTTGACAGGGCTTAATTTTAAAAAATTCTTCCTTAATAGGCTCAAATGGGTTAACAAAGGATAATGTGTTTAGGACTTTGAAATGAATGCCTAATGTCACTTTGACCTATGTATCAAATTCAAACTAGACCTCCTTTAAGGAATGAGTCCATTTTATCTCTCACAATTCACTCCACTCTTAGTGTGTAGGGTATGTGTTTGGGATTAAGTTTGCCTCTTTTCATTTAGGCCACTATTTAATAGAATTTTTGGGTTTTCAATCATCCATTTTTTTATTGCCTCAGGATATATAACTAAATGCCCCATTTGGATTTATCAAATGCCCCTAATCGGTAAAGTCCTTTTGGTTGCCCCCTAGTTTTGATTTCATTTGCCTTTAGCTTAAAATGAATGATCATTGGGTAACAATTTTGAAACATTCTTTTTCTGTTGGCAATTTTCCTTCTTTTCTAATTTTTTTTTTTTTTTTTTTTGAAAATAACCTTTATTCTCTTTCTCATTTGTTGGAAAACAATTTTCATTTTTTTTTCTTAAAAAAATTGTTGGAGAACAAGTTTGAAAAACTTTATTCTCTTTTTTTTTTTTGTTAGACAACAACTTTTTGTTCTCACTTTTTATTTAAAAAATCTTCAAAAAAAAAAAGTTGTTGATGGATATTTACAAAAAAGAATGTTTGAAAATGATTATTTATCCTAAAGTGGAAAAAGGATATTTACAAAAATAATTCATTTTTTTCTTTTTTCTTTAAGGCAAAAATTATTTTACAAGAATAGTGGAACAAAAAAGACCCCCCTTTTTCTTTTAGAAGGAAATTCAAATGGGGGTTGATTTTTACAGGGATGATTATCCTGAAGACAAGGGAGAGGAATACATATGACAAAGGTAATTTTGATTGGAGAGGACCTATAACTATAGGTGGACAAAATTTACTCTATGAGTATTTACAAGTCTACTGTACACATTTTTTATTTTATTTTATTTTTTCTTAAAAAAGATGCAAAGATGCAAGCATACAGATGCAATTGGGGATAATGACCTTGAAAATTTGATGAAAAATTTTTTTTTTTTTGAAAACCTTTTTTTTTTAAAACAAAAAAATAACTCCATTTTTTAAAAAAAATTTTGGTCACTATCCATATAAATGGAGATAAGGACCCTGAAAGTTTTGGTGAAAAAGTTTTGTTGGAATTGATGAAAAATCATTTTTTTAAAATCTTCTTTTTTTTTTTGAAAAATAACAAAATTAATTAAGACTCCATTTGAGAAAAAAAAATTAGTCACTATCCATGCCAATGGGGATAATGACAAAAAAACTTTACTTGAAGTGGTATTAATTTTTTTTTAAAAAATAAAGGTTTAAAAACCATTCAATCTAAAATTTTATTTACTAAAAAAAATGTTTGATTTTTGAAAACTTCCTTTTTTAGGAAAGAAACAACTCCACATTTAAAAAAAATTTGGTGGACTTTTTTGAAAAAAAAACATTTTTTGGAAGAAAATACAACTCCATTTTTTTGAAAAGTTTGGTCAAAATCCCATGTTAATGAATGCATGATTTGGTAGGTTCTATAGGTCCCCGATTTAGTGGTACTAAACCGGAGTGGGAGGACATTTCTTGATCTAGAGGGTGGAAAGCCACAGCCCCCGGACCTTACTTCGTCCTCCTCGCTTAGGCTCTTAAGACGGCCTGGTCGACCGTATCTAGCACACAATCATGCTAATGCAAATGCAAATGCAATACTTAAATAAATAAACAAACAAGCTTTTGCCTTCTATTTTTTATACCTGCAAGGTTAGTATATATTTACAGAACAATTATTCAATATAATATACAAAGAATCATATATTCACAAAAATTGAGCAAGGATAAATTTAAAATTTAAAATTCCTAAGTGGCTAGCCCTCTTTTTTTTAAAAAAAAAATTTAGGTCCCCAGTGGAGTCGCCAAGCTGTCGAGCCTGGATTTTTTCCACTATCTATCTGGTTCATTTCTCTAACCCGATTCACATTAAACCCGAACCCATTTAACATGAATCCTCGACTAGGGGTTAAAAGAAATTTTTAAAAAAATTTAGAGTCGCCACCCGATATAAATCGGGAAAAAATAAAAAGCTAGGATCAATGGGTCGGTTGATCCTAACTTAGCTACTAGTCTGCGAAAATTTGATTTAAAAACAAACTTTTAAAACCAGATATCATGGATTCGGGGGCTAACCTATTAAAACCAAATGGTTACCACTTTTGGAATTTTAAATTTAATCTATCCTTTTCATGCTCAAAAATTAAAAATACATTATGAAACAATATTCACAAATCACATTATTCATTTTTATTTTTTATTTTTTTATTTTTTATTTTTTTAGAATATCAATATCAACAAATAGATTTCTTTTTTTTAAAAAACTTATATTTACAAAATAATTATTCACAATATTAAAAACAAAAACATTTTTTTTCATTTTTTATGTCGCCCCGCAGGTGCCTACGTACTCGCTAATCGAGATCAGACAAAACGTAGTTCTTTTAAAAAGAACTTAATTTGTTGATCAATTTTAATTTTTGAACTCTTTTCATTTAAGTTCATTAAATTTTGAATTTATAAAAATTTTTTGATGATCCTATGATCTAATCAATTGATTTTTTATTTCATGAAAATACATTTTTCTAAGTCCAAAAATCATTTTTTTTTAGAAATTTTGTTCTTTGGAAAATCCAATTTTATTATTTTTTATATTTTTACATTTTTTATTTTTATTTTTTAAAAAAATCATCACATAAATTCACAATATATTCAGAATATATTAAAAATATTAAAATCATTTTTCATGCATTAAATATGCATTTCTAAAGCAATTTGTATAAATACATTAAAAATATTCAAAAATATTAAAAAATAAAAAAAATAAATTTATATAAAAAATAATATTTATATTTTTCTGGATTTTTCTGTATTTTCTGAATTTTTCTGAATTTTTTATGAATTTTTATGATTTTTATAAATTTTTTACTATTTTTTTATTTTCTGAAATTAATTATATAATAAACTATAATAAATAATACGGATTAACCTGGACCGTCGGATGAAGCGGACGAATCTGGAGCGTCGATCGTCTGACCGATCTGGATCGTCTGATCTTGTTGACTCGATCTGAGCCGTCTGATCGCTTGATTGAATCTGAGGCCGTCTGATCGCTTGATGAAATCTGGGCCGTCTGATCGCTTGATTGAATCTGGGCCGTCTGATCGCTTGATGAAATCTGAGCCGTCTGATCGCTTGATTGAATCTGGGCCGTCTGATCTGCTTGATTGAATCTGGGCCGTCTGATCAGAGTTGACCGTTGACCGACGACGACGACCGTTGACCGATGACCGACCGGGTTGGATTCGGATCTTCGGGTCGGATCTCGGAGCTCCGGGGGTAAAGAAGACGATGACGCGACTTTTCGGGGCGGATTCCGGTGGCTCCTGTGGTCTTCGGCGGCTGGAAGCTTGTCGGCCCGACTCCTGCTGCGACGGCGCGTCCGCGTTCACTCAGAACGGTGGCAAGGGGCAGCTCCGGCGGTGGTTGTACGGCGGCGTTGATGAACAAAGTTTAAAAAATTTTCAGAGAGAAATGCGATCAATTCGAACAAATCTAAGCACACTAAATCATCCAAATCAAGTTTCTAACATTGTTACAACACTCAATTTGGATTAAATCTGATCCAATCAATTCGAATTTGAAAAATTCGAATTCTATACCCTAAATTCGAGAATTTCGAATTGGTATGGTTGTGTATGTGTTTTCTTCAAATTGACTTGTGCCTTTTGATCCTAGGATCTCCTATTTATAGGTTGCAAGCTCAATTTTACGTTTCAAACAGTTTCGAAAATGAATCGTTTTTTGCCTATTTGTTTTTCCACGAATTTAACCAAAAATTTGGGCTTGATTCATTCTTAACCGATGATTGATGATTGATCCTTCATATTCCATGTCAGATTCATCCAATCAATTTTTGTAACTCCTCATTCATATGCAATTAAATGCTTTATACATTGAATTTTGTAACTTTTGGGTTGTTTTTGCACTAATCTTTCATATTCCATAACCACTTTGCAATTCCATCATCAATTTTGACAATCAATGATGTTTTGTCAGTTAAAAACTGATGCAAAGTAAGGCAAAAGTCACATTTGAGGAAAATGAAAAGACAAAAATGATAAAAAGGCAAAAATTTGCCTTTGCTAGGGTTTGAACCTGTGTCATTGAGTTTGGATGTGTGTTTGGGTCAATATGTTTAACCAACAGGCCATTTGGCCTGTGCCTTGATCACTTAGCCAATTTCATCAATACTTAAGGCTTTTGGAAAAATGAATTTAGTTAAATTTTAAGCCTTAATTAATTGGGCAAAAATTGGGTGTCTACACTTATACTAAGTAGATTATGTTTTAAATCATCAACTAAAAGCATATTCTTTGTTTACTAGAATGTTACCTTCACCAAAAACATTGGATTTTCAATTATCTCCGAAGGTGACATTCCCTTGATCTTTCAAGTCTAAAGTTGTGAACTTGGATGCGTCTCCAGTCATGTGTCTAGAGCAGCCGTTGTCTAAGTTTCATTTGATGTTTCCACTTAAATATTCCTACAAAACAGATGATTATTTCTTTTTGGGTCCTTTTTGGTTAGGTATAACAAGGATTTCTCTTTTAGAAACCCAAACTAGCTTGCTTTTATGATCCAAATGCATGGTTCTTTTTATTGTACAATTATGTGCAATATGACTAGATTTGCCACAGTAGTTGCATGTCCCATGAGTGGCTTTTACAAAACGATTTTTGTGAGACTTACAGTTACTTTTTCTATTATAGCCAATCCCACATTTATTTAAATCACACCTTTGATTTCCAAGAATTGTGTTCAAGTTTTTTTTCCTCTTTGGTAAACTTAGCTATAGTTGCTTTTGAATTATCTAAGCTAGTTTTTAATAGAGTATTTTCATTTTTTAGTTCTTTTAGCTCTTTTAAAATTTCATTATTACTGCTACCAGCACATGCAACGTTATTATCATTATTTAAGGCTTTCACTTCAATATCAAGCAAATCATTTTCAATTGTTAATTTATCATTAATCTTGCTTAACTAATCTTTTTTATTTTAGCTTGTTATATTTATTATTAATCTTGTCATTTTCCAATTTTGAAACATTAATTTCTTCATGCAGCTTTTCATTTTCTATTTCAATCTCTTCATGCTTAATTCTAAATTTATTCAGCTCTTCTCAAACTTCTATCATTAACGTTTTAAGCATACTATTCTTTTTCTCTACTTTTATTAACCTACTGCATACTTTATCATACATTGCACACATGTAATCATAAGGTGGGGAAGATGGAAAATTTACCTCATCATCCAGTGCCATGAAGCACATGTTCTCATCTAAGTTACTTGAGTCATTATCACTCCAAGTGGCTATAAGAGCATTCTTTTTGGATCCCTTAGTTGCTTTCTTGAGTAGTGGATAGTATTGTTGGGTGTGTCCTGGTTTGTGACACTTATAGCAAGTTATCACATCTTTCTTTTTTGTATCTTGATGAGCTACTATCATCGTCCATTCTTTTTGTCTTGCTGTTAAACTTCATGAACTTCTTGAACCATTTGGCCATCAAGACAAGTTCATTATCATCATCATCATCATCATCATCATCTTCTTCTTCACCGAAACCATGATTTGTAGCTTTTAAAGCAATGGCCTTCTTGTTTGATTCCTCTCCTTGCTTCTTAATAAGCTCATGTGTCTTGAGTGCATCAAGGAGTTCTTCTTTGCTCAGAGCACTTAAATCTCATGCTTCTTCAATAGTTGTTCTCTTTGCTTCGAATCCTTGGGTAGTGACCTGAGCAATTTAGAATTTATTTCCAAATTAGCGAAATTCTTTCTAAGCACACTCAAAGGATTTATAATGTTGATGAATCTATTTTGCATCTCATCTATAGATTCATTTGGAAGCATTTTGAAATTTTCAAACTGTCTGCACAAAAGACTTATTTTTGTATCTCTTACTCTTGAAGTTCCTTCATAAGTCTTTTCTAATGCATCCCATATATCTTTTGCTCATTTACTTGTATAAGTTCTATTGAAATCACTTTCATTTAATCCATAATGCAAAATATTCATAGCTATTTCATTCAAATATAATCTTTTCCAATCTTCTTCATTATTATCTTTTTCCTCTTTTCCTTTATAGTTAAACGCTTATTTTCTATTACATTTTCTATTAATCTATTTTGAGCTCTTAGAAATATTTTCATACTATACTTCCAATATAGGTAGTTATCCCCACTTATAAGAGGTGGCCTATTAATAGCTTGACCTTCTAAAAAACCTGGTGCATTTGATACCATGATCTTTACTCTATATACAATTAAGCACATAAAATTAGAGATGGGGCTCTGATACCAAATGAAAACACACTAGAAAATATTCAAGAGCGGAGGGGGTGAACTGAGTATTTGACCTAAATTCGCAGTTAAATAATTTTTCAAACAATTAATTAAATTAAATTTTGATGACAGTTAATATAGCAATAATAAGATACAAGAAGGAGAGTAAAAGAGATAAGGAAGGAGAAATCAAGCCCAGATTTAACGTAGAGTTCGGCTCGCTTTTTACTCTGTACGGTCCATAATTGCCTCCAACCGAGGACTTCACACGTTTTATTAATTTCACAAACACACATGCTCAATCATAGCGACACACAAGCATAAGGTTACAAGTTAGGAACAAAGCATTAAAACTAATTTTCTCTTTCCTACAAGAATTTGCAAAATAATGAACCAGAGAACAGAGATTATAAAAGAATTCTTGATTTGTTCGGTTGCAAATGAAAGCTCTTTCAAAGTTATCTAAAACTCCAAGAGAACATGTATTTTAATCTTCAAAAGATAACATCCATTAGAGATAATGTCTGACAGACGACTTCATTAAATACGTGTAACGGTTGAATTTAAATGCCTGTTGTTCACTGGTCCACACTTTGAGCCTTGTTGAGCGTTGAAATTTTTCCTATTTGCACCATAGATTTTGGTTTCGACTAGCACTATGCTTTGTCCTATTGAATCAGTTTTCCGTTCTAAATTGCACCGGCTTGCCTGTGCACAAAAACAAAGCACATGAAGCACATATATATACACAACACAGATTTCTTGATATATATTTTATTTCCTTATTTTATTAATCTTTATTCAAGTGAGTGTGTTTATAAAAGATTTATATAACTTTTTTCTCTCATCAAAATCACATATAGATAATTTAGTTTAACACCCTTAAGACCTTGTAAACAACAATTTATAGGAGCATGAGCGCAATAAGCTTATTGAATAACCAAATCTTATCACAATTCAGATAATGTCAAGCAATATTTAGTTATTGAACATATGTAATGCAATAATCCACCATATGCAACAAACATGGTTTGGATGACTAGAATTGAAACTAGTGGAGATTTATGCCCTCTTTTGGGGGTTAAAGGACGAGCTTAAGTAATACGCCTAGAAGAGACAAAGAACTAAGGAAAGAGGAATTCTTTTCAACACATTTTGTTGATGTAAATATATACACATAAGTAATATAAATCAACTGCTCCTTAGAACTAAAAACTCCATTAAGTATTAATATCTCAATGTCAGATCTCATCAGGCGACATTCTTCAGTACTTAGTTCCTAGAGGGCTGACAACTCAGGGATAATCTTTACCAGATTCATTGGACACTATAAAGTATTATGCTATTAATACGTAATGTATTACCCTATTAATATGTAATGTCAACACCATGCAAATGCGATTTATGTTATCATGCAATGCATGCCTGCTTTATTTAATGATCAATTACACTTTAAGTCAAATTACTTAGTGACCATTCAATTTACAATCATGAGTATACAAAGTACAATCATTAACAAACAATTGGTTATCACTTTCAACATTAAAATTTGTCATTCAATCTCACATCAGACAACATGCATTATATTCCCAATCCACATGCTTGTGATTAGTTCTATTTGTATTTAAGAATGTATGCCACTATATTACATTCAAAGCAATGTGAGAAGGTTTTAGTTACTAACCTGTGCCTTTTGCCTTAATTGTTGTCGTAGTCCATCGGAAAGTCTGGATCTTGGTTTGTGGCTCCTATAAAACAATAAACATGTATTACTAAGAATACAACTAAATAAGAATTTCTATTAGTGCTTATATGTCCTAACTCATGTTATTATTCTCTAGTTTAAAGGTCTCTAAGGATTGTATAGTGCTACATATGCATATATGATATTATATACATATTATTATTGTTGTTGTTGTTATTTTTTTATTATTATTATTTAAAAACAAGGGAAAGCAGGGGATTACAAGATCACGACCGTGATCAAGGCCATGATTCCTATTTATAGGTACAATCACACCCACGATTGTGAAAACTTAACTACCAAAGGCTACTAAACCTTTCATCACGCCCGTGATCAACTGACACATAAACAGGCTACTAAGGTCTTGGCCATGCCCTTGATTATCCAAATTTTGAACATCAATGACTACTAAGGAGTCGATCATGCTTACGACCAACTAGAATTATCTTGGTCCAAGGCTACCACAGGTTAGATCACAGTCGTGATCAACCATAATTCCAACATTAGAGGCTACTATACCCTATATCATGCTCGTGATCTTCTAAACCCTAAAATTGTATTACCAACTTCGAAATTTTGCACTTTCCAACTACTTATTATGATCTTAACTCTAACAAATACACTTCAATATTAACATACAAGACCCATATGTTCCTTCTATAACTTCAAATTAGTATTACACATATATACACAATTATCCATCCACAACACCGACTTCATCAAACCAACCAAAGTCTAATATATCAATGATCTAGGACTTAGACTAATAATTCGTGCTCAACTTCACTCATCTAGCATCAAATTCACTAACAACTTTATATTCAACATTAATTAACAAGAACATTAAGTGCACTTATTTATTTGACACATTAACAAGACAAAGATAAGTCATAACTTACCTAAATGAATCTTAACTTAATGATAGAGCTTGACATGGAAGTTTGGAGGATTTGAGAAGAGAAAATGATGAAGGAAATGTAGAATGTGTGTTAGTAGAAATGGCACCTGCTAGGGAGAAAGTGAGGGATGATTTTTGCAAATTTTAGTTGATAATTATCTTAAAATTGATAAAGTAGAGTTGACTTTTGGGGCATTAAAAGAGTTGTTGTGTATGTCAAAGTGCATAATTGTTAAGGTGAAGAGGGGCTATGGGCTTGGGTTTTCATGCATGAATTGGGCTTCTTTAGAATCTTGAAGTAAAAATCAGAGCAAAGCTTGACTAGAATCTTGATTAAATAAACTTTTCTTAAAACAATTTATAATAAACTTTTTGTAACTTAAGGGTTGAACTTTATAAATACTAGTTTATAGGAAAATTTGATAATAACATAAATCGACAAACAATTTTTGAAATAAATCTATTGAAAATTGAGTTTCTATTCTTATTTAACTCATTCTACACAATTATTTAACTCATTTTACACATGCCAATATGAACAAATTTACTAATTAGACTATTCATTCTAACTTTTATGTTAAATCTATGTCGATTTCAAATTTCTAAACTCTAACTTAACTGAAAGAAAAACTTGGGGATTACAACTTGATACTTGATGTAAATTAAGGGTATGGCAGATTTTATACTAAGAACAACTTAGGCTTAATTTCTTAAGTTAGTGAAAGAGTTTGTATGCTTAGGTCCATTAACTTGACATAACTTAGAGAGACTTGACTTGATGTGTTTTGAATAATGACTATTAGATTGGTTCATCTGCTTTTAACATTTTTTAGGAAGTTTCAAGCATTTGGAGTGGTTATATAAGGCTTAAATTCAATAAATGTCCATTAAGAGATCCATCAAGAGGAGATTGCATGTCAATCATTAAAAAAAAAAAAATAATGTTATCAATGTCTAAACTTAGTAAATACTTAATCATCCTTTCATTCAACATAATTGGGAGATTGGAGAAATTATGGCCACTATCTATGTATGAAAAAAAGAAAAAGAAAAAGATAAAGCTCCAAATGAAGAACTAGTTGCTTTTCATCAAGAATAGTGGGGTTAGTACTTCTAGTCTCTTATCCTATTTGTTTAAATCACTCTTTATAATATTAAGGGAAAATTGCAAAATACCCCATAAACTTTAAGGGCAGTATGGATTGACCCCTCAACTTTGAAAGCGTAGTTTTTGATCCCTTAAACTTTCATTTACGTACACGGTTAAGGAAAAGAGTGTTATGATTAACTTCAATATACATACTGTATCTACTATGTAGACATCTATATATACATTTGTAAATGTATGATATGTACATATTATTGCATAAGGCATATTATAGTCATATATAGTCTTTAATGTGTACATATATATGTATTAAATGATAAATTATACCCAATGGTAATACACACATACCATCTATACTATAAAAAATAATGCTTAATATTTACCTAAAAAAATTCTTATAGATGTATAATCTAGAAATATTTTAAATAAATCCTACAAAAGTAATATAAATAATATATTTTAACACAAGCCATAATATAATATATATGCATATTCAAACTTGTGTATATATATGTACATGTGTACTAAAATGATTTATAGTATATTATATCATCATTAGTTTTAATACAAACACTATATATGCATATATTATGTATTATATAACATAAAAGGTACAGCATATTATAATTATTCCACCATTTTTGTGCGTGTGTGTGTGTGTATACGCACTAAATTTTTTATGGTAATACAAATATTATTGATGTATAGAAAATAATACTCAATAGATATATATAGTCTAGAATTATTATTTTTTTTTTTCTAGAAATGATGGAAAAAATAAATAAAAATATATTTTAACACATGCCACAAAATATATAAACATAATATGTTATGTGTGTGTGTATATATATAGATATATATAATATACACACATATATATTAGCATATGAAGTAGATTTAAGGAATTATGTTTTGTACACGTTAGATCGTATATCATGCAAAATATATCATACAATTATTCTATATAGTTAAAATGTAATTTAGTTTTCAAAGTTAGAGCAGGGAGGTGATTTTCCCTGTTACTTTCAAGAATTGAATCTTCTGTAGAATTATGAATTTATAGAAACACAATTTCTCTTTTCAAAAATGCATTCAGAAGTAGAATTGGGGCAACAACCTGTAATCCTAATTAAATTCTAGATCCATTTTCTTATATGCTAAATATGACAATAAGCTTTGAGGAGTATTTACATTTATCTTGCTTCTATTTTTTTGTTTTCTGTTTTGTATCGTTACAAACAGAAAAACATTTCTCAAATAGGATTGACACATTAATGTAGGAAGGATAAAGGAGACGGCAGTGCGTTCCCATAAAAGGTTGCATCCATTAGCCAAATTTAAACGGAGTATTATATGCAAATTATCCATTTAGTTGTTCTCTTTTGCAGTGCGACATTTGAAAAACTGGCACATCTGGGTCTATTTGTTATGTCATCGTTCAATCGTCTTAGCTTTTATTTTTTTATCGTTTTTAAATAGAGTGTTTGTGAAAATTAAATATCAAAGAAAAACAAACATATTTACTCATAAACTGATTAAACAAATAAGATTTCGATATGATACAAATATGATATATATATATATATATGTGAAAATGTATCATCACTTTTTAAGCTTTAAAGGTGCTTGTATAATAAAAAAACAATACAACACGACAACTAGGTGCATGGGTAGGTAGCTATCAACAATATAAGAGCAGAAATTTAGTGGATAACTAACCTAACAGCAATGGAAAACACGGGTTAGACAAGGATTGTCCTTAAAATCAGTTTACTAAATTAAGCCTGGAAACCTACGTATTCGAGGGAATTAATAAGCAATTATTACCTCTCCATATTTCACTCAACTCCTTAACGACTCTATTAGTGGTTTATTATTCATGTCTTCTTCCCTTCATCCTTTTTCAAATCGTGATACGTACATGATCTTGTCCCCCAAGAGAATTCATTTAGCCTTATACGTACAATTCTTATTGTTTGAAAGTAATGGATCCTTCAGAACTTCGTAGAATATTTCAGATGTTCGACAGAAATGGAGATGGTCAGATTACCAATAAAGAACTCAGCGATTCCTTAAGGAACTTGGGAATCCACATTGACGACAATGACTTAAAGCAAATGATCGAAAAGATCGATGTGAATGGAGATGGATATGTTGATATTGATGAGTTTGGAGCATTGTATCAATCGATAATGGATGAGAAAGATGAGGAAGAGGATATGCAAGAAGCGTTCAATGTCTTCGATCAGAACGGAGACGGGTTCATCACGGTGGAGGAACTGAGGTCAGTGTTGGCTTCTTTGGGCTTGAAGCATGGAAGAACGATAGAAGAGTGCAAGAAAATGATCGACAAGGTTGATGTGGATGGAGATGGCATGGTCAACTTCAGGGAGTTCAAGCAGATGATGAAAGGTGGTGGTTTTGCTGCATTGAGTTCATCTTGATGACATACCTCTATTTGTAGAAATTTTATAGCAATCTAGCTATTGCCACTTTCTTTTTTCCATTCTCCAAGTCTTGGAAGGAATTTCTGATTTGCTCCTGAGTGGCTACAACAATGCTTCTCTTTGACTGGGGAAAAAGAAAAGAGAATTCCTTCCACATTGTTGATTTTCTGCTCCATGCATTTCATTTTCTAAGAGGGAACAGGAGATATTATGTTCCTTATGAAGAGGCAGATGTGTATCATATGAAATGAATGGAATTAAAGAAAAGAGATCATAAATTTTCCTCAATGAAGAGCCATAACTTCAAGGACATCTTTCATCTAATCCGTCTGGAAATCTAGGTAAATCACATCTCATTTATGTAAAACACAACTTGTTTGGTTTATTTCATGGAATGCAATTATTATTATTACTTAGTCCTGATCGAAAATTAGAGAAACTACATCTTGTTTGGTTTATTTCATTTATGCAGTCCAATCTAAATCTATCATTATTTTTAGAGAGCTTAGTCATACTTGCATCATCATCTAACTCCTTGATATCCCCGTTACTAAATGAACGGGAAATCAAATTACAAGGAATTAGAAGATATGACTGAACTCCCATGAAAACCATCGTTCAATTGGATTTAGTGGAATCTTAGTTGATTGTGGAAATGGAAGGACCTACCATAATAACAAAAAGGACATTTTTGGTTATCATCAGTATAAAGTTGCACAACTTTAGCAAGACAGAAACAAGTCTTTGAAGTACTTACTGTTCTTAGCGTGTAAAGACAGGCAAAGCTTAAGAACTGAAACGCTTCAAGGATTCTGATGTACAAAGAATTGGTTTAACACTTTAGACGCGCAATGCAACGATGCTGAGATGAAACATCTTCTCAAAAGAACCTAGATGATGACTAAGAATTATACGAAATGCTAAATTAATGCCAATTGTTATTTAAAAAAAAAAATATGTACCTATGAGTATTTGAATGATTCCAAAATAATCTTCCAATCCTAGAAATGGAATGTACCTTTATCTAATCTGGTTTCCTTGACCTTCCTTGGTAATGAGCAATCTACATGCTCTTTTTAATGTTTACAGCCAAACATAACCTGCCTAGGTCTAACTTGTCATTGTGTTGTCGATCCATCCACATATCAAAATGCCATTCACAACAACCAACCAAAGCAATGCCAATGATGCATAGCTCTCTTCATGATGAAGTTAAAAGTTGAAATAAGAGCAAATATGATGATTTCAGCAGATAAGGGAAAAAGGTTTCACTGAACCCAGGAAAAAATTATCTAGTATTCATGCGGGGTGCTGTAATCTCTACCCCCATTATGCAACTAGTGTTTATGATAGGAATGCCTTTGTACTTCTGATTCAATTTTCCTTATATTTTCAACAACAAGTTGAACTTTTGAAGATAATTCTTCATTTTGCTGCTCTACGTTATTCATAAAACTAAGCAACTGCTCTCGGTAGGCTATACACAGTTGCTCCTGCCGTTGCAATTCCTTAGTAAGTTCTTCGATTTTCTTGTCTTTGTCCCCCTGCAGCAACAAATAGAGAACTGCATGAGCATAAATGCATATTACATGAACAATGCTCAGGATATTCTTCCCCAACAGTTCCATCCATTTACTCATTGGACTGTTGAACAAATACTACAAAACGTGCTGATTAGAGGATTTCCCAAAATAAAATTGTGACTTGGAGTGTCATGTTCATTGCATAAAATAGTATGGTTCATACATTAATTTTATCTATTTGCTTTATTCAAATATCTTAATCTGTTATCACCAGCTAAGTACAATTTGAAGGACCATGTCATCACTGGTTGATATTCCACTGATAGAAGTAATACTTTGGTCGATGGACTTATACTACGCTTAACAACATGCTGATATAGCGTTTGAAAACATATAGAATGGGAAAACTTTTCAAGGAAGAGAATAAAAAACACAAGTGCATATGGAGGAAGCGGGTAATCACATGCAATTATCTTAAATACTTGGATTTATTTTGCATTACCTTGAGCATTTGACATAACTGTATACAATCACTTCCTCTGAATGTATTGGCAGTTTCCTCTCTACTTACATTACCAAATTATATTAAAGAAAACTGTTTCAAATGCGATAATCCAAGTGTCTCAGCAAGGCTAGCCAAAAGAAAAAAACCAACTTAGGTTTCCAATAAACAGGATCAGGATCTTTGCTTTGTTCAGCCATGATTTCCTGAGATAGTGTACATATTCAGAGCAGCTGATGCACAATAGTTTTTATGTGTGCAATAATGGGTTATAATAAAAATCATTCATCACATCTTGATGCTTCAAGGTATTGATAACAAAAGCTAGTGCCTCGAGGTTTACATTTTGTTCTGGGACACAAACAAAACAGTTTTTCATTTTCCTGTCAGATTTGAAAATGAAGCAGAAGAAAGGCAAAGGACCAGGCCAAATGGTTCAACCGTTTGGTTCATGTAGGATTTCACTATTATAGTCTTATAGACCCCAAGGGGAACCAGCCTGTAAAAAGAGGTCATCAAATACCCACATTTTAAAAAATAATAGCCCCACTTCTCACCATTAAAAAATTAAAAATGACTTGCCAAGACATTGTTATCCTGAAAAAGAAAAAATCGAGCTCCCTGAATTTCTTCTAAAAATGAGTTGTAGATTAAAAAAAAAAAAAAAAAAAAAACCAGAAAGTGTGCATCAAATTCAAAACAGATCTTTTATAAAACTAGAACCCACAAGAACATATCAATATACTTCAAACTTGCAGGTAATGCTATCACCCATTTTGAAAAACAAAACACACACCCACACGCACGCACACACACACACGCACGCGCACGCGCACAGACACAGACACACACGCACACGCACACACACAGACGCTCGCATGCACGCACGCACGCATGCACACGCACACACACAGAGCAAGAAGTTGGACCAGACTTCTTCTAGCTTTTGTTAACTTGTCTTGAGTACCAAGATCAGCATGCTCTATCATTAAAAAGCTCAAGAAGCTTGAATGGGAAAGCTCATTATTTCACGTGGGGTTAATGCATTAAGATATGAATTTCAGTTATGTGCAAAAGTACAGTGCCAGAGGAGAACAAACTAAAAAGACTAGTCGATATAAAAAAGCAAAATATACATCAAAATGCATCAATTAATAAACTCACCATAGTGCTATATCCATTGGTTGTCACAACCAAAGGATGATTATGATCCCTCTCAAACCGAGTAACAATCCACTTCCCAGACTTGTCCATCTTCACTAAAATTGTAGCCTTGCAACCATCCCGTGCACTAGGACGTGTTTTCTTTTCTGGTCCAAGAGATTCTCCGTGATGAGGTGAGAATCCCTGCTTGTTACACCCAAGACGACGAGCTAGGGTTCTACCATCAATACCTGATCGACGCCGTTGCATGATGCGAACGACAAAGCCTATCTGTCTTGCATATTCAGTATAGAATTTTCTGGCAGCATCCTCTGAATCAAACTCCATCCCCACATATGGCTCCAAAATCAACCCCTCTTCTACATCTTTCTTACCCTTGACATGACTTTCCGTGACTTCCCTGTCTAGATCCAATGCCAAACTTACCTCTCCGTCTGAATCCATTGCCAAAAAACAGAAGCCTGTTACACCAGAAAGAAAAGATGAAAAACATAACCATCATCCATAAAAAAATAAAAGGCTTATATATTTTTGTTTTGGAAAATAAGTAAAAATATAAGAACCCTCACAGCATGAATAAAACTAATTAGAAACAAACTAAAAAGTGAATATTAAATTTCATGTGAGTCCTTCGTCCTCCTCCTCCCCACCCCCAACTTCCCCCCAAGAATTAATCATATTCTCTACTCTTCATTCTCCACTCTCCACTCTACCATCTTTATAGCCTTTTGATCCTAGAAAATTTTGAGCGCCTATAGTTAACAAAACCTCTCTACTCCATCTGCACTTGTATACTTATGAAACTCTGGTACCATGAACAATAACAATCATTAGCTCTATTGTTAACAAATTTTCACCAAATCCAACTTTTGGAAGACCTATCAGAGACGGGGAATGCAGAATGATTCAGCATAAAGAGAAAATCTGGACAAGATACCCTCATAATCCAGTGCAAAAATACCCTTGTGTACCAGAAAGCAGGCTAGTGGCAAATCAGAATCTTTAGAAACTACTCAAGCCTTTCTTTGGCACCCTCAAGCATCAAACCATGCTAGTTTTACATGAAAAATTAATTTGAATTCGCTATACTATAACCTATGCCTTCCCCAAGATGTCACACATCTATATATCACTATCACCATCTACTGGGACTTCTATTTGAAAGGCAAATCTCTTCTTTGCCACTATTGGACAGAAAAAAACAGAACCTTCAAGGGGCTAAGATTAGGGCGTCCCTCAACCCTTGCAGGAGCTCTCACCCTACTCCTTTGAGAGTATATAATATCATGTAGGCTTTTCTTGGTTGCATTATCTCTATAAATGGTGGGTTTTCAACCTGTGCACTTAACTTAATTGTCTAAGCGTTGCAGAATTAATCTCAGTACTTTTGATTAAGGCAGGCACCATGCTTCTGATTTCATTGGATTTGACATGATATGGACTTAATCCACTCTCGAAGAAATAAATCACCACCAACCCTTAGTTTCACTCAGCAACTCCTCCAGAAACTGTAAAGTTGTGAGCAACCACAAGTGTGACTATACGTAAGGATCAATAACAGTATATGCAGGTCTTAAGCCTCATATGAAGGTTATGAATTCAAAGTTTAATCTTCACTTTAAACAAACAGCCCTTCCTTAAATAAAAGGGCAAAAAAAAGCGCGCACACACACCAAATAGCGCTTTAACACGTGTGCAGTTTAGATCAGCAAACAGGTTTATCTACATTCCAAGATAAAGCGCACACTCAAGGCAACAAGTAGAAATGAATTGCCTCCTGAAGCTGCTATGAGTTTTCCTTACAATAACCAACGGGACTGACTAATAATGTAATCACAGTTGAGATGGTTCAGTATCAACATTCAAGACAAATAAATTTCAGGGCAGAAGCTCAATTTGAGATTCTCTTTTTATTTTATTTTTAATGAGCCCGATCATGCTGGACTACATTAATTTTTCTTCAAAAAAAAAAAAAAAAAAAAAAGCTTATTCCAGTAAAATTTATACTGGAGCTGAAATTTCAATTTTAATAATCACGGTTGCTTTTAACTTGATGAGGAGTGAATTCATTGAATTAATTATGGAATTTCAAGCTCGACTCAATAAACTAATCAGAGCTCAAACTCCATTTAGCTAATCATAAAGAATACACGCAAACCAGATCATCAGAAAAGAAATTGGGCAGCATGATTGGGCAAAAAAGTTTAATAAACAGATAAAAACTCAAACCAAACTAGACATTTTTCCAACCCCAATTGTTTATACCCCTTAAATATAGCCAAAAGTTCAATCTTATGCACTGATTCCAATAGTTTTTATTTCCTTAAAGTACCCAGTAATTCAAAAATTTCTAATCTTGAGAAAGAATCTAAACAAATAAGTAAATCAAAACGACTAACGCCTAATTGTAGCTAAAAGTCCCATAGCACTGATTAACGAATGAAACGGAATATTGGATGGAAAATGAAAAGTGAAAAATTTAGCTTACTTCGTATGAATGTTGAAACTTCAAGAGCCGGATTTTTTTTCTTTGTCCAGACAGACCGAGCAAAAACTCCCCTTCCTTAGACTATATATGTCTTTTTTTTTTTTTTTTTTTTTTACTCGCTTACTCACATTTGAATCTTTGGGTTTGAAATTAGCAATTATGAAAATTGTCTTTTTGTTGACAGAAACAGAAACTAGTGTCATGTTGTCATCGCAATTGGAGATTCCATTTTATTAGACTCTGATTTAGATGTGTGGGCAAACATTGGGAAATTCTTAGTCCAAGTCGCGCCTTTTTTGTTTTTTTTTTTTCGGCGACATTTGTACAAGCCTAAGTGTCCAAAATAATGTGTATTTTATTCTAAATTCAATATATTTTTATTTTAGGTACAAAAAATGTTAGTTCTAATATATTTATTTTAGGTCAGTATATCTTATGTGAAAAAAATGTGCCAACTTAAAACTATCACTCCTGAGGGTACCCTAGTAGAAGTAGACAAGTCACACCTGAATACTATCATTAGATTACCTTCGAGAGTGACATGTTTTCTAAAATAACAGGATCTTTTAGTTGCTTCGATAAGAAATGATAAATACATGTAAGAAATAAATTAGTAAATGACTATTATCTTAATCATAAAGTATCATAGATTATTACAAACCATGCAGTCTTCTTGTAATTCTCTACATACATAACAGATAAGATAACACTAGCTAATCCATTCTAGGAAAATTATAAACGATTAATCCCAAAAAGAACCATAGGCTTCCAGCTCTTAAGCCCTTACCGGAGCCATGCTTCTGGAAGTAACTAATCAAGGTTGAAGCGTAAAACTAAAAAGACTGTTGGATTATGAGCGTAACCATGGCTCAGTGAAAAACCAGACATATTACACATCTAACAAGTTATTAACTAATCGTATGTAATGCAATCACTCAAACTATGCTCAGATACAAGTTTGGATGATCTAGAATCCAAACAGGAAAAAGATTTATGTCCTCTTTTTAGGGTTGAAGAACAATTACTTTTATGACCCATCTGCCCAGGAGAGACTAAGTTTACAGGAAAATCAACTATTTCGCGTCTTAGGGTTATCACTTTAATTTAATAACAGTTTTAACTGATCATTTCCTGTACCCATCTTTAGAAACTCTCTAAGTATTAATCATTTCAAAGCGATACTATGGGCGGCGTTCTTCATTGCCACTTAGTTCCCGTAGAATCAACGGAACAAAGAAAATCTTGGAAGAACTAACACTTTAGAAAAACCAAGCATTAACAGAGAACCGAAATATTAATACGTAGCAGGTTGTCACCCGTTTGTATATGCAATAATGCAGTACGTGCAATGCATGACCAGGTTATTTTAATAAGTCAATAGTTGTTATTCAATTTCATGGTGGTCATACATTACACACGATAATCATTATGCTACTTCACATCATCATCCCATTGTATTATCACTTTTGTAATGGTAGAATATCAATCATACAATCAGATCACAGCAAATTTCCATCAAAACATTCATTTTATTATTATCTTTGCATTACATAATCAGCTAATTACAAGCACAACCAGTATAATATGACTGAATTACTCACATGCTCATAGTGACTTAATCGTAGTAATATGCCAGAAGATCCTCTATGGTATCAAAGTCACCTATTGAGATGAATAAAATATTCATCAATATAATATAGATTATATAACTAAACTCCTATATGTGTCTAGTGTCCTAAATTGATATTTGGCTCGGTTTTTATTACTTATTTTGGTTCTTTAATGGTCTTATGAAAATAATTATAAATTAATCTTTATTTTCATGTAGCTTGCCTTAGTCTTACTTGATATATATATATATATATATATTGTATTCGAAAAATTGATATTTATCAAGTTTTTGTAGTTATTAACACTATTTTTACGTTATTCTTAATTTGATTTATTATAGTAACTCATATTTATTTACCATTGCTTAGTGCTGTCGTGTTTCTCTTAATCTGTTTACTTAATTATTTTGTCATTTTTAGAAGTCACATTATTCGTAAATTTAGCTTATTTTGATTTCCATTATTACTTATTTATCTAAATAGAGCAAATATTTAACAATTATAGTAGCTAGTAATATTTAATATTTCTCTATAGTTTTTAGGGTTTAAAAGTTCTCAAATATTAAATATATTACTAATATAAGTATTTGTATTTGTATTTTATTAACTTAGTAAAATCTGTTTTGATATACATATCTATATAATATGATTATATTTATTATATAAATATCTTGTCCGTGTAATACAGACTTTATGTAAGAAAAACATGTTTGTACGCCGGCTCCTACGCCGCCGGCGTTGAAACCCAGATGCCGGCGTTCTTAAGTTTTTCATTTTATTTCGTATCGTTTGCGCTGGCTTATAAGCTGCCAGCTTTCTCTTGTGTGCCGGACTATACGCTGCCGGCGTATAATCCCAATTAGCCAGCGTTCGTTTACTTTACGTAAGAATAAATTTTACGTAGCTTTTGTTCTAGTGTAAGCAGTCTCTACACCACCGGCCTACCCTCCTAAGCCACTGGCATTCAACATTTACACTACCGGTTTAGGGCCAATGTTGACACTGTTCATCATCTTCTCCGATGAAACAGTTCATATTTCTTCAATTTTCTACGTCACAAACATTCTCAAACCATTCCTAAGTGTTTCTATGGCATGTATCTATACATACATCAACTCATAACGCATCTACATGTGTGTGATCTTAAATTTTTTAATTTGAAAAGGTACAACTAGGGTTTTCGAATTTTACCTTGCTTAAACTTGTTCGGTGGAAGTTGAAGCTTGTTCTTGGGTTGGTAATGATCCTATGATCATTAGAAGTTAGTTTCAATCCTTGTTTTTAACAAATAACAAGTCGAATTACAACAACTTATCTTGTTCCTAGATTATGCGTTTTTCGTGTTGTATTTTTCTTGGATTCGAATAGAGGTGTTTAGAACGATTTAATTTCTATTTCTAGGTCGATTTGTTTGCTCATTAGATGTTTATTCGATCTAGAAACTTTAGGAGTGTTTGGTGTTTGTTTGTTTATACATTAAGAGCTTTAAACACACACACACACACATATATATATATATATATAGAGAGAGAGAGAGAGAAGAGAAAGGGGGACGGTTTTTCTTTGACAAATTCATCGGATTGTTCCTCATTTGAATTCTGTTTCCTCCATTTGTTTTACTGTCATTAATTAGGAGATGAGTTGGCAAAGTTTGATTGGTGTTTGAGTTGAATTTGTTGCATAATTTAGATAATTTCTAAGCAATTTCAGTTCTCAAATCTCAAAGAAATCCAAGCCCTTCATTTTGCACAATTTGCAACCGGTCTGATATGTATATATATTACTAATAATTTAGATAATGTCAATCTATATTTTTGGGTAGTTTACCAAGTTAATTGGGTACAGATTAGCTAATATTTGAGAGTTTTTGCATAAAAATATTTTTATAGGATTCTACAAAATGTTAGTTTATCAAACGATACAACTTTAAGTTTTAAATTTACTTGATTAATTGTTTTTAGAATTTTATCTCTCGTGATTAAGGTTTCCTAAGATTATTAGGTCAATTTTTGTTTTAGGCTCCAATAGCTTAAGAAAACCCTAATTAGAACAATGGTGTGATTCAATTATTTATTTGAAGTCTAGATCTTTAGTTATACTTCTGTTTATGTTTTTATTGTGTATTTATAATCCTAATGGTTTATCTTTAGGTTATCGTTTTCTATCTATAAGCGTAGTTGATTAAGTACTCGATATCGTTTTTGATATATAAGCTAAATTATCTATATATCTTCGGTTTTTGATACCTACTATGAAATCTTATTGGTAGTGTTTAAGACTATCTAGGAATCTTGAATTTAGGGTTTAAATCCATGTATAGGCTCATTACTACTCATTGTTTAAGTCTCAAATCATTGTTGAGTTCAATAGTAGTCATTTAATCTCTATATCTATATTTTTCTATCTATTCTATTTGTAAGACAAGTTTCAAGGTTTGAAAATTTGGGCTTACTTCAATCATATCTTGAATTATCAGTTCAAGATACGAAATCTCGTTTTTTGTATCAATTAGGGTTAAAGAAGTTCTTTATTCGGCTCTTAGATTCTAATCCAACCAAATTCAAGTCATTGATATATTCGTAGGTTTTTATTGGATTCTAAGCTTACTAACTATTTCATACATTCTATTTTAGAGTTGTGTATTAATGTGAAAATTTTTCGAGGTTTACATTCTCCCCCCCTTAAAATAAGCTTTGTCCTCAAAGCTTATGTGTGTACCTGAATTCTCAAACCGATGTGGATAGTTTTTCTTGATTTCCTCTTCCAGTTCCCATGTCATTTCTTCAGTTCGAAGATCCCACAATACTTTGACATAGTGGATTTCTTTATTTCTGAGAACTTGCACTTTTCTGCCCAATATTTTAACAGGATGCTTTTCGTAAGTCAAATTTTCCTTCAAATCAATTGGTTCCAATTCAACTATCTAATCTGGATCCGATATATATTTTCTTAATACCGATACATGAAAAACATTATGTATACTAGATAAATTGGGTGGCAATGCAAGATGATATGTCAGGTTCCCAACTCGTTCCAATATCTCAAATGGTCCGATATATTTAGGACTCAACTTTCCTTTTGTTTATCCACTATGAAGGCTTTTGATTGGACTTATCTTTAAGTAGCCATGTTCTCCTTCATTAAATTCCAATTCTCTTCTTTTCAAGTCTGCCCAGCTCTTTTGTCTATCTTGAGCTTCTTTCATTCTTCGCTTTATTACTAAAACCTTGTCAATTGTTTCCTGAAACAATTCAGTCCAACCAATACTCTTTCCAAGTTATCCCAGAATAATGGTGATTGCCACTTTTTACCATATAAGGCTTCATAGGGTGGCATCCCTATACTTGAATGGTAACTATTATTGTATGCAAATTCCACTAGTGGTAAATGTTGATCCCAATTTCCTTTGAACTCTAGAATACACGATCTTAACATATCCTTCACTGTCTGAATGGTTCTTTTTGTTTGTCCATCAATTTGAGGATGATAAGTTGTACTAAATTTCAATTGGGTTCCTAATGCTTTTTGTAATCCTTGCCAAAATCTGGAAACAAACCATGGATCTCGATCTGATACTATACTAACAGGTACACCATGCAATCTCACAATTTCCTTCAAATACAGTCGTGCCAACTTTTCTAAGGGATAGGTCATATTGATTGGTAAGAAATGGGCTGACTTAGTGAGTCTATCTACAATGAACCAAATAGCATCATGACTCACACTTGTCTTAGGTAGAGAGCACACAAAATCCATGGAAATTTGATCCCATTTCCATTCGGGAATTGGCAATGGTTTCAACAATCCACTTGGTCTTTGGTGTTCAGCTTTTATCCTTTGACACACATCACACTTAGCAACAAATTCTACAATATCATTTTTCATTCCACTCCACCAATATGCACTTTTCAACAATATCCAGAAAAATGTGCTTCATGCATTAATTCCTTCCTCAAGCTTTCATCATGTGGCACACATAATTTTTTTTTCATTCTTAACACTTCTTCATCATCCACATGAAAATCCTTGTATTTTCCTTGGGATATTCTTTGTTTAATCTCTTGGATTTCAATATTCTCTTTCTGAGCTTTGTTAATTCATTGGAGTAAAGTAGGCTCCAAAATTAAGTTTCTTAATTCAGCTTCTAAACCTTGCATTGAAAACTTCAAGTTTAATCTCTTAAATTTCTTTGATGAGTCCTTTCTGCTTCATCAATATTGAGGCTACTTCTCCATAATTTTTACGACTTAATGCATCAGCCACATCATTCACTTTGCCAGGATGATAGTTGATAGTAAGATCATAATCTTTAATCAATTCCAACCATCTTCTTTGTCTCATGTTCAACTCCTTTTGTGTAAATATATACTTCAGACTCTTGTGATCTGTATATATTTCACATTTCTATCCATACAGATAATGGCACCAAATCTTGAGTGCAAATACAATAGCAGCTAACTCCAAATCGTGAGTGGGGTAATTCATCTCATGCGGTTTTAACTATCTAGAAGTATATGCTATTTCCTTCCAGTTTTCAATCAACACAAATCCTAAACCATTTCTGGATGCATCACTGTAGACAGTATATAGATCATTGTCATTAGGCAGAACCAATATTGGTGCCAATACTAACCTCTTTTTTAGTTCTTGGAAACTTTGTTCACGTTGATCATTCCACTCAAATTTCCCATTCTTCTTGGTTAATTGTGTCAGGGGTCGTGCAATTTTTGAGAATTCTTTCACAAATTTTCGATAATATCCTGCTAATCCCACGAAACTCCTAACTTTCGTAATAGTTGCACGTCTTTTCCATTCCACAATAGCTTTAACTTTTGCAGGATCAACCAATATTCCTTCTCTGGAAATAATATGTCCAAAGAATGATATATTTCTAAGCTAAAATTTGCATTTAGAAAATTTAGCATACAGCTTATTGTCTCTCAGTATCTGTAACACACTTCTCAACTGTTCATCATGTTGCTCTTCAGTAGATGAATATACTAGTATATCATCTATGAAAGCAATCACACAGATATCCAACAAAGGTCTAAAAATACGGTTCATCAAGTCCATGAAAACTACAGGTGCATTGGTTAGACCAAATGGCATGACCAAAAATTCATAATGACCATATCTAGTTCGAAATGCAGTCTTTAGTACATCCTCTGCCTTAATTTGGATTTGATGATATCCTGACTTTAAATCAATTCGATAAAATACATTTTCTCATCTCAATTGATCAAAGAGATCATCAATTATGGGTAAAAGATATTTGTTCTTGATAGTCACTCTGTTTAATTCTCTATAATCAATACAGAGTCTCATTGAACCATCTTTCTTCTTAACACACAATACTGGCGCTCCCCAAGGTGAAACACTAGGTCTGGTAAATCCTTTATTCAACAATTCTTGCAATTGCACCTTTAATTCTTTCAATTCTACAGGTGCATGCGATACGAAGCTTTTGATACTAGTTCTGTTCCAGGCATCAAATAAATTGAAAATTCCACTTCTCTGTGTGGGGGTAATCTCGGTAATTCGTCTGGAAATACATCTGGATATTCACATGCTGTTATGATAGTATGAATATCTCTTCTGATAGTATGAATATCCATTGCTTTGGATTCACCCTCGGTTGTTCCAAGAATACACTCGTTTAACTCCATATCTTCTTCATTTTCCACTTCAATTGTTGTTATCCTATTTCCGACTCTTTTGAGTATCTCACCCCTATACTCCGTTCTTTCTCCCTAATTATTGACAAAAGATATCATTTTGAGAATAAGAAAAAGAACATAAAATTGAGAAGGAAAAATTTGAAGAAAAAGAAATATATATAAAAAGAAAGAACAGAGTGAAAAACAACAAGAAATTGAAAAAGAAAGTGAGAGCAAAAAATAAACTGAAGAAGATTAAGTTGAAAAACAGCAAAATGAGAAAAAGAAAGAGAGCGAAGTGATAGAAAAGAAAGAAGAAGAAAGGAAGAACACACCCCTTGTCATCCTTTAAAAACCTCCTTTACCTTACCCAGCTAGGGTTAAGAGAAGAAGAGATGAATAGTAGTTTAATAAATTTCTTCAGCTATTTAAATAGTTACATGTTAATTTTCCTTTAATGGATGCACTTTCTCTAATGTGAAAATATGCGAAATTTTTGAAGGAGTTTCTCTCAAATAAAAGAAAGCTTGAAGAAATATCAATGGTTACCCTCGGATAAGAATGCTTAGTAGTATTCTTGAATCAACTGCCAAAGAAAAGAAAGGACCTAAAAAGCTTCATTATTCCTTGTCTAATTGGAAAACTGCCTGTTGAAAAAGCGCTGGCAAATTTGGGGGCAAGCATCAATCTGATGCCCTACAATATGTTCAAGAAATTAGGCCTGCGAGACCAAAAGCCACTAGGATGAGCTTACAATTAGCTAATAGATCTACCAAATATCCTAAAGGGATAATTGAGTATTTTCCCTCCTAACTTTGTTATTCTAGACATGGATGAGAGAGTAGATGTAAACCCTTAATTTTTAGAGTAAATTTGAGCTTAAACCCTAAATCAGAAAAGCAACTGAAAGCCCTAAGTCAATAAGTTCCTAGCATTTAGTTTCGGTAACCCCAGGAGTTTAGTTCCGACAACCTTGTGTTCTTAACCCAAGAAGTCGAAATATGAGTGGAGAATATAGATGGGCTCGTAATAATATTAGGATGCTTAAAAATATCAAACAAGTGGATTTTCGACCTATTTCGAACCCAATCCGATACAGACTTTGAAAAACGTGTCCTGAGGCTCGAGATATTAAAAACATGTTATTAGTACCCTTAGACTCATAATTTCATAATATTTCCAAATATATCAGTTATATAAATTTTCGGGTTATAAAAATTACAGTTATAGCTTTTTTATCGTATTTTTATTATTACCAGTACTTTAATTGTCTAATCTACTTTTTGATTTCTTTCACACTATTCATAAGTACAACCACCCATACTCTATCTCTTACATCCTTACATCCTATTTCTTACAAGTTACTTTTCTAATTCAATTTTATTGCTTAAATTACTTAATTTAATTTTGAAACTTATATAACACAACACAATACACACATCTCTCTCCTCTTTTCCCTATCAAACCAGTGCCCCCCTCCCTCTATTCTCTCTCAATTTGTTTTATTTTTCATTTTATTTATTACACAAACCCTAATTCATTCCCTATATATACTCCTTTATACTTTTCACTTTTCATTTTCCTCACTTTTTTACTAAACCATACTCTTGCAAAATTTCTTTTATCTCTCCTCTCTCTCCCTCATTGTGCTGTGATCCCCTCCCTCTATACACACACACACACTTTTGTTTTTCTTCAAGTTTTCTAGCTCCACGCATCTAATAGGTAATAGATCTATACCTTATCATCTTACAAACATGTAATGGCAAGATCATTCATGTGTGAATTCACTCAAAAATCCCCATGAGCTTTAAGCTAGGGATGTGGAAACACTTGAACATGAGATTCTTGCTATCACAATGTTGTAGATCTTCTTATTTATGTTATTTTGTTAATATTTTTGCTTTATTATTAAGTTATGTTGTTATTATTAATATTTTGTGCATGTCTTCATCATTTAACCATATCTACATAATGATCATAGTGCATTTGCATTTATGACAATTATAATAAACTAGATTTAGTTGTTTTGAGTTCATAAATGTCATAGGTTTTTGTTTTATGTACATAAAGGATTTGTAGTAGCATGATAGTAATGGGAAAATGCTAGAAAGCTTGAGATCTATTTTAGCTCCAACAAAAATAATATTTAGAAATTCGGATCTAAAAAGAATCATATTTGAAAAAGTTATTTTTCAACTTTAAAATGAGTATTTTGCATTAAAAATGAAATGCTTAGGGAATAGGAAACATAAAGGAATGATTTTGATAAGTAAAGCTTAGAGCTACTAAGAGATATTTTCAAAACAAGAAAAGTTTACAAAAGTTATGTTTCAATCCCATAATAAACTTAAATTCGTAATGAAGGAAGCTTGATATGTGAAAACCTATTTTTCAACCCCAAAACAAGATTTTTATTAAAGAAATGGAATCCTTAAGGAGTGGGTTTGTTTGGGAGTTAGTTTTAGAAAGATTAAATGAGTTTTACAAAAGAAACAATCTCAAATATAAATTTCAAAATTCGGATTTAGAAATGACCTCTATTTAAACATTTATTTCCAAATGCCAAAATGAATATTTTAATGGAAAAATAGAAGTCCTAGGAAATACATGTAATATAGGCCTAATTTTGACAAGGATAAATAAAATTTATCAAAGTATAATCCTAAAATAAGTAAAGGTTTCAAAATATAGATTTAACAATGTTTTCATTCCTTAAAAATCTTGTAAAATTCGTAACTAGGTAAACCCCCCATATAAACACCTATTTTCCAACTCCAAAATAAATAATTTTATTAAAGTAATGAAGCTGATAGACATATAGGTCATTAGGTTGAAGTTTTTGTAAGAACAAGTGTGATTTTGCAAGAAATAAAACCAGTTTTCTTAAGTTTAGAAATTTCAAAAGTTTTGCCAAGCAAAAGTATTCTAAAAGAATTTTTTCTATCATATCATTAAGAATATACATATAGATAGCTCATTTCATAACATTCATGATAATAACTTATAGGTTTTTGCATGTACACATAATGCACTTGGTAGAAACAAAGTTAGGAGAATAGTGTCTAATACATTCCATAAAGCATTATCTAAGTAAATAAGGAAATAAGTTGACCAACACCCATGAATCATGCATGATATTGATTTATATATGTATATGGGAGTCTTTCAAGATATAGTGATAGCTAAGTATCTATCAAAGCTTTGGAATGATGCTTGGATTGAATTTAGAAATTGAATTGTGGGTTGGAAATTTTGTATAGCATTCTGTACCCTACTGTTCATGGACCAAACGATCTTGTTTGATGGAAATAACTTTAGGAATAGATAGCTCTCATCGAATGGGTAGAAATCGGTATATAATACGCGAAATTCCTAGTTAAAATGACTAAGTTATGGCCGTTTTGAGTTGGAATTTCCTCTTAGACGGATTTTGATGAAATTATTAGAATATAATTTATAAGTTCACTTAAACTTCATAGAAATACTCATTGGACTTATTTCTTTTGATTAGGAGACTTGAGAGAAGGACTAGACCTTCTCGAGGACTATTACGATTAAGTGGATTTTCGCGCCATGGCAAAGTGAGTTCACTATCTTTAAATTATATGCTTATGATTGTACTTGTACTGATAGTGACATTAGAGTTAGAGCAAGATAAAATTGGATTGTGCATGTGGATCCTTTTTGATTGAATCGATGGTAAGAATATCAAAATGGACTTGTTGTAAATCTTTGTATGATTTAGTATAGAATTTGAGTGTCTACAATATCTATGATCGCCCATAAATTGTAAATTAATATGCCATGATCTTATAAATGAATTAACCATGCATGCCATACTATGAGTCACATTATATTGGTTATTATACCTTTGTGGAAAGAAGGCATAATAGCTGGGCAACGAGGGGCTTGTAAAATCAAATGTTGGCATAATGGCCTGAATTAAAATGGTAGTAGTGTAGGCACTTGTATCAACTATAAAATTGTGTGTGGGTGGGCACCTGAATCAACCACAATGTAAATGAGAAAAATTGAAATCTATGGTCGTATGGGCCCTAAACACCTAACCTCGAATGGACGGCATAAATCCATTCAATTTAGGACTCCCGAAAAGTCTTATGTATTGTATGCTTAGGTGTTTGTGCATTTCATATGGTTGTTAATATAACTTGCTTGATATATTGCTTGTTGAAGTATTTAATTTTGGAGGTGAAAATCACTAAGCTCGTAAGCTTATACCCCTATAATTTCCTATTGCGGTATGATTATTTGTGGCTATCTCCAAGAGGCCATTTTCCATAGGTATATCTTTTGGAATTTAAGGAGTTTTTTGAAGAAGTCTGGACCTAGATGTTAGGCATAGACTTCTAGTTAAACTTCTTAATTTTATTTGCATGGTATTGTAAGAGACTTTTGCAAACTTAAGGACTTTTTATATTTTTTACGGGGGTATGCCCCTTAGATCTTTTGTAATAGATTAATTTGGTTATAACTGTTATGATTTATATTCTAATCGCTATGAATGTCTTCTTGAACTATTTCGATTCAAAGTAAGGTTCCTTATTTGCTGAATGTGAGCCTTACACCTGGTGTCTAAACTCATGGAGTGACTAAGGCTGTCATACTTGAGTTTACATATCAAGTATGGCGGACTATTGCGTTTAGGGTACCCTTTGAGGCGTGGCAGTAGATGTTCCTCTTATTCTGGGAAGACACTTCTTGGCAATAGCAAGAGCCATTATTGATGTGAAAAATGGGAAACTAGCATTAAGAGTTAGAAATGATGAAATGGTCATTGAGTTATCAAAGAATACAAAGCAAGGCGTGATAGATGATGATGATTGTTTGGCTTTAGAGCCTATGGATCCCGAAATTCTCAGAATAATACAAAACGTGGTTGATAGCTGCTCATTAGAAACATGTCCTAAAAAAGAAATTAAGGAAAATTCTGGTTCAATAAAGAAGATAGAAGAGCTTTCATAGCTAGAAGAAAATAAATAAATTATGAAGAACAAAGTAAAGTTGGAAATGAATCGAGATGAAATAGAAAGATTGAGGCCTTTGGTTGAAGAGCTACCCGAACTTGAGTTGAAAGAATTGCCAGACCACCTAGAGTATGCTTTCCTCGAAGGAAATTTTAAGTTACCTATCATTATATCCTCAAGTCTCAATAATGAACAAAAGGAAAAGTTGGTAAAAGTTTTAAAAGAGCACAAAATGGTAATAGCATGAAAGATCGCTGACATCAAGGGAATAAGTCCCTCTTATTGCACCCATAAGATTTTGATGGAAGATAATTTCAAACTTGTTGTACAACCATAGAGGCGATTGAATCCCAATATGAAGGAAGTAGCAAGGAAAGAAGTGAAATTACTAGATACGGGAATTATTTACCCAATTTCTAATAGTACATGGGTGAGCCCAACATAAGTGGTGCCTAAGAAGGGTGAGACAGTTGTGGTTCCAAATGAAAGAAACGAGTTGATACCTATGTGTATAATCACTGGATGGCAAGTTTATATCGATTATCAAAATCTCAATGATGCCACCCGGAAGGATCATTTCCCACTACCATTCATTGATCAAGTGTTGGAAATATTGTCTAGTTATGAGTATTATTATTTTCTAGATGGGATGTTTGAGTACTTTAAGATTCCCATATCACCTGAGGACCAAGAAAAGACAAGTTTCACATGCCTATATGGAACATTTGTCTACAGAAGGATGCTCTTTGGATTATGTAACGCATCAACAACTTTCCAAAGATGCATGATGGCCATTTTTGAGGAATATATTGAGGAAATCATGGAAGTCATTATGGACAATTTCTCTATCTATTTATTTGAGAATTGTCTCCAGAATCTTGGTAAAGTTTTGCAAAAATGTGAAGACATGAATTTAGTTCTGAGTTGGGAGAAGTGTCATTTCATGGTCCAAGATTGGATAGTTCTTGGCCATAAGATCTCTAAAAAAGGGATAGAGATGGATGCAGCTAAAGTGGATGTCATTGCTAAACTTCCTCCACCCACAACCATTAAAAGAGACACAATTTAGATAAAGAATTTTGTATATCTTTCTTAATTTTACAAGGTACACAAATATATACACATATGTCTCTAACTGCATATGGAAAAATAAACCTAATTAAGAGGAATAGGAAACAATAAATTTGAAAAGAAAAAAATTGACCAAAAACTTAAATACAATTTGACTAGAATCTTAAATACAGAAAAAAAATTAAAAAACTACTTTCCTAAAAAGGTTGAGGAACATATTTTCACACTCCCCCTCAAGCTTGGCTATAGATGTTGATGGGACTAAGCTTGCCTTCAAGAAATTCATGAGTCTATTTTGAAAGTCCTTTTGTGAGGAGATTAGCTAGTTGATGAGATGTTGGCACATATTCAAATTTAACAATGTTTCCATCAAGTTTTTTTTTTTTTTTATAAAATGTCGATCAAACTCAAAATGTTTAGTCGTATCATGATGAATAGAGTTGTAAGCTATACTAATTGCTGACTTATTATCACAATAGAGCAGCATAGGTTCTTCAAATCTAATCTTTAATTCATTCAGTACTCTTCTTATCCAAACAAGCTCACAGACTCCATGAGCCATGGTTCTAAACTTAGCTTCCGCATTGCTCTTATTAATTATTGATTGTTTTTTGCTATGCCAAGTCACCAGATTTCCCCATAGTAGAGTGCAATAACCAGATGCTGATTAGCGATCATCAATTGATCCAGCCCAATTAGCATCCGTGAACGCTTTTACTTTTCTATCATTAGTCTTTGCAAAAAATAAGCCTTTCCCACGTGTTTGCTTTAAGTATCTCAAGATTCTATACACAGCATTTAGATGACCTTGACACGATACGTGCATATACTGACTCACCAAGCTTACTGCAAAGGCAATATCCGACCTTATATGTGAGAGATAGATGAGCTATCTAACTAGTCTTTGATATTGTCATTTGTCAACCAGCCTTCCTTCAAACATTTTTCCTTTGTTCCTAAGTTTAACAGGTATTTTGCTTGGCTTGCATCGTAGCATGCTTGTCACGCCTTAAAGGGTACTCTAAACGTGGCAGTCCGCCAAATATATTATCAAGAGTTAAGAATAACTACCTTAGTTATGCGAAAGTCTTGGTATTATATGTAAGGCGTCTAACATGATAATAGGAGATGCTTTTGGGAAGTGTGGTCTAAAAAAGTAATACTGAACATACGAGAATCTAGAAATAAAAATAGATCATAATAATAACAATTAAAAGTCTATTACATGATTCTTAGGGGCATACCCCTGCTAAAACTCCAAGGATCGAAATCACTAATAGTCTTTACAATAACTTAAATACTACATCAAAAGATTTTAAAGCAATTCTAGTATAATCCTTCAAGTAGATTTCCTTCAAAAGCTCCCAAAAGAAAACTTACGCAGATATGAGGAGACCTTGGGTACAAGAATAGGTGTTCCTATGAATACAAATATCTATAGGGGCATAAGCTTTATGGGTTTAGTGAGTATAATCCCAATAATCATACTTAAAACAAAATAACAACCAAGTTTATTAGACAAGCAAATGGAATGCAACAAGCACGTGAGCATACAAGACATATGATTTTCTAGGAATCATATGTTAAATGAATTACGCCCTTTATTCGGGGTTAGGTATTCCTGCCAATTACAGACATCATTTCGAAAAATCATTTTTATAGATTTTAACAGCTCCTATTTGCCATAAAAAAAATATGTAGTTATTACTGACTCCTACTAGCCATCAATTTATGTAGTTTTTACCGGCTCCTACTCGCCACATACATAATATACTGATTATGCCTAGCACCACTATCATACACTTGTCCCACCAATTGTACAATAGTGAATGCAATGTGACTCAACTTATGAAGTGCATGCATCAACTTTTATTTAGAGTCTAGCCATTATATTTCAATTCATTGCAAGTGACCAACCGATTTCAAACACTTCAACATGCTAATAATCATAAAATTTATTACAAACAATTCGTGGCTCGACATGCTTAATATTCTTTCAACATGTCATAAACACGTGCATCTTCAATTTTATCTTTTCTCAAATCTAGTGCAACTAATTTACAAGCACAAGCATGAGCATGAAAAATAATGAAAGTAGATTCACTTGGTCATGACTATACTCTCTTACTCGAAGTAGTCCTCGGGGTAGTATACATCATCCTCCTTGGTTCCTAAACAAAGGAAATACCCAAAATGAGTATTTCCTAGAATTTTCTAGTCAAAACTTCTAACTCTATTTTCTAGTTTCGATAAAATTCGTATAGGTGGAAATTCCAACTTAAAATGGCTATAACTTGCTCATTTTAAGTTGGAATTTCCCATATAATATACCGTTTTCTACCTATTCGAAAAGATCTATCTGTTTCTAGGTTATTCTTATCATAAAAAGTTGTTTGGGTCCTGAAACCGTAGGGTACAGATTTACCACGAAAATTCTAGTTTTCAAAACTTAAATTTGCAAACTTTTCTTTATCCAAAAATACTTGTACCAAAATATAGATATTATTATAGTTGGAAAAACTTTTAGAATATATATATATATATATATTAGCTCATATTATATGCATGAATTTAATGAAGTTGTCTCAACGATGATTTTTGGTAAAAGTAATGTTTTCTAGGAATTGGAAAAGCGAAGCTTTGAAAGTTTCCACTTAGCTTGTTGGAAAATTTCTTAAATTATTTTAAGTGAGTATTTTCCCCTTTTAATTCTATTTTCTTAGTCTTTCAAATTTCTTAAAAAATGATTTTTGTCTTTTTAAGTTTCTTATAACTCAATTTATAAAGGTTGAGAGGGTAGTTTCTAAATACTATTTGAGAGTAGTTAAAATTTATCAAGCTTTACATTTTCTTAACCTTTGTAAAGTTTATTTCATTTAATTAAATGATTTCCTAAATTGTTTACTAACTTTATTTCTTAAGAACATTTTATCCTTATAAAAGAAACATTCTTGATGATTTGTCAAATTAGTTTATTCCTTCATATTCTAGAGTATTGTTGAAACTTTCTTAATGAAGTTTTGTAAAACTTTTGTCAACCAAGAATTTGAAATTGTAATTTTTAAAGAAAACTTTTCCACTTTATGATTTTGTAAAGTGTATGTATGAGATCTACTTTATGTATTATCTAAAATCCTTTTGTTCTTTAGTTACTTAAAAACTTATGATGAACTCCTCTAAATTTTTGAAAAAGATTTGCTAAGGTAAATTCCTAAGTCTTTATGGGAAAAATCATTTCTTACATGAAAAAATTTATTTTGGAAAAGAACTCTATCTTCTTTTTATTTAAGAAAACCTTTCTCTCTTTATCTTATTGAGACAATAATCAATAACTCATGCATGATAATGAATATGTAATATGAAAATATGAAAATATAAGAAAGACATAATAAGCAAGTTAATATATCAAGTATTGGGAACCCTAACTTCATCAAGGTAACCTGGTTAAGTATTGGAAGCCTTAGCTTCATCAAGGCAACCTGGAACTAAGAATAGACTATTCCCAAAAAGAGAAAAATAAAAAGCAATAATAATAGCAAGTTAGAGATAGTTAGTGAGCATTTGTCTCTAAAAATATATAGATATACATATACTTAATAATATATATATGGTTAGATTAGACCATAATAACAACAATAATATCATTAATAATCAACATATATGAACATAATAACAACATAGTAAAATTGGAATTTCATGTACAAGAACAAAACATGAACATGTTGTTGCTTTTACTACTCATATGAGTTTCAAAACAATACCATGGTCATGCTAGTTATATGACATGAGTAAATAAATAGGAATAAGAGTTTTACCTAAAGTGTTTATGGTATAGGAAGAAGGTAGTGAATGTATGGTTATGTGGTTACTGAGAAATGGTAAATGGATTGTGTATAGAGAGAAATTTTGTCAGTATTTGGTGAAAGAGAGTTTTGGTAAAGAAAAAGTTTGTGGAGAGAGTTTTGGAGTAAATTTGAGAGAGTTTTGTTATGTGTAAAGATGGTGTGAAAGAAGTGGATGGAGATGGGGTATTTATAATTAAAGATGAAGGGAAATTAGATGTAATAAAATAAATTAAAAAAATAAATTGATAAAGGAAGAGAGAGGGGGCGCCGGCCACTATTGAGAGGAGAGAAAGAGTGAATTATTTTTGTTGTTTTGTAATAAAAAGTAATAAAGATGTGAAGTATGGTTGATGTGAAGGTGTATTGGAAATGATAAAAGTTGAAAAATAGGTATATAGGTAGTAATAATAGGTTGTAAGGTGAAGTAGAAATAGATAGATAGTAGTATAGGATAATGAATAGTAAACAAGACTAATAGTGTACCGGTAGTAAAGAAAATACGTGTATAAATGCAAAATCTGTTATTTTTAGTTATCGAAAAATTACGAAACTGATATTTTTGAAATCCTTATATTATTTTGGTCCTAATGGTGTTATCAGAATATTTTTACTATTTCGAGTCCCAAGATATGCTTTTCAAGAGCTGATCCCGTTTAGGTCTAAAGACACTCAAAATTTGCAAATCTGATAATTTTACGCTTCCTTATATAATTACGAACTATTATCACAAATTATTTCAACTCCGTTATCTAGGGCTAAAGAATAAGGGAATGTTGGATCTAAATTCTAAGGTTTGTTCTAGCCTTTTGTTGACCTTTAAGGTTTCCGGTTAACTTTTAATTTTAAGATTAAGATTAAAATTAATAAAAAATTTCAAGGGTTTACAATGCCAGTTTCTTCTAATAAATCTAAAGTGTACTTTCTTTGGAAAACATAAATCCCCTTCTTACTCCTTGCAACTTTCATTCGAAGAAAGTATCTCAGTGCTCCAAGGTCTTTAACTTCAAATTCCTTTGCCATCATTTGCTTAACTCTTTGGATTTCCTCTTTATCATTACCAGTGATAATGATATCATCAACATATACTATAATAATAGTAATTTTCTCTTTTTTAGCATGCGAAACAAACAGTGTGTGATCAGCTTGTCCTTGGATGTAGCCAAATTTTTTGATCACTTTGGAGAATCCATTGAACCAAGCCCATGGAGAATGTTTTAGACCGTAAAGGGTCTTGTAAAGTTTGCAAACAATTTAACACCCTAGATTTTCTTCAAATCCTGGAGGTTAATACATATAAACTTCCTCCTCAAGTTCACCATTTAGGAAAGCATTTTTCATATCAAGTTGATGTAAGGGTTAATCAGAGTTTGCAACCAAAGATAGAAGAATTCAGACAGTATTGAGTTTGGCAACAGGAGCAATGGTCTCATGTAGTCGACTCCATATATTTGAGCAAAGCCTTTGGCCACTAGTCATGCCTTATGTCTTTCAATTGAACCATTGGCCTTATACTTGACAATGAAAACCCATTTACAAGCTATGGTCCTTTTTTCTCATGGCAATTCCACCAAGCTCCAAGTATTGTTCTATCTAAGGGTAAGCATTTCTTTAAGAGCAGCAGCTTTCCACTCGGGTACAGATAGCCTCTTCAATGGACTTAGAAATCATAACACTAGACAAACTCGAGGTGAAAGCATGAAATGAAGGAGATAGATTAGAGTAGGATATGAATTTAGAAATAAGGCGATGAGTGCAAGATCTAACACCCTTTTTGATTGCTATTGGTATATTTAGATATAGAATGGGACTTGATTTACCTGACTTGTTTTGTGAATGAGGCTCTACCATCGCTTCATCCTCTTGACTGAGAGTAGGATTCATGATTTCTTTATTTGTTTGATGCTCTTACTGTTTAGGCATTAAAGATGTTGATTCTCCCCTTCTTTCCAATATTGTTATATGATCTGGTGAAGTTGGATCAACTATGGGAAGACTGATCTTAGTTGAGTCAGGAACAAAGACAGCTGCATCCATATTAACATCGAGTAGAGGTAGGTTAAGTGTATCCTAAGAACAATAAGCTTCATCTCATTTCTCCCTTAATATGGTGTATTTACAAAGAATGTGACATCATAAAAAACATATGCTTTTCTGGTTTGTGGGTAATAACACCGATATCCTTTTTGGGTAGGAGAATAACCACTGAAAATAGTTTTGATTGCCTGAGGGTAAAGTTTACTCCTATTGTGGTCATGACTATGAACAAATGCTGTACAACCAAAAATTTTTAATGGAAGTGTATTGGACTTAGATACTTACGATTAGGTTTTTGAGACAACAGACAAGGGGGTTTCAAAATTGATGGGACAACTTGGGAAACGATTTATAAGACAGGTAGCAGCTAGGATAGCATCCCCTTACAAGTACTTTAGGACATTCATTGTAAACATGAAAGCCCAAGCTACTTCCAACAAATGACGATTTTTCCTTTCCGATACTCCATTTTGTTGTGGAGTCTCAATACAAGAGCTTTGATGTTAAATCCCATTTTCTAACAAATAATCACCAAGAATGGAATTGAAATGTTCTTTTCCATTGTCAGTTCTTAGAACAAGGCTTTGGGCTTGAAATTGAGTTTGAATCATCTTATGAAAAATTTTGAATATGTGACTGGTTTCGGATTTGTTATGTAAGAGATATACCCATGTAACCCTCGTGTGATTATCAATGAAAATAAGAAACCATCTTTAGCCATGGCGAGTGGTGATCTTTGAAGGTCCCCATATGTCATTGTGGATCTTAGAGAATGGTGTGGAAGGTAAGTAAATCTTGGGAGGAAAAGACATACGAGTATGCTTAGCTAATTGACAAATTTCACACTAAAAAAAAAGGATTTTTATCATTAAATAGGGACAGAAATAGATATATTAAATATGAAAAACTAAGATGGCCAAGTCCATGATGCCATAACATTATTTTATTAGTATTAGAAACTGATGTAGAAGCAACTCCGACATAAAAATTGGCTGACTTTTTGATTGATCATTATGAAAGTAATAAAGACCATCATGAATCCTAGCACTACCAATCGTCTTCCCCGATGATAGGTCCTGAAATTGATAAGATGAAGACAAGAAGTAACTAACACAATAATTATCACATGCGAATTTATTAACAGAGATCATATTACATTTTAGGGTAAGGACATGAAAAACATATGTGAGAAATAGACTTGGATTTAATTTTATGTCACCAAATCTAGCAACCAGTGTCAAAGATCCATTAGCAATTTTAACAGTGATATGTTTATAACAAAGGACATAAGAGTGAAAAAAATCAGGACCACCTGTCATGTGATTAGAGGCCTCGGAATCGATGATCCAAAGGTCTGAATATTGATTAATAGGTTGAGAATTTAAGGCTGACTAGTGTTCACCATGTTGAGTCACAAAGCATGCTATAGATTTGTTGGAGGTGAGTGAACTAATATTATCATCAAAAAAGATTTCAATGTTGTTTTTAGCCATAAGAGATAATTTGTCATTCGGCTCCGATACCATAAAAGAGACACAATTTAGATAAAGCATTTTGTATATCTTTCTTAATTTTACAAGGTACACAAATAACTATACATGATAAAAGAAACAAAAAAGGAAACCAAATTAAGAGGAATAGAAAACAATAAATTTGAAAAGAAAAAATTTGACCAAAAACTTAAATACAATTTGACAAGAATCTTAAAGATAGAAAAAAAAAATTAAAAAATTACTTTCCTAAAAATGTTGAGGAACATATTTCCACAATAGTTAAAAGAATAAGGAGTTCTCTCAGCCACGTTGGATTCTAGAGGAGATTTATTCTCGATTTTTCAGAAGTCTCTTGGCTATTGATGAAACTCCTAGAAAAGGATGCCTCGTTTAATTTTAATGAAGAAAGCATGGGTTCCTTCAACACGTTAAAAGCCAAGCTCTAATAATGCTTGCACCAGATTGAAATCTCCCATTTAGGCTTATGTGTGAAGCAAGTGATTCAGTTGTGGGAGCAGTATTAGGCCAAAGAAGGAATCACCACTTCCAGCCTATCCATTATGTTAGCAAGATGCTAACAACAACTCAAGCAAATTACACGATAACTGAGAAAGAATTGTTAGCAATCATCTTTGCATTTAAGAAATTCAGGTCATATCTAATCCTCTCTAAATTCGTTGTTTTTACCGATCATTCCACTTTGAAATATTTATTTACAAAAACTGATGCAAAACCGCGGTTGATCCGATGTGTTCTTTCATTGCAAGAATTTGACTTAGAGATAAGGGATAACAAAGGATGTGAAAATTTAGCCACTGATCACCTATCTAGACTTGGTAGCCCATATTTAGATGAATTAAAAGAAGAAATTGATGTTGTTTTTCTAGATGAGAATTTGTGTTCTATTTTCAGCATAGATGAATTTGAGCCTTGGTTTGCTGACATAGCCAATTACTTGGTCGATAAAGAGCTTCCATTAAGCTTAATTATAATCAAAAGAAAAAAAATTCCTTTCTGATTTAAAATATTACTTTTGGGAAGATCCATATCTGTTTTGAATATGCTCAGACTAAGTAATTAGGAGATGTGTTTCGCACGAGGAAGGCCAAAAGATCTTATATCATTGCCATAACGAACCAATAGGGGGTCATTATGGTGCAAACACAACAACCCACAAAGTTTTAGAAGTGGGGTTCTACTGGCCCTCAATCTTTAAAGATGGAAAATTACTGGTTTCAAATTGTGATAGTTGCCAAAGGATAGGGAATATCTCGAAAAGGAATGAAATGCATCAGAAGTATATTTTAGAATGTGAAATCTTTGATGTTTGGGGCATAAAATTTTTAGGACCATTTCCCTCGTCTTTTGGTAACAAATATATTATAGTATCTCTTGATTATGTGTCCAAATGGGTGGAAGCTCAAGCTTCTCCTATTAATGATGCTAGAATTGTCACATATTTTCTAAAAAAATTGTTTTCAAGATTCGGATGCCCACGAGATTTAATTAGTGATAGGGGTACCCATTTTTGCAATACACAGATTGAAACGGTTTTAAAAAGATATGGAGTACACCATAGAGTATCTACCTCTTACCACCTTAAAAAAAGCGGGCTTATAGAGAACTCAATCAAACTTTGGAAAAAACAGTTGCATCTAACAGAAAAGATTGGGTAAAAAGTTAGATGATGCACTATGGGCTTATAAAATTGCTTTCAAAACACCACTAAGAACAACTCTGTACAAAATGTTTTATGGAAAAGCATGTCATTTACTAATGGAGTTAGAGCATAGGGCATATTGGGCTATCAAGCTTTTGAATTAGGATCTTACCGTTAGTGGCAGACATAGGTTTTCTCAACTTAATGAATTTGATGGACTATGATTAGAAGCGTACGAGAACAATAGACTATACAAAGAGAAGGTAAAGAAGTGGCACGATGCAAAAATTAAGCTCCCACATGAGTTCCAAGAAGGAGATAGGGTATTATTGTTCAATTCTCGATTGAAGCTCTTCCTAGGAAAATTAAAATCCAGATGGTTAGGCCTGTTCAAGGTCAAGAAAGTTTTCCCCCACGGAGCTGTGGAAGTTGAAAATTCTGATGGTGAAGTTTTTAAGGTCAATGGACAAAGGCTCAAGTTATAACTAGAGCCGTGCAAAATATTGGTAAGATAGAAGAGTTACATCTCATATAGACTCTTTTGAAAAGAAAATTATTTGAACATTTTTTGTCCATAATTCAATCAAGGCTCTGATTGAGCCATCATTTTTGTGCTAATAAACTCTATGACTTAGTCTTTGACAAAAACAGGGCAATGCAGCATGTGATAAAAATTTTCCCTCGAGCTTCATAACATAGAAGTTTTTCTCAAAACTTCTAATATAAGCCTTACTTTGAATTGAATTGTTTAGAATCCCCTGGTCTGTTGTTTTTCATGCTTTTAAACATTGAGGACAATGTTTGGTGTAAGTGTAGGGGAAAGGAATTAGTAGGATTTGATGTGGGGATAATTGATTTTGAATCTAAAATTCTGTCTAGAAATAAGTATATGTGCTTTGAATGATCAATTTTTCCCACAAATAATAGGAAATTAATGAAATGATTAGAATTTGACAAATTTTTTTCGAAAATTTGGAATGAAATCACCAATTAACTCAACAGAGCAGTTTACGAGAATCATCATAAGATTGAGTTAACTTTACTTTGTTTAAATCACTGTGCATATATCTATATGAGTATTTTACTTATTATTTAATATAGAGTTTTAGAGCTGGAATTAACTTAAGTTCCTTAGTAAGGTTACTCAATTTCCTTGTAAAAGCTTATATGATCTGTATGTTTTTCGAATTTAGTCATTTTGAGAGTCATATAATCTCTAATGAAGGATCCTGGCCTCTTCATTCATCAAACTATCTTTCACCATTACAAGGTGAGCTTTCTATTGAGCTGAATTACTAACAAACACCACAAGTGTCTCCTAATTTTCAGTAGTGAATTCAGTAACAAAAGTGTCTGAATCTCATTATTAAGCGCAAGCTTCATGATAATTAGTTGATTCACAAGCCCTTGAAAATCATTCAAGTGCTCAGTCAGTCATATTAGATTCATCCTTGTATTTCAAATTCACACTGTCCTAATCAAGGAGGTTTATTCAAAGTAGTATGCCTCTCATACATGGACTCAATTTTCTCCATAAAACATCTGCTATGGTTTCCTAAGCAATATGATGATAAATGCTTTGATCAACCCATTATTAGATAAACCAATGTTGTCAAAACTGGACCGGGGTTTGACCGGGAAGCTAGGGGGTCAGGGGTCGGACCGGGTTCCACCGGAGGTCGAACCGGGATCATGAAAAAGTAAAAATATAAGGGATAATTTAATTATAAAAGACCAATATATGTGTCACCACTCAATTAAATCTATATTTGGATCAAATTCATCAATTGATTATTAAATAAATATGATTTTAATGATTATATTTTATAAATTTATAATAAAGTATGAATAAATATTTAAATTTATAGTTTTTTATTTTTTTTTTTTATTTTTATTTTTTTTATCCGGGTTAAACGGTTTGGGTCGATAAGTTCAACTTGGTTTGACTGCCCAAGTCGACTGGGTCAATTCGGGTCTCGCTGGTTCGTTACAAAAACGAGTTTTAGGTGAGACCCCACTTGACATTAGTGTCGATTCCGGTCGAACTAGGTTAAACCGGTTGGTCGGGCTTGTTTTGACAACCATAGATATAATTGACAGTCTTTTTGTGCAAGATTGCCAAATCTGCATTAGATTTATCTGTTGGCATTGCAGTATCACCACCCAAAGGCAAATACAAATCTTTCCAATACAGTAGATCTTCCATTATAGACTTCCAGATAGCATAATTAGACGAATTCAATTTAATCATCATACCTAATGATTCAGCTGTGTCTGTAGTACAGATAACAAAATCCTAATTTTCTTTTTGAACTTAGTGCTTTGATACCACTTGTTAGGAAAAATCCCCAAAAAAATCTAGAAGCAATAACAGATAATTTTTCTTTTTGCCTATAGCGATCCCAATCAATCAAACAAAAAATAAACAATAATAGAAATTAAAACAAATAACATTAGCATTTACATGGAAAACCCTAATTTGGGGAGAGACCATAGGACCACAGCAGAATTCTCTTCATTATCAATAATAATGGGATGTATAGATTGTTCTTCACTAGAAAATACTAGTAGATCTCACAAATCTTTACCATAATGGTGGATTTCATTCAAAATTTAGCCTCTTTCTCTCTAGAGTCTCTCTCTAGGTTTTAGGAATGGCTTCTCACATATGTGAAAACCTTATGAACAAAGCAAGAAATATTTATATTAGACAACAAAGGCTGGCACGGATTAATTAAAGGTTGGTGGCATTTGGAGACAACATTGAAACTTTGGTGTTTTGGAACATTGAACATCGACTAGTATGCTAATGGCGTATACCACATAGGTTGGCGGTGTTGGAGCCGGCCTAACTAACTAGAGCTCTCGACAAACAATTCAAAATTAAAGGCTGGTGATGATATACATGTAGGCTGGCAGTGTATCTCCTCCAGTGGCCAGTGTATACCTCCAAACTCCTTTGTTTTGCAAAAAATCTCCTTATAACCAAGTCCTCTTCCAAGTATATGCTATATACTTAGGGTATCCTTAATTATAGACCCACACGAGTTGGATCTATAACTCAACATATCCTCAATCATCTCCTATGTTATTCCTTATGAGTCATCGCTTACAAAATTTGGAAACAATGTATTTCTCATTGATCCACCTCTATTGTTGCCTGCATATATTTCTAACATTTGCAATTGTTTTTTCTATTTTATCATTTCTTTATTTCTGCTCTTATTTAGAATTGTGAATTACATCTTGAAACAATTGATATATAATTAGGGTACAAATACAATCAATGGATAGTGTTGATATTTTAAATTTATTTTGTCAAATGTTTTACTACAAATTTGCATATATGCATTTTATTTAATATTTTATGCCATGCTAAGATATCATGTATACATTTCTTACATTCAATGCTCTTAACCATTCTATAAATCTTCAACTTTATTTGTTTATTGTATTTTCATATAATTATTCTCGTTTTAACATTTTAACCATATAAAGTGAAAAGGACATCTTGATATCTTTATATCTCCTTTTAACAACCCCAAATAGATTGGGATATATAATGTACTATAAATAAGTTAATAAGATATTCTTGTAAGTTCTTGCATAATAATAATAATAATAATAATAATAATAATAGTACAATTGAAAGAACTGAATCTAGTGATTCCCATCCATATAAAATCCATAATTATTACTGTTATTATTTGTTAATTAAATATACATATAAAGATACCGGGGTCATATGGTGTATGTAAGCCCTTTGTAGCTAGATATAATGAACCAAAATTATTGAACACTAGCAATTAATAATAGAAAAAGAAGTGGTAGGTTTCCCCTTAATATTTTAATGCAAGACTAAGGGAGCTTGTTTTTACTTGTGTTAGTTATATTATTTTAAGCTCATGCATTGCATGTGCATGCAATGGGCATTTCCCAAGCCCATTTTTTTTTTTTTTTTTTTGTTGCACATAAAAGTTTGTTAGATAGGAGGCTCACAACTATGGTCTGATTTGTTTCTAGGGAATTTTTTTAACCTTATATATTGAACCTTGGTAGATTATGAGGATAACTATACCAGGTTAGGTAGAATTATAAAGTAGTCTTGAGATCGGGTTTTCTATATTGACCATTTGTGAAGGCCTCATAAATATAAGAGGTTTTTCACTTTGTTTGTAATGATCCATGCCATTTGAGTGTAATAGTTTTCATCATAATTTCTTGAAAAAATATTTATTGAATGTTGTTTTTACTTGTCTTAGCCAATAGATATTTGATACGTGTTAAATAAATTTTTAAAAATAAAAATATTTTTAAAATAAAGTAAATATTTATTATGACTATATATTTATATTGCATTATTATTGTTTGAGACATGATTGAATGTAATGGATGGGACAGCGAAACTTTTTCCTAATTTCTCATTCTAGATTTTCTCTATTCAATGTGATACATAAGTGTTGTCGAAGAGTCTAGGTGTCGCATGTGACGCTCGAGTGAAGAGCCTCTACATGACAAGTGGCATCAAATTACGGTTGGATGGAAGCAATGGTTAAAAACCTTAATGATTTTGCTAAGTATGTTGGATTTCCTCTAACTCTCTTCACAATTGATGAGTTGACCCTTCAAGGAAGATACCATGGAAGTGGAACCTCATTGAAAGCCTAGATTGAGAGGGTGGAGCTAGCTACGGATAATATGTTTCATCAAGCTCAAGGAGATGAAGAAGGTTTACAGAAAATGGGGAAGGACCTTCCAATACAGATATTGACTGGCTTAAGTTAATCTTCAGGCAACCTAGAGAGGCAATAAATATGTAGTAGATTTTAAGACTGAATCGGGTGCCCAATAATTCTACCCATTCGATGTAAATAACGATGCTCCGAAAAAGCTAGGGTGTGTGGTTCACATGGTGTCCATCAGGGACAGTGTAGGAGTTTTTGGAGTAGTTGATGGAAATTCTCAAAATAAGCGTCAAGGAAGCCATTTTTTCACCTTTTTCCTTTTTTTTTTTTTTTGGGTGATAGGTTACAGTATCATGCCTAAATAGAATTAAAAAGGAACAATGTCTGGACGTTAAAATAAGCTATGAACGGCCCACGGCTAAATAGAGTTCAAGTCAATGGAATGATACGGAAAAATGATGTTGGAGGGTAACCATTAAAAAGGCGAGTGAGCACGAGAAGACTTGAACTTGAGCTTAAGGGAAAATGACCAAAACCTAGCTCAAAGAGGTAAGGTTCATGTGGATGAAGATGGGAAACTACAGTTTATACATAAGATAAATTTCAATATTGGTTAAGTTGGATACTATACGTACAAAAGGATGCATCAGTAATAGAAGTCAAATGATTACCATAAGTTAACTTTATTTACGAATTCTAGTTTAGAATTCTAGTTTAGAGTTCTGAATGCTTTTTTTTGGTGGGTGCATGTGTTGGGAGTTGTTGTCATGGTCTTGGGGCATGACGGGACGTGTTGAGCCCAGACTCGACCTGCCAGGTCCCAATTCACAGGTGGCCGGGTTCTAAACCATGGACCTAATAGGTATCGGGTCGAGTTCGGTCTAGGTCTGCACGTGAATTTTTTTAAATAATGAAGAACAAGAAAACAAATTAAAACAACATTTTAAATTTAAAATATAAATTGAGCTTAAGAATATCTTTAGCCTATTTTCATTTAAAAATATCAAGGAAGTATATTCATTTATATACAAATACATTCAATTTGAGTTTAAATAGTAGCGATATAGGACTGGATTAATACTCTTAAAAGGTTATAAAAGAAAAAGAAGTCTGTCATTATCTAAAAATATGATAAATTTTCTCTTGGAGGAACTTAATATAAAGCAGTCAAAGATTATTTTTTGAATTGCATTTATTATTTATGTTTTTATCATAACGAGATAAATACTATGAATAGATGATAGATAATTTATATTCAAATAGAAGGTAGTCTAAAGATTAAATTTTTTATAGGTTTTAATATTTATCTATTGCTTTTTATTTTAAGTTTATTTATATTCTTTAATTTATTCTAAAATTTTCTTTAATTGTTTTTATATAAAGTATATCGACTAGCTAAACCTGAAGGGTCTAACTACCATCCTCATAGGCTGCCACAAGCTAGACCCGGCTCGTGGTCCTAGATCCATTGATTTGGGTCAGATTGAGTCATAGTTTATACTTAGAATCGTGAGATTTTTATTTTATATAATTTAATGTACTATATATTTAATTAAATAATAAAATCATATATACATAATTATATTTTTATTACATAATCTTATAAATACATGCCATTTACAGGTTCACATGTTATACGTTTAAAATCAAAGTGACATTATATTATTATTTTTATATAATATAAATCCCATGTATATTACCCACTTTTACTATTATTTATCAAAATATATCACCCTTCTACACACGTAATATGCTATTACTAATGATTATTTTGTCCTCTAAGTTATGTATACATGAATATAATGTACAATGCAGACTTCAAAAGTTTGCTGCTATGTTACAAAAGTAGCCTCATTTTCGTTGGCAGTACATATCCAGTAGCGAAAACAGTTTTGTTGTCATAACTATTGTGTTTTAATCCTATCCTAAGTAATAATAGTGCGGCACGTGTATATAAAATGATAATAATTATTTATTTTATTTTAGAGATACTTTTATTTTTTTGAATTTATTTAACACACATCAAATGTCCATTGATTGTAACAGGATAGAGATAGCATTTTTGGAAAAACAAATATTTTTTCCCTAGTAGCCGGATTAAAATCTCACCGCACCAATTGGAATAATGGAGTTATAAAAAAATTCCTATTATATACAACTATGGTTGGCAACCTTAAGGCTATACCATTTAATTACCAATAGTAGGGAAAAGTGAATCAAAATATTAAAAGAGGATGAGAGTTTTACACTGGTATGGGACAGAGAAGAAGAATTTTGGACAAAATATTTATTAAACGGTAAAACTTTTCTTGAAAAGAAAGACTCCAAGAGACTGGGGGGCATGAGCATGGTTGAATGGGCCGTCATGCAAATGGACTACCTTATAGGATACATGTATTGATGGGTCCACCTTATGCTAAAGTAATTATGATAAATCTAAAATCTCATGCAATTTGTCATTCTATCCCAGTCTTGGTCAAATCTGACTCCATCCATTCTATGAGATAAAAACCTTAAGGTTTCAACTACTGATAGTTTGTGCAAGCTTCGTGTGGAAATTAGGGTTGGATGATCAAATTTTATAACAGCAGAAGCATTAGTAATTTTCAATAGATTTCAATTTGTTCTAATCCTTCTTTTCATAGCCTTTCGAGATACATAGTATATGCCACAATTTACTCTTTTAGTGAAGATAAATCACCGCAAAAAATGGCCTTTTAGGCATATTGCAAGTTTTGCTCGAATAACTTACTTAAGGGCTTTTTGGTTCTATCTTTTTCTGGTGATTTTCACATCTTATTTTGTTTTTTTTTCAAACAGATATTTATCAAGAAACATATACAGATGAAAAACAAACGTTTTTATTTATAAACAGTTTGATGAGATCAGATACAAATAAGATACATATAAGTTATACATATAGATTAGATACAGATACGATACATATGAAAATCGGATAATTCAAACATTCCTTAATTCATATTTAGAATTATTACAATAGTTCCCTGTTCCCGAGTATCCGTTAGGTATTAGCGGCTCAAAATTCAACAACAGAATGTCGCTTATTACCCCACAATTTCATTTCAAAATATATGTTGGACTTAATTTGATGACACAAAGCTCCAAATGACATGCTCATAATTCTCATGCGGCTCGAGGAACAAAGTCAGAATCAAAAGAAAGTAATAAGAAAGCTAACCAAGTTGTGCTAAGGTAAAAGATTAAAGTTCAAACTTTCGCCAACATGTATTCCGCCAGCATACTCGATATAAAATTTTATTCAACTATAACTAGTGACCAAGAATTTTAAAGTTGATACTATTTTTATCAAAAGAAAGGTTATAAGGTTAACTCGATTAATATTTTTATGTTCTAATGAGACCAAGGCAATACACACTTTCTGGTGACTCCAAGTATCACTTGTGTCGATCCATTCATTGGAGATTAGATTATTAAAATAAGCCTAGACATTACCTCCTCAAACGAAGTCCCAACATGACAAAGTCCCAGGTCAAGCGTTAATATGTTAACGTGTTAATCAACGATTATCTATTTCAAAGGATGTCCTCTCAAACTCAGTTCGTTGCATTACCATTCTCAATATGAGGAAAATCCATACACATAAATTTTAAAGGTGGGAAAGTGGGCTTGGCAGACTGGATTGATCGGGCTATTTTGGTCCACTTTTAAATGAGCCAAAATTCTATATTCGGGCTTAGTCTATTTTGTCCTGTGAGCTATATAGACCGATCGGGCCAAAATGAAAATTTTTAATTATTATTATTTTTTTTATATTAGTTTATGTGAAAATTATAATCTTTATATATTTTAGGGTTTTATATATATTGAGTGCCACAATCATTACAGAGAATCCACACCTGGTAGAAGGCAAGAACTTCGTTTGAAATCCAATTGGAACATCTGTGGCTATAGTGATTGCTACTAGTTGCATTAGAATACTTATCATCTAGTGTTGGTACATTAGTGGCATGGGGGATTGTGCTATCTGTGATGGATATTAAATGAAAAGCATTAGAATTTGAAGCACGTGACCAGAATATGAGGAAAAGTACGGAATTTAACTCTCTGTGTACCTCTTGATCGAATTTTCGCCACAAGTTAGACATATCACATATTGATTTTGAGCAAATAGGGCAAGAGTATCTACTTATCAAAAAGTTAATTGCATTTCTATATTAGAGTCACAGTTACAAAAATAACAACCAATAACGGCTTACACATTTAAATCACATAATTGTGAATCTAATAATTATCAGGATATCTAAATAAAAGTAGCTTAATAAGGGCTAAGCTCGTGCATGGGCTCGATAAGGGCTCGTTTAATATATATATATATATATATATAATATTGATATTATATTATTAATATTAAATTAATATTATAAATATAATTAAAAAATAATTATATATCATAAATGAGCCGAGCTCAAGCCCGTTTAACTAAACGAGCCTAAATGAGCCGAGCTTAGGCTTGAAAAAACTTAATGGGTTCAGGCCCGAGCTTACATATTCCAGCCTTATTAAAAGCCCGATTTGGCTCAAACCTGTTAAAAATAAACGAGCCGAGCCTGAATAGGCAAAACAAGGTTCGGTCCAACTCATTTTTGCCCCTACATGATATGGACTTGTTGGCCTATCATATACACACTATGCACCTCAAAGAAGTGAAGCCAAGACTCTATAAGCATTGCACATGGCTCATGTATTGTAAAGCTGACACGTGGAAGGAACTGAAGTAAGACTCATTCTATCTCAAGAGACACTAATAAATTTAGAAAGGGAAAAATATACTATATTACTTTGCTTATGCGAGAAATGTCAATGTTTGATTATTAACATCGAAATTGCCAGCAGGTTGGAATATAAGTTTTAATATCTTAAATTGAAGTAGTATAAGATAAAGGGGAAAACCAATGACTATTGGATCCATTATGTTACGATGAGAACTGCCTCAACCCAAACCAAATGAAGGCAGAAGCGGTCAAGGCCATTATGATAGGCATTTACAGTAATGAGATCTTTTCAAAACGATCAAATTGAATTGCAAATTCGAACTTGAATGGAAAAACTAGAATACCAATATGAAAAATATCATATACAAATCAATTACTTGATTGAAAATGTCAAAATGTAGGGGTCATAAGACCATTTTAGAAGGAGATTTATTTCAAAGAGCAAAAGCAATGACTACCAAATTTCAAAAATTTTGAATAATTAATGGAAGAGAGAAATTGAATATCAAATAATTGAGCCATCGTTAACGTTGAAGAAGAAGTGGGAAAAAGTTGGGCTAATTGAGCGAAAAGAAAAAAAAAAAAAGATGGTTATATAATAAAAGAGACATCTAAGTCAAATTGTTTAAGGTCATTTTGATAAGAATGCCCTCTCAATTATTGAGGTCTGCTCTCTAGCTCACATATAAAGACATGTCCAAGTTTCTTTTGAAAACCCACTCTTCTATAGATAATTTTGAAGACTTGGACCTAAACAACCATACTAAAAATAATTTCCAATAGTTAATATACTATTTAAGCAACTCTTTTTAAGCAAAAGAGTAATTATCTCCCTCATCCCAGGAACTACTGAAAACTGAGATCAAATACTATTGTTTAAGATCCCCCAACCTCATCTCAACAGATAGTGAACCAAAATAACCATAAAATGACACAATAATTAATTACTATACATATCCATAATGTATGCACGGTAAAAGTTTAATGAGTAATTGCACAAGAAGTAGCTTTTTCCTCATGGAAACAAGCGGCATTACCTCAAAATAAAACAGGCGAAAATTGCAAAAGAGATTTAATCTAAATTAAGGAAACCAGAAATAGATAAATAACATGCGACTGCAAAAACTTACTTCACTTTTCAACGTTCAGCTGGGTCAATTGCAAGAAGAGTTTCAATCAAAGGCAACGTTAGAGTCTCAGCTTTCAAGAACAATTAACTACACACCTCAAGGAAATAAAGCTATAACTCTAAGATCATTACGCAAGCCATTTGTAGATACAATCATTATGACAGAATTGTTTTAAAGGCTAAACCATTTGCATTGAATAGCAATAGGAAAAATATCATATATACAAACCCATTACACGAATGAAAATGTCAAAATATCATATACCGTTTGCATTGAATAGCAATAGCAATAGGTTACAAGACCACTTCAGCAGTAAATTGTGAAAAAGCCACGGAAATGAGCATGGATCAAGTGCTTAGCATCCACTGCAACATTTAAACCCCAAGTAAATTTTTTTCTGGAATTTGTAAAACAAATACACCGTTCTTCCGGGTCATGCATTCTTAAGCAATCAAGCTATCCTAAAAGGATCCCTTACTCTCCAAGAAGCGCCATCTACTAGGCAGCTAGGGAGGAGCAATTTCTTCGGATCATCCCCTGAGATCGAGTCAGTGTACTTAGGCTGGACATCTTCACCATAGCGCGTGCAAAGTCCATCCTAAAGGTAGAACCATCGTCAGAGGCATATGCCTCTACCAGCCTTGCAGTTCTCGGATCTGCCATCAGTTGCTGATCCGCACGCAAAGATCCTCTCCCTCGCGTCAAGTTTTGGTAATAATGGGTATCAAAGCCCGATCCTGATGAGATGGAAGAGTTAAGTCCCTGGCTTCCATTGCCACATTTTCGTCTCAATTCTTCGAGATAATCAGAAGGCAAAGTCGGGTCAGGTTGGCTAGTTCCTGAGAAGTTGTGAAGGCGGTTTGAAATGAACTGGCATCCAATCTTGCCAATGTTGTGAGCTCCTAATTCACACATTTAGTGAAACTCATCAAAAGCCGAATAGAAATATTATGCTACAAAATGAGGAGGAGGGGGTGTAACGAAAGATTACCTAAGAGGCTGACGGTATCTCTAATCGTGAAACCTCTGCGGCCGAACAGAGCAAGAATCCTTGTGATGTTTTCATTTGGATTTGGGATTTCAGCCATTGCCTCGGAGAAGTAGGATTGGACACTGTCTCTTCTACCCGTTAAAAGTGGATAAAAAGGGCCATCAGCCTAACATCATCATCATCATCGTAATCATTAAATTGAAGAATAAATGCCAAAAGGGAGAAAAGAAATGGGAGAAGAAAGGAGAAAAATGAGGGACATTAGAGTACCAGGAGAATGCCTTCTCTTGTGGCAAGTACAAGTATATCGGCGCAAGAAACAACTCCAGGACAGTGGTTTTCAATCTCAGACTTAATTTCGTCGATGACTTCGAAACCCCTTAGTGTTTGGTTGGGGATGGCCTGCTTTTCAGTTAATCGACTGCTGTTGCCACTGCTGTCGTCCAGGAACACCGAAGCATCACAACCCTGCAAAGTCCATGCGACCAAACAAGAATCGATAGAGCGACTGACTAAAGAAAACGAAAAAGAAAAAGAAAAAGAAAACCATAATGTGAATAAGGAAACCTGGATGAAGCAGTCGTGGAACATCAATCTAAGCAGGCCAGCGGGGATGTCCGGGCGTCTTGTATAAATATCAGCCATGTGAATCCTTATAATACTCTCCGCGCCTGGACATGAGTTTCGATAGAAATCATACTCCATGTCCATCTGGGAATCCGCTGTTGCTTGTAGCAACATTGGCTGATCAGCAAGGAAATCAGGCTGAGGAGAAGAAATCCTGTTCCACCGGATTCCGTATGAAAGGAGAACCGAGGTGACAAGGACGCAAATCACCCATCTTTGAGACAAGATGCAGGATTTGGCATCTTGATTATTCATCTTTCTTGAATTTTTCTTTTTCCCTTCCCCCCTTCGCGCGTCTATTTCCGTTCTCCTACTACTATATTGAACAATAACCAGCTCTCTCTATATGTTCATTTGGAGGGACGAGGGAAGTTTAAATAGGAGTGAGCACCAACTAACTTCCCAGCCCGTCTTTTTGGTTTGTTATTAATTAAAATAGATATTTATAAATTGATAATTTGTTAAACTCATTTCGGTAATATTTATTGTGAATAGTTTTTTTTTTTCAATTCCCTTTTTATGTAAAGATGCATACACCGTAAAATTATATGACGTGTGTTGTGTCTAGTCACTAGAAATTTGCCTCTCTAGGGATGAATGAGGCGACTTTCATGTCATGCGTGATCGACATGCCACGTTAGATCATGAGGTGAAAGTCGACTCACTTGTCTCAAGAGAGACGAATTTGCCTCTTGTTTTTTTTAAAAGAAAATATGAACTGTATTATTACAAACATACAATGAATTTAAATCAGTATTTTGTATTATTAATTTATGATAATTTATATTATGCATTTTTTAATATTAATGATAAATATTGATATTTTGTTAGGAATATTATACTAATAGTTATAATTAATCACATTTTTTTCTTTCATAAATTTTTATGAACAATGAAAATATTGTATTGTCATAGATATATTTATATTTGTGCAAATACTACACATTTGAAATCATCATATACTTGAAACATCAAATAAAATTTATCAAATACTTAAGAAACAAGATGGAAATATAATTTTTTAAAAAAAAAAACCATACCCTAATAATAGTAAGATATTACCTTGGTTATGATTTTATTGAATTAGTAGTAACAAACTGATATGATATCTAAACCTGCAAATTTAATACCTAAAAATATTATTTTAAAAGGATAAAAAATGAAAAATCAACTGATTTAAAGGAAAAGAAATGGAACAGATCGAAGAAAAAATGACAGAGTGATTGGAGTAAAAATGAACCAGGATTGTGAAAGTGGAGCACGAGGAGAAATAAATTAGGTGGAGCGCCAGTGTTTTAATTTATAGCAGTGAGTTGAGGGGAAATTGACCTCATAACAAAATGAGGCGAAATTTGCCTCGTGACTAGTAACATGAGGTGAAATTTGCCTCTCCCAAACTATTCAGTGAAATTTTTTTATGCTGCGCCAATTTTCTGCCCTTGGTAATTTACATTTAAGATTAATTTTTTAAATTTATTAAAGATAAAAGTTGATGATATTTATTTAGGTTGTTTGTTAAAATTTAAATCATATATATGCAAATATTATTATGGAAATTAATTGATATGTGATGTGTAAATTATATATTGATAGTACTTCTTTTTATATAAAAATGAACATACCAACATAAATTTTGCATGTTTTATAAAAAACTTATTATTGAAATATGCTATTTATGATATTACCCTAAAACTAATAAACTTTGTATTATGATATATAAAAACTAAACATGAAAATTACAAGCATGCTTATCATTATACATTTTGTCCATACAAACCAACAAAAAATATAGTATGAATAATAATGATCCACAGAATCTACAACGTAACAAAAAAGTCCAGAGAAAATAGGAAATAACATAGTTTGAACATCGAAAACAACAAAACTATATATAATAAGGTAGGCTAGTGTCTCTGATGTTGGCGTTGTTAGGCATGGCCTGATCTTGTAATGCATGTCGTGTAAGACACTATAAGTGGAGAAATCGAAGGTGGTATCGGATGATAAGTAGAAGGCCATGAGGAGTTTGTGGAGGACACCGAGATGAACTTAGATCTATAGCTAGAGTCATACGTAAGAATGTTTACAATATAAAAGGGGACTGCCTGCGATGAAAATTGATCAAAATCTACCCCCTTGACCATAGGGCAAAACCTGATAAGGGAGTTTGGCCTCTCAGTTGTCCAGAGTTGCTAGATGACCCATGAAATTGATTGTGCGGTGCATGCATGAACATGGATGGCTGGCTCGGCATCCCATAAAAACCTTACTAGGAATATGGATGAGGTGTTACTAGTGTGAATGGTATAAAGCTAGGTTGGTTAGGATCTGAGCCGCTACCACGAGTATCCATGTGTAGTGTAGGATGCTGGTATAGAGGGTACTACATGAAGGAAGACATCGAGGGAAGATGAACATAGTTCCTCAACATATTAATTTGCCCCTACATCTTATCCATCTAATGCTGTTTTGTGGTCCTATTGTACTTAAGGTGCACTAAATCCTCATCATGTAGCTGCTTGAAGTGTTTAACTCTTTGTTGATCTATCGGCATACCATATCCAAAGCCACGGCGATAGCCGGATCTATGGCAAAAAACTTCCTCCATAATCACCTCATCTGACATAAATTTTTGACTTGTCATAGCAACAAGATCCTCCTCTTCCTTCCTTTTGGACTTCGTGTGTGCATGGTTGAAACAAAGTAAAGACAATGTCAATAAAATAATAAAAAATGATGGATAGAGTGTATTACCATGGCGTATGAAAATTGAATATGCTAGTGATAAGTGAACTATCCATTTTCCCTCCTCAAATGCATACGCTTGTATTTCTCTATTAGTGTGTGATTCAGTAATATATGATACATGAAATTACCAAAAATATATAGAACATAAACTTGCACACCATGTGGGTATCGTGACATGCAACAAAAAAATTATAATATTTACATTCACAAGTGCATGGTAAATAATAGATTTCGTGCCACTCGTATGCACTGATTTTTGCTTCTTCCTATTTTTCGTATTTGCCATGGATAGATGCTACATGGTTGAAAAAAGTAAACTAATGGAATAGATAATTGGTTATGTATTCTACCAAATATAGAATTGTACCTAGTAATCTGAATCAATCTCTACGAAGTAGACAAGCCCCCTCCACTCCCTTGCCTGATGCTCAAAACCCGATGGTAGCTTGCTAGTTGCTTCCTCACCTCTACCCTTGGCCTAGATGTCTGCCTTTAGCCTATAATGGACTTGAACATATGATTTGTTGGCTAAAAAGTTCAATGTTACCCACCATTTGTGCGCCCTTCCCTTGTTCTCTAGTGGTTCAAACTTTTGCTGCACATTAAAGACAATATGCATGTGTTAGTAAATGTTGAAGCTAATTTAATGGTCACAAGTATGTTATTTACGGAAAATAAACTTACCATAACTCTCCGAATGATGCCATGTCAAGAGGCCTCTGTAAACACTAACTACGCCTTACCTCTGGCTCTTATAACGAACAACTTAATCGATGCTTTATAATGAGCAAGAAATTTAACCTAACAATCCCTAGGCTTAAGCACATGAGATCCATATATATCCATCAACATGGTAACATTTAGATTACGACTGGTCCTCTTAAACTCCTCTTTAGCCTGGTATGCCGACACCTTGCATGCACCATAATATCGGCCTCATCATGATTAATTGCTGCAACAGTTAGGTCCTTAGGGTTCACATGAGCAAGTAGATCATAGGAAGGTCATATGCGGCATCCTCCTCTATTCCTAACTCATTCACCCACCTAAGCTGAGTTCGAGTACATTGACCCGACTAGTTGTTGGTCCCCCTGTCTTGCTAATTGATAAGCAATGCATTGAACTATCATCCTATATAATCAAATAAGAATATTGGTGCATCATTTTAATGTGGAAAACAAAATATTAACCATTCAAGAGGAAAATCCCACCAACATACTCCTCAGGGCATGCATCGATATCCTCCATAAGCTAATCGTAGAAATTAAAGTGATGTATCCTACATACTCAAAAATACCAATTGTTTGTGATTCATTACTTTGAGATCATTACGAACAAACATATGTCACAAAGAAAAACAAATGAAAACAAACATATAATCTATTCATCCGATTCATCATCCCTGATGCCACTACAACTATTATGTAGGTCAGGTAAGCGTGCAAGGTTTCCTAGGTTGACAAATATGTGATCGATTGTAATCGTCTAAGGCCTTTCAACTATCTATTGCATTGGCTCCTCGGTAAAAGGTGGCTCATCCAATTCACCATCTTTTGTGAATTTAGATTGGAAGAGACCATGAGTGAATAAATGATGGTGCAGAACTTTCTATATAATCCGCTAGTCACTAGATTGCTTACTCGAGTCCTTTAAGTAAAATATCTCCTGGGCATGGTCCATAAGAATATACAAGTCATTATAGTACCATGTCCTTACTACATTGATGGAGATGAGGTCTCCATTGATACTTTCCAATTTGTCTCGATTTATGTTAAACCCCCTGTGTCACGCCCCAGCGGGTACCCTAAACGTGACAGCCCGCCGTACACAATATTAAAACTTAAGAATGACTACCTCAGTCACTCGAAAGCTTCCATATCGGTACAAGGCGTACATTCACAACAAAGGGAGACCAGTGGAGTAATGTATTTTAAGATATTGGCAGCGGACCATACAAAATAACACTCAATATATTTCATTGAAATAAAAGTCTTACAGCTTATAAGGGGCATTCCCCGATAATTCATAATAACATGGTTCTACTATAACATAACAAAGCTAGAAGATTTTAGAAGAAATCTACTCTATAACTTCAAAATAGATTGCCTCCAAAAGCTTCTCAAAATAAGGATTCTACCCGGGAAATCAAGGTGGTCTGGGTGCAAAAGATAATCCTGCAATATCAAAAATCTACAGGAGTATAAGCATGACTAGCTTAGTGAGATATTCCTTACGCAATAGTACTCATAAAACAATCAAACAAGTTATTAATCAAGCATATGAATGCAACAACCATATGATCAAACATTACATACGACTATCCGGTTTCGTATGTTTGATGGATTTACCCCTCCATCGGTGGTTAGGGAATGCTTTGAACTGGGTCCCGAACAACCTCCTCAAGTTTGCGCGCGTCTTGGGGTTCCAACGAACCATACTACTAGTCCCCGGGCCTTCCATGCCCAAAGCGATCGATCCGGCTCGGCTACACCTTGAGGCCGTATTCCCCGAACGTCCTAACCCTCAAGATGTAGCTAGGCAGCTTATCTTTCCGGTCCCACGCTGAGGAGTAGTAGCAAAACTTCGAAATGATATTTTAAGTGATATGCATGAGTCAATTTATTATATGAGGATTTCAATATGACATTAAATCATTTAAAGCGATCAAACAATATTTGCACACATAACAATACATACGTAGAACATTTATATCAATCACAAATCGGGTTCCGATATACTTATTGTTCAATGTTCGCACACAACGAATCACATACATAATTCCCATAATATCCCATATGCATATCAATTTTATCTTTTCCTAACATCTAGTGCTCTATTCTACAAGCACATGCGTGAATACATAAACGTAAAAGAAACTCACTCGTCCATAGCGATCTAGGAGTCGAAGTAATCCTCGGGGAAGACAAGATCGTGATCCTCGACACCTAAACAAAAGAAATACCCAACATGAGTATTTCATCCAAGATCTATTCAAGTTCTATACTTCTATCTTAAAGAATTCGTAAAAATCGTATGGAATGGAAATTCCAACTTAAAATGGCCATAACTTGCTCATTTTAACTCAGAATTCCGCATATTATATACCGATTTCTACCTACTCGAAAAGATCTATCTATTTCTAAGGTTATTTTCATCAAAAGAAGTTATTTGGGTCTCGGAATAGTAGCATACAGATTTGATACGAATTTTCCAAACTTTAAAACTAGAGTTTTCAATCTTTTCTTCACTCAAGGGCTTTTGTACAAAAATATAGATATATTGTATGGTTGAAAAATCCCTTGAATCACATATATACTCAAACCATAAGCATGAATTTAGTGGTGTTGTCTCAACAATGTTCTGTAGTATATAATATGTTTTGAAAGTGAGATAAGCTTAATTTTTGTAAAGAAATTAGTTTTGTTAAGAAAATTTCTTATTTTACTAAAGGTGAGCATCTCTATTTCTTAAATAAAAGTAGTTTTAATCTCTTTTAAATTTCTACTACTTTATTTCTAATGTTTTGGAAAACATAATCTTTCTAAATTCTTCATGGTTATATCCACTTTTAAAAGAAATCATCTTATAAGTAATTTTGAAAAACTTATCTTAGACTTTAGTGTGGGTGGAAAACTTCGATAATTGAATTTAAGAAATCCTTTGTTTAGGTCTAAAGAAACTTTCTTATTTCTTTGAAAAGAGAATTTATAATAACTTTACTTTATGTATTTCTTGGTGAAAACCACATATTATTACTAAAACTTGAGCTAGCTTATCTAACTTTAGAAGAATATTTGTTTAAGATAAATTTCAAACCTTTAAGGTAAATAACTTCTTATGTGACAAAATTTATATTTAAAAAGAGTTCTTATTCTTATTTTAAGAAAACTTATTTCTATTATGATTGAGACAATAACAACATATTCATGCATGAATGAGAATATATATAACATAAAAGCTACATAAATAAAATAAGAGCATAAAAGTAAAGTCAAGTATTGGGAACCTTAGCTTCATCAAGGTATCCCGGGACTAAGAATGGACTAGTCCTCAAAGAAAAGAAAAGCAAAGAAATAAAATTGTTTTGACTTGATATGGACAAGTCTAAGACTAGAAAGACTAGTCTTAATATTTGCATAAAACAAGTAAATAAATAAATTGCAAGACTTGAAAATAAATAAATAACAAGTGAGCTTATATGCTCTAAATAAGTATATATACATAATACTTATATAAGTTAGGTTAGAAACAAATAATAATAACAATAACAACATAATAGTAACATAAAGAAAACAAGAACATGAACAAAAAAAACATGAATAAATTGTTGCTTCTTTAACTCAATGAGTCTAAGAAACATACACTAAACTCATGTTAAGTTATATGACATGATGAGTAAATAAGAGAAGTTTTACCTAAAGTTTATGTGTTGGTTGAAGAAGAAAAGAATGGGTTGTAGTATTATGTGGGAATGGATTTTTTAAGGAAAAGAGAAACTTGAGAGAGATGTTGGGAGAGGAATTTTGTGGAGTGATTTTGGGAGCGTTTTAGTATGAATTTTGTTGTGTGAAAGAATGGAAGAGGAATGGGGTATTTATAGATTTTTTGGAGTGGAAATTAGATGTAATTAAATAAAATGGAAAAGAAAATAAAATGAGATGGTGGAAGAGAGAGGGGGCGCCGGTTTTGTGTCCTTGAGGGGGGAGAAATTATTTATTTTGTTTATTTTGTATTAAAAGAAGTAATGTGTAAAGTATGATGTGATTAAAGTTGTATGGGGAAGGTAAATTGTAAGGTATAGGTATGGTAGAGTGTAAGAATAGAGTGTAAGAAAAAGTAGAGATAGGTGAATAGTAATGAATAGTAGAAAAGTACTATGAATAGTAGACTAGACAATTAAAATACCGGTAGTAAAGAAAATACGCGTAAAAGGCCTATATCTGTTATTTTTAGATACCAAAAAAATTCTAAAACTGATATTTTTGAAAACCTTATATTTTTACGAATCTATCGGTGTTGTCGGAATATTTTTGCTATCCGATGCTCCAGGGCACGGTTTTCGAAAACTGATCCCGATTGGATCCGAAAGACACTAGAAAAATTCGAATATGATATTTTTAGGCTTCCCTATGTTATTACGAACCGTTTTCCACAATTATCTCAATTTCGTTTTCTAGGGTTTAAGAACATGGGATTGCCGGATCTAGATTCACTAGACTAATCGTATAACTAGGTTAACTTTAGGGTTTCGTTTCAACTTTCGGTTCTTAGGGTTTGCTAACATTATTGAAAAATCTAGGGGCTTACACCCTGCACCTAAATAAAAATACCTATTTGGAGCCGACATGATTCGAAATGATGTAAACACTACCCATAAAATTTAAAATTTAAATAAAATAACTAGAAAATAATTAGGAACTTAAACCAAGAGAATGGATAAAATTAATTAGTAGGTTGGCTAAAATAAATCTTAATGTTGGTTTGATTAATGGATCTAGGTTAGAAAAGAAAAATCTGCCAAATGAAAACCTAATAGGGATGAATGGTTAAGCTCGTGCCATGTGGCACTCTAGTAAAAAAGCACTTAGCCCCCATATAAATACTCTTATATTTTGTACCTTTCATTTTTTAGGAAACCTACTACAACCTTAACATAAGAAACCCTAGACCCTATCCTCCATTTAATGCTGACTAAGTAAGATTAAAGAAAGATTAACATTAATTAGCTAAGGTTATCTACTGTGTGTTAGGATATGATGACAATGGATGCAAATTTAGAGAAAAGGAAGAGTAACAACTTTAGTGAAATTCATGACAAGGTAAGTTTGACATTTCTAAGCTTTAAAGTGCAAAGTTTATGGTGTTTTAAGTGTAAATTCTAACATAGGGGTGTTAGTTGGAAGCCAGGTAGCAAGGAAGCTGCTTTTGGAAGTGTTTTGAGCTTTAGTATCCCTTTTACAGCAACAACAACAACAACAACAACAACAACAATGTAAGACCCAAACTCAACGTTTAGTGATATGAAGATGTAATAATAAGGAGATAAGATAATCTGATGATGTAAGAATGTAAAATGAATGTATTTCAAGTTGAAATCTTATTGGAGAAAAATTTGAGAAGAAATGAATGTTGCTATATGTTTAAAACTATGGACAAGATCATAGACTGAATAGGAAGCTTATGCTATTTATGTTAAAGGAAGTTAAATGAAGGATTGAATATGAAATGTCTTGGAAACTTCAGAGAAAACATGATATTTTAATGGTTGCTGTCAAAACAAGAAGTTTTGGCTTTCAATTTGATCTAAACATGTTTTAATGAATGGAGAATGAAAATGGATGAGGCTAGGCATAAACACGACCTTTTAATCCCCTTAAGATCACTAATAGTTTTTTTTTAAACATGTTTAAATAGAAAATCAAATACATGTACAAAATAACCCAAACCTAGAAAAGCACAACAATGTACATGACTTCCATGTACCAACCTATGCTTCTCTTTGATCTCTAACAAAATATGAAGCCTAGAAAAAGCATGACAGGAACACGTTATCATGTTCCTTCCTATGTTTCTCTCTAGTCTCAAAACACAATGACGCCCAACGAAATGTGGGGACATACATCTACCAGTGTTCCACTCCTGCTTCTTCCTGAGTTTAAGTTCCTAAATAAACATGGTTGGAACATGGGGTGACCTATCCAACCGTGCTTCTTTTTAGTTTAAGCAACCCCTTTGATCTTAAAACAGCACGAGGGGAACATGATGTCATGTTTCACCTCGTGTATCTTTCTATTACCCGACGAAGGAAGAACACAACCAATGCATGGCTAACCTATTTCACCATATACCATAACACGTAGTGATATATCCCCCCATGTATCAGTCGTATTCTCTACCCACTTTTTTTCTTTTTCGATATTTGTCCAAATAAAAAAAAACTTTATCCAACTTCTTCCTTATACTTAAATAATCTTTCAAACATGATCTTTAAGTAAAATGGTTAAATCAAGGAGACCTAGATATATCAAACGATACAAGATGATTAAATATAATTAGTCACAAACTTATTATAATTTCAATCATGAACAGTTTTGGATTTTAAGCTTTGAGGAGATACTCGGGGATCACTTTGGTTATCAGGTACGCAGTAATTACATGTTGTTTGCTAAGATAGTATTAATAACCGGACTAAGAATTCACACTCAACTAAATTGAATGTTGCTTATTGCTTGTCCACTTACTCTAGGAGTAGCACCTCGGACTTAATTGTGATTCTGACGCAATTTCTAGATGATGTGGTAGTTTAGGCGCTTAGGCTGCAGATGCATGGTTTGGGCATGATGAGTAGTCGATAGGAAAATTTCCGAGATCGAGCAGTGACTGGGGCAGATATGAAGTTGTGACAAGTTATACGGCATAATAGGACCCAATATAGACAAGGATTTGTTGCTCTAATGGTTAGAAACCCCAATTTCTCATTAAATCCTAACTTTCCACATTGGAGGTTTTCTAGCTCTTAGTAGTTAAAGATACAATTATCATGTAATGTAAATGATAATGGTGCTGATTTGGGTCATTTATAGAGATAACCATGGTTTTTCATTGTATTAGTGTATTGGGTTATCACTAAATGGATTTTTCACACATGAGGAGCACTTAAGCATTTGAATATATAATATCTGGTACTAAAAGATAGCAACATGTGTTATAGTTTATTAACTACGGTTTGTTGTAGTTTATCACTTACTTGTGAGTTGCGATATGTATGCTATTAGTGTTGATTTGTGATAGGTGCAATTCCATTTAGGTCCTTAAATTAACATGATGTATTTATCTTCTTATAGATGCCCCCAAAAGAGCAGCTTCATCGAAAGGAGTAAAACGTTCAAGAGCCAAGCGTTCACCTCAAGGCACTAATGTGCTAGCTTGAGTTCTAGCAGCACATTAAGGCCACCAGCTGGGCGCAAGGAAAACCACTGACACCAATTCAATCAATTAGTTAAGGGCATAAAGCCCAAGGGCAACATGATTTTGAAAGAAAAGATGTTGGGTGATTATGGCCTTCTAAAAGCCTCAAGGAGGACATGCTCAGGGAGACAACTTTGGCACTCATGGTGTCCTTCGAACTTTGATTCTCCAGTATATGTTCAGGCACATAAACATGTCTTATTCTTTGCACATGGAAAATACTACGACATGATCATGATAAAGTTCATACGAAGGATGGGTATTTATCCAGATGTTGAGATTGACTGCTTTGAGTTTCATTGATTGCTCACCATTATGCCTAGAGATGTCACTTATACTGCCTTTTGGAGGGAGATTTCCATGGAGTTTGACTTCTGTCCTTGTAAATCTCAAGGATCTTCCTTCAGAATGTTGAGCCACCGCATCCTCCACTACATGCTAGTTAGATCATTGAATCCTATATTGGACAGTCCTAGGTGATAGCTGAATTAAATATTCTACCCCTCTACAGCTTCATCAAACCATACACAATGAATATTGGAGTTATCTTAGCCTTTGGATTCAGGCATCCGACTCTAGCATGGCTCTATATTTTGGGCCATTTATCACTCATATTATGAGGAACCTAAGGATATGGCCACGAAAGTATGAGCCAAAGGACAAGATAAGCGAATCTAGGCCTCTCCTTTCCATTCCTTTCAGCTAATGGGGAATCCCCAAGGTGGCAAACCTAAATTTTGATATTAAAGCACCGGATCAATCCAGTAGTGCGCTTCCTAATTTTGCTTACTCTACTGGGAGTTTGGCCAAATTGGAGCAGATAATTTCTAAGCAAGCAACAGAAATGGCTGAACAGAAAGTAGAAATTGCTACTTTGAAAGAAGAGAATAAAAGTATGAAGCAACTCATCAAGGAGGGGTTTCGGGCGGTGTTTGACCAATTTAAGATCCAAATTCCTTCTTGCTTCAAAAGCAGCCCCACAAAGGAGGAACCTTCTTCTCGAGTACCTCTTAGTATTTATTAGGAAATGACCTCACCTCTAGCTCAAGAACATTAGGTGCCACCAACACCAATATTTCAAGCTGAAGGTGAAGAGTATGAAAGTGGAGAGGAGGAAAGCTCTAAAGTAGAAGAGAAGCAACACTTACAACATCGTTCAACAATTAAAAAGGAGACTGGTTAGTCATAAACTATTGAGGCTCTTAGGCAAGATCTATAGCAAAGACCTTAGCCCCACTTGAGAAGGAAGAAGAGGGAAGTGGTTCTAGATTTGAAGAGGAGAGCAGTAGCTTAGGGTCTGGATCTAAAAAAGAATCAGGTGATGATGATGGAGAGGAAGACAAGGAAGGATCAAGATCTGATGATGATGATGATGATGATGTTGATAAAGGAGATAAAGAAGACAAGGCTCCAGAGGAAGATGACAGCTGCAGTGACCATAATCCCTATAAGTGATTACAGTTATTTTTATATCTTTTTATTTGGATATCTATTCATGAGCTTGTGCTCTACTGCCAATTCTTTTTGAGACTCATTATTTTAGTATTTTATGTTTTGTTTTGTTGTTTTGTTGCTTTGTTAGTATGGATGGACTCAAGTATGATGCATCAATTGGAACTTCAAATTAGGATTTTGTGGAGCAAACGTATTAAATCAAAACAAGGCAGTTTCAGTTTTCCTTTTTTTTTTTTCTTTCCTTTATTCCTCTCTCCTCTTATTCTTGTTTTAAGACATTGGGGACAATGCCTATCTGAAGTAAGGGAAGGGAATTTGTATATGGAGTACGGTGTGATATCCTATCTTCAAATTTTTCCTTAGTTAAGCATGCCTTATAAACTCTCATGATGGAGGATTATTAAAATTTTTTTTAGTGGTATCTCTCACATCAAGTAACTAAGTGGTTGTTTATGAATATTGTCCAATTTTATTATTGGCTTTTCGTACTTTCATTAATATGTTAGAATTCCATGGTAGAATTTGAGTGGTATAGTATTATTTATCATTTAACTAGGAACTCGTATTAGATTAAGATAAGACTTGAAGTAAGAGTTAGTTAGTCAATCTCTGAAATTTAACTTATCGTATAGCTTTTCATTCAATTATCTTGCAAGTTTAATTAGTTTTATGACAAAAGCTAAACTAAATTTATTGTATTATAAGTACCCCCATGTTTCTAGTCTCCTCAAAAAGAGGGGGGAAGGAGGGTGATGTATGTGTTAAGTGTTTAGAGGTTTGATGGGGTCTCTTTGAAACCTGGTCATCTAAGCTTATTTGGCCTAGGATCGACGATTGAAGAAACATAGTTAACAAATGAAATATTATTCAGAGAGTCTTGTATCTCGAGCAATTAAGCCCGCGCGATGCCTTGAAAGGGGAATAACATTTGTTAACTTGAGTAATGAATCCGGGATTATCAATTGAAGGCTTGTTACATGGGTTGCGAGATTCACTAAAATAATTGGACATTTAGACTTATACATAGTTATAAAAGGGGCTAAGGGTGCATGGATTGTCACTTGAAATGCTTTATGGATGATTGATGATTTTCTATACCTTCATGTTAAGGAGATGGGATTGGCTAATTCTCTTTTACTTGGAGATCTTTTTTTTTTTTTTTTTTATTCTTGGTATGCGAATCCCTATTTAAATGATGAAGGTAAAGGCTAGATTATTTGGATTAGCCTTAGAATTCTAAGAAAGTTTAATGGAAGGACATCTCATAGCGAGTCGGATAGGACATTAGCACATTTAAATTATAAAGTCACTTACTGAAATTTTTAAATTCAATGAGAGATACATTGATCCTCATCTATCATAAAAGAATCCATCACATATGAATAGTTTTCCAATCCCTAGGATTTATTTTATTTTATCATTTTTTTAGTTAGTTTACTTGAGGGCAAGCAAAGCTTAAGTGTGGGGAAGTTTGTAGGGGTAAATTACCATATTTATTTAGGTTTAAATTATGGTTGGATATTGCTTAATTTATGTTTAATTTAAGAGGATTGGTACTTAATTAGAAAATATATTTATTTTAGGTCTAAAATGAAGAAACATCAACATTTGGATCGAATTGAGCAAGGATTGATGTGGAAATTATCAACCAGACATGATCACGCCCGTTATGAAGATAGTATTGTCTTGGATTTTTATGGAGGAGCAATAATGGGCATGGCAATGAAGAAAAGAAGAGAAATATGACGACATAAAAGATCATGGGCTTTGATACGGCCGTGAAATAAGTTGTGATCTTCTCAGACCTTGCAATCACACGAGACATGATTGTTATTTGTCAAAGCTAAGAGAGCCACAGTGGAGATAATGGCATGTATCACGATCGTGACCAAGGTGATGATCTCCACTGCATATTATAACAGCATGTAACGGCTGTTATTCAAAGGAACTCATCAAAGCAGTAGAGATCACGACCTTCATCACAACCATGACCATCAGGACTAATCTGTAGAATCATATGAAGATCCAAATATGGCCATTATAAATTGAAGAATTTGAGCCAAGGAGATAACGACCTTTATTACGATCGTGATCTACCTTGAATAATTGTTTATGAGAAGATAATGGGCCGTGTAACGACTGTGATGACAGTTATTGGTGGGACATTTTTACGCCTATTCAAATCTAAACATCTTTTTAAAGAGGGATGAAGGCCAATGGACATATATCTTCATCCATCAAATGTACCCAATGGAAGATACATATAAATACAGTGAAACATTACAAGGGATTGAATTATTAGGAGTTAGATATCACTTTTGATAAAAATCCATGTGTCATCTTTGTACTCATATAGAAGTTTCCACTATGTAATACAGTATATTGTACAAGTATATTGGAGTATTATTGTACGAACATCTTGAAGTGAATCCATTGATAAGGGTTGTTTTCATATTCAATTCTCTTCATCTTTCTTCTTTTGTTGTATTGTGTTATTTCCTTGCATCATGCATGAGTAGTAGTTAGGGCTTGTGTAGCCATGTTTAACATGTACATGCATGGATTGATTGTCAAATATTGTTAATTTCACTAATCTTTATAGTGTGTTAAAGCATTATAATTCTAAGTAGCGCACAACTTAGGATTAGATAAGATTTCCATGGATGCGGTTGAGAAATCTACTAGTGGAATAGATTTAGGCTATAGAGAGAGTTTGTCATGATGCCTAGAGATAGGGTTGTGAAACCTTCTGCATGTAATTAGAAATTACCTTGGGATATATTCTTAATGCAATCTTAGTCGGATATTAGCTAGGAAGAGATTCTAGTTTGACAAGTTAGGATTAGGGTTCAATAGACTGGAGAGGGATATTGATCTAATTCGTTGAATCCCACAGTTAGAAAGGCACAACAATTAATGATGTTGTAGTACATGTTAATTCATCGTCGAAGTAAGTCTAATGTATTGTTGATTGTTAGAGTAATTTTAATTCATTTAATCACTTTAGTGAACCTAGATGTAGTTAGTAATCAGTTTAGTTGATTAACCAATGTTGTCTTTTTCAATTTAAATTCTAGATAATAACCAATAAGGTGAGTAATAGTATTTGTAAACCCAAAGTTTTGCGATCGTTAAGTTTAAACCCTAATTGGAAGGTCAACAAAAACCTAAAGTCAACAAACCCTAGTTAGATAACAATTTCAGTCCGACAATCTCATGTTCGCAACCCTAAGTGAGTAAGTAAGAGATTAGTATGTAGAATAGCTCGTAACAACATATGAAAGCTTAAAAAGATTAGATTAGCAAAATCGCAAATCGTTTTGGATGCGAACGGATACAGTTATTGAAAAACTTGTCCTGAGCCCCGGAATAATAAAAATATTTTAGAGATACCGTTAACTAGTAAAAATGTAAGGTTTTCAAAAATATCAGTTTTTAATTTTTTGGTAAGTAAAAATAGCAGATATAGCATTTATACGTGTATTTTCCTACTATCGGTACTTTATTAGTCATATCTACTTTGCATTATACTATTCATTACTATTCTACACTATTAATTTATCTCTACTTTTTCTACACCTACTCTTACATTCTATACACCTATTATCTTTACTTTTTACCTTTTTCATAATTTATATCACATCTACTTTACTTATTATTACATTTAATTAAAAAAACACAAAAAAAAAAATAAATCTCTCTCTCCCCTTTCTCTATAAGGCCGGTGCCCCCTCCATCTCTCCCTCTCTCATATATATTTTTTTAATTTTTTTATTTAAATTACATGAAAATTCACTCCTCATTTTCCTATAAATACCCTATTCTTCTTTCACTTCATTCACACATTTATTATCCACAAATTCACTACTAAAATTCTCGTCTCAAAACTCTCTCCACATACATTCTCAAAACTCTCCCAAAATACTCGCAAACCCCTTCTATATACACAAAACCCATTCACACACAATACTCCAAAACCCTCTTTAGGTAAAATTTTCTTTACAATATTTCTTCTTACTATATCATGTAACTTTATATGACTATGGTGTGAGTTTCCAAAAACTAAATGTTATGGAAGCTACACTATGTTCATGTATTGTTCTTGTTCATGAATATCTATTTATAAATTTATGTTGTTATTTTACTTTTCTCATATTATTGTTGTTATTATATCTAACTAAATATAATTATGTATCTATATATATATATATATATCTTTAGAGAATATAAGCTCCCTTGCAATTTATTTACTTTCATGAAAAGTAATTTATTTATTTTCCTCTTTTGCAATTTATTTATTTCATATTGTTTTAGACTAGTCTGTAGTCTTACACTTGTTGTAAACCCCTAAAGTTTTGTGATTAATTTAAGCTTAAACCCTAATTAGAAAGTCAACTGGAATCCTAAAGTCAACAAAACCCCAGTCTTTTGCAATCGTTCAAGTCTGGTATTCCCATTTAAGCAACCCTAGGAAAGTTAGTAAGAGTTTAGTATGTAGAATAGTTCGTAATAACCTAATAAAGCTTAAAAATATCATATTAGTCAAACCGCGATTCGTTTTGAGCATAACCAGACACAGTTCTCGAAAAGCGTGTCCCAGAGCTCGAATTAGTAAAAATATTCCGAATATACCGTTAGACTCGTAAAAATATAAGGTTTTCAAAAATATCAATTTCATAATTTTTTGGTAACTAAAAATATCAGATATCGCAATTATACATGTATTTTCTTACTACCGATACTTAAATTGTCATGTCTACTTTACATTACACTATTTTCTACTATTCTACACTATTCATCTATCTCTACTTTTTTTTTACAATCTACTCTTACAACCCATACCTCTATTTCTTACAAATTTTCATTTTCAATACAACTTCACATTTCATATCTTACTTTTCATTAACAAAAATACAAAAAAATAAAATTCACTCCCTCACACACTTAAGATTTGCGGCCCTCTCTCTCTTCCTCTCCAATTTGTTTTATTTTCATTTATTTAATTAACACAATTAACCTCCCACATTTTCCTATAAATACCCCTCTTCCTTCCACTTCTTTCATACCTTCCATACACAAAGTTACGCTCTAAAATTCTCTCTAAGAATTCTCTTCCAAAGCTCTCTTAGTTTAGGTAAAAATTCTTCAAGTCTTCTTTATGTTCATCTATTTAGTATGAGCTTAGTGTTTGTTTTCTAAACCATGAAGGTTAAGGAAACAACAATAGGTTCATACTTTGTTTTTATTCATGATCTAATTTCCTTGTAATTTATTTATTACCTTACAATTTATTTACTTTCATGTTGTTTTTAAGACTAGTCTTTCTAGCCTTAGACTTGTCCTCATCAAGTCAAAACATTTTCTTTTTCTTTATGGGACTAGTCTATTCTTAGTCCCGGGATATCTTGATGAAGCTAAGGTTCCAATACTTGATTTATTTCTTTACTAGCTTATTCTTTTAAGTTATTATGTTTCCTTATGTTTTCATAACTTTATGATTCATATTCATGCATGAACATAATGATTCTTGTCTTAACAAAATAAATGAGGAAAGGCTTCCTTAAAATAAAGATTCTTCTCTAGAAGTAAAAGTAGGAAGTAATTTTCTTAAACAAACTTTTCTAAGAAATCCAAAGGAGTTCATAAACATACATAGAAGGAACTTTTTGAGTAAACAAAAGTTTTACTAAAACTTCACTTTTCATCAAGTAACAAGAAATTCCTTTCATGAAAATAAAATAATTTTTAAAGAAACAAGAAAATTATTTCTATGAAGATATAATTGTTATTTTCAAGAAGTATTAGGAACTAAGGAAATAAAAGCATTCTTTGAAAATTTAGAGGAAAAGGAATTTACTCATAACTTGAAATATTCTCTAACAAAAAAATAAAAAGAATTTTGAAAAGTTCTACTTTTCTTTAGAAGACTTTACTTTTACAAAAATTCATGGTTTGAGACAACTTCATTAACTTCATACATTTGATATGAGTTAAGAAATATATGTATATGCATTTCAAGGTTTTACAAACTATTATAATATCTATATCTTCAAAATGAGCTTTTGTTAAAAGAAGTAATTCAAGTTTGTGAAAATTCGTGGTGAATCTGGTCACCACTTTCTCGGAACCCAAATGACTTAGTTTAATGAAAATAGTTTTAGAAATAGATAGATCTTTTCTAATAGGTAGAAAACGGTTTATAATATGCGAAATTCCAAGTTAAAATGAGCAAGTTATGGCCATTTTAAGTTGGAATTTCCTCCAATCCGATTTTACCGCGATTTTAAGACAGAATTGGAGTTTTCAAGAATAGAAATTCTATGAAAAACTCATTGTGGGTATTTCATCTTGTTTAGGTGAAGGAGGAACCGAGATCACTTTCCCGAAAGACTACTTCGATTAGGAAGCTACCGACATAGAGTGAGTTAATCCTTTACTAAGTTACATTTCCTTGTTTGTGCTTGTAAGTAGTAACACTAGAATTTTAGGAAAAGATAAAAGTATTGTGTGATTTGAATTTATGATTGGTTGAATATAAGTCAAGAATATCGAAAGAGGAATTGATAATTAAATTGTGATTCTTGCATTGATATGATGAATATCATTTTTGATCGCCTTTAACTTGAACTCAACATTATCTGGTTAAATTTATATTGAAAATAATTCATGCATATCATATTGGTGAGTCACATTTGTTTCACTACTATTCTCGTGTGGGGAAACGAGGAAGTTGTAGTGGTGGCTAGTAGGAGCCGGAAAGTCTACATGGGCCAGTAGGAGTCGGAAAGTCTACATGGGCCAGTAGGAGTTGGAAAGTCAACAGGGCAAGTAGGAGCCAGCAAATCTGCAAATATTGATGGTCGTGTGGGCCTGTAACCTCCCAATCCCCGATATGGAGGGCGAAAAATCCATGCTACACATGATTTCCGGTTAATCTTGTGTATTTTGTTTGCTCATGTGTTTGGTGCATTTTCATATGATTGTTTAAATACTCGTTTGATTTATGGAAATGTCTTGTAGATGGGAATTATCTCACTAAGCTAGATTTTCTTACACCCCTATAGCTTTTTGTTATAGTATGATTATCTTTGGTTGGCACCGAGGAGCTCCGTACGTCAGGTATGAGCCAAAGCCACTAGGAATTTTTGATAGAAGTTATATGTATTTAGTTTTGAACATAAACTTCTAAGAAAATCTCTGTAGTAGGCTTATGTTATAGTTATGTTTACTTTGTTAATGGATCATTTTAAGACGGGGAATGCCCTTAAGATGATGTAAGAAATTGTTATTTAAATGAAGATTTCATGTTTATTTATATAAGTCCTTGCTTGCTTTTATTATCTACTTAAATGTAAAACCCCTGTGAGTCTCCTACCATCTTGGAAGCACGCCTTCATGTGATATCGAAACTCCTGCGTGACTAAGGATGTCATTCATTAGCTTTAATATTATATGCAACGGATTGCCATGTTTAGGGTACCCTCGGGGCGTGACACTTGTCCTCATCAAGTCAAAACAATTTTCTCTCTTTTCTTTTCTTTCTTTTCTTTTCTTTTGGACTAGTCTATTTCTTAGTCCCGGGAACCTTGAGAAAGCTAAGACTCCCAATACTTGACTTTATTATTCATTATGCTATTTTTGCTTGTTATTATTCTCATGATCATGTACATAAAGATTGTTGTCTAAAACTTAAAGCTTCAATTTTATATATATATATATATATACATATATATTGCAAAAAGGAGATTTTATCACCTAAAAATGGTTTTATGTGAGATTTAGAATCTATGATTTAATGAAAGTAAATCTATTCTTTTCAAGACTTTAAGAAGAACTCCCTATAATTTTAAAAGCTACCTTTGTTTTGAAAAGTTTCTTAAATCATTTCTATATTAAATTATTTTTCAAAAGAAGATGACTTTTGATACTAAAATGTTTTTCCATAAAAACAAAATATAAGGAAACCCTATAAAAAGGAAATGAGAGTTTTCAAACCAAGATTTTTTTTCAGTAATGGTCAAAGAAAAATTGTATGAAAAGCTAATTGGAAAAGTGCTACTAATATTGAAAAATTGTAAAAGGAAAAATAGAGAAATTTATTTTTCATTAAAAAGTCATTAAGGAAAATAGTGAGATAATTCTTTGAAAACAAAAGAATCAAAATATTCATTTTTAAAGGATTTACAAAATAGATTTCTAAACTTTTTAACTAACATTGTTTTACTAAAGAATTTTGGTTGGACAACAAAAGCATGAATGAAATATGAGCTATATATATCTATAAAAAGGAATTTCTTAACTATATAGATAACTAAGGATTTATCAAAGAAATTTTTGGATGATTTAATGTTTGAAACAAAATGCTTTTGGGATGGGAAAATTCTCGTTGAATCTGATTGCTACTGTTTCAGAGCTTAAATGACCTAGTTTGATAAAAATAGTTTTAAAAATAGATAGATTTTTTTCGAATAGATAGAAATCGTTATATTATATGCACAATTTCGAGTTAAAATGACCAAGTTATGGCCATTTTAAATTGGAATTATCTTCTATGTGAACTTTAACATTCTTATGATATAGTTTTGTCAAAATTTCAAGAAGGTTATCAAGAAATACTCATTTCGGGTATTTTTTCATGACTAGGTGATCCCGAGGAGGAATACCGGCATCCCAATGATTATTTCGACTAAGTGGATTGTTTGTGCGACTCATCCATTTAGAAGAAGTGTCGCCATGGCAACATGAGTTTATTTCCTTAAATACGTTACTTGATTGTGCTTGTAGTTAGTCGCACTAGAATTAAAGAAAGACAAATTGATACGTATGCAAAAATCGTTGAAAAAATTCTAAGAATATTGAGGCGGGAATTGATTGTAAGTAATTGTTTGTTTTAGTATAGAACTTGATATGTATGAGATTCTATGATTACCTTAAAATTGATAATAATGATATTATAATATCTTAAATAAATTGATTCATGCATACCACGAAGTGAGTCACATTGCATGAGGTTATTATCTTTGGGTAAAAAGAATAGTAGCATGGTTGAAAGCAACACTTGGCGGCTATGATTGAAAGCGATTGCTTGGCGACATGGAATCAAACCAATGCTTGGTGGAAATCCGAAAGCATGGCTCAACCCGAGTAGACTTTATATGCTTGACAGTAATGATCAAAAGCATAACTTAGCTAAAACTATTCGTTTTGAGATTACAATCACCAAACCCCGAATAGAGTGCATAAATCTATTCAACATATAGTCCCCGGAAAACTATATGCCTTGTTTGCTCACGTGTATATTGCATTTCACTTGATTGCTTAAATAACTTGTTTGAATTTTCTACACAAGAATTTGCTTATGGAAATAATTCTCACTAAGCCTATTAGCTTGGATGTAGATTCATATAGATATCTTTTACAATTCGACTATTTGTAGTTGATGCCATGTGGACCCTACAACCAGGTATTTTCCCCTTTTTGGTTAAGGAATTTTTTTAGATGAAGTTTAGCATTAGCTTGGATGTAGATTTCATAGAAAATTTTTTGTAATGGATTATAGTTATTTTGGCGGGGGAATGCCCTTATGACTTATAAGATGATTATTATGAATGAATAAATATTATGAATTCTTTTTTCTTAATTTGTTATTGTATCTTCTTAGGCTTCATTTTTCAAAGAATGGTCCTCTAAATTTGTGAGAGCTCGCCTTACACTTAATATCGAAGCTTTTGGGAATGACTAAGATTATCATGCTTAAGCTTTAATATTGAGTGTGGCAGATTGTTACGTTTAGGGTACCCTTTGGGACGTGACTGTACTTGTCAAGGACCTTATGGAATACGACTCTATAATTTGTTCTTATACTACATCAGATAGGTATACTTACTTAGCATTGACCAATCCATAGGAACATATTATAGGATTTAATTAGGAAAACTTGGTGGAAAATAATTGCAACTTCTAACAAAAGTAAAGGATGGAAAGACATCATTTAAAGCCTGGTATTGTTATAAACCCTCTTTGAAAAATCTCAAAGTGTTTAGATGCTTGTGTTTTGCTAATGTGCCATAGACTAAAAGAGATAAAATTGATAAAAAGGAAGAAGTTGGAATCTTTGAGGGTCATAACACTATTTCTAAGGCTTAAAAAGTTTTCTAGCCTCATACAAGGAAATTTCTGTAAGTAGAGATGTGCATTTCATGGAGGATGAATGATGGAATTGGAAAGAAAAGCACAACTAATATCATTTTCAAATGAGAGTACAAAGCTCCAACTAAAAGAAGATTAACAGGTGGATGATGACCCAATAAGAGACATAAGATCACTCTCTAATATCTATCAAAGATGCAATGTGGTCGTTCTTAAGCCAATAGATTTTTAGGAAGTAGAAAAGGATCCAAAATGGAGAGTTACAATGAAGAAAGAGCTTACCATGATTGAGAAGAATCAAGCCTAGAAGCTTGTGAAAAACCTGAAGGTAGAAAAGTCATAGGAGTGAAGTGGGTTTTCAAAACTAAGGTAAATGCAGGTGGCTCTATCAACAAGCACAAAGCCAAACTTGTTGTAAAGGGGTATGCTTAAATCTTTGGTGTTGATTATTATTATTTTTTTGATACATTTACTGTTGATACTAGATTAGAAACCATCAGATTATTATTAGCTATAGCTGCACAGAAGGGTTAGAAAGTGTTTCAACTAGATGTTAAATCTACATTCTTGAATAACTTTCTTCAGGATGAGATTTATGTTGGGCAACCTATAGGATTGCAATCAAAGGGCATGAAGATGAAGTGTATCTGCTCAAGAAAGCTCTATTTGGATTAAAGTAGACACCCATAACTTGGTATAACAAGATTGATGAGCATTTGTTGTAACTGGGTTTTAAAAAAACCTCAACGAAGCTACTCTCTAAATTAAAGGTGATGAAATCAATTTTTTTATTTTTTAATTGTAATGCCATATATAATGCCCTAGGTATTACACACACAGGCTTCCTTAAAATGGCATGTTTATTGTAAATATTTGTTAGCTACATTTTGAATTATGAAATCCTGTAATTAGATTCTCAAAACAACTGGATTTACAATTGCAAAATAAATTTTACAAACATACTATAATATACTCTCGTGAATAGACTGACACCCACAAAACAACTGTATCATCGAAAACTTTATACCTTTCAATGATGGTATACAAAACTTTAAAAACTACTTTTACAAAACTCGAGCTTACTAGGCCCATTGAAAGAATATTACAACCTTTATAAATATAAATCCAGTTCTTAAAATAAAAAACAAAGAAAAACAAGTTAAATACATTCTTTGATCCTAACTCACTTCACTCCAACAAATCCTCCCCATCATCTCATACTTCCAAAAAACACATTATCATCAACTTCATCATCATCAACAAATCACCATCATCAACAAAACAACACTTGGAAAGAAGATAACAACAACAATAATGAGTCAAAGCCTAGTACGAAAGTAACATAGTCATACATGGAGTGATGCACAAGCCTGACTAAATGCAATGCAATAAATAACAAATTATTATCTTTCATTTATATATAGCAAGAAACACGAGAGCACTCATACTCCAAAAACAATCATTTAAGAATCTAGGGGTCCTAAGTAATAGAAGTTGCTTAGGGGGTTGATATAGACAGCCTAAATGCTTGTATGTCTTATATCTAACTGAAAAAGAAGAAATAGCCTCATATAGGAGTCACAACCATTACACATACTCTACTAATCATAGTCCATAATAGAAGAGGGCTCAATCGGTCCCATAAATGTAAGCCTACTATATTACTTCTTGTCGATCAGGATAGATGTTACACCGATACCGTTTGCCCCATCAACTATCCGTTAAGCTACTTATAAAGGCTATTGCATCATGATGGGGGTGGCCTAAGCGCCTAAACTACTGTGCCCCTTGAGATAAGGTTGCTGCTCCCCAAATAGATTCAATGGCACAGGTGCAAGCAACACTCAATTATAAAGACCATCTTTAAGTTTTAATCCATTTTAAAATGCCCACCTAATAGTCATCACCAAGTTACGTATACCTTTCATATTTGAAATGCAAATAGGGACAAAATATTTTAGAATCATCTCAAAAGATAAATCAGGTATCCATATATTTGTTCATGAAATAAACTCATATAAGAATTAAATTTAATTATTCATTTATATCGAACTCATTTTATAATCCTATTTGATCAGACACTAATTAGGAACCCCTCAATAGCTACGAAGATCGCCCGCCAAGATACAAACAATTCGCCTTTGTTTGTAAAATTATATCTTTTCTCTTTATTTATAGTCTCTTATTATAAAAACATCATCATATCATTTATATTCAAAAAAATTCATTTTCCAAGCAAATAAACATTTGAAACAATATATTCTCCATGTTATTCATGGTTTAGCCTAACACATTAATCTAAGCGAATTCTAAGTTAAACCTTATTATCTTAATCTTAGCCAAGTTGATTAAATTTAATCAGTCTAATTCATTTTAACTCATCCAAGTCGATTTAGTTAAGTTGAACTTAGGTTTATTAGCTAAGTTAAGTTTATACTTAACTTCATACACTTAATTAGTAAACACAAGTTTTCAACTTGATTTGGATACTTTGCAGCTCGAAACAATTAAAATTTGGCCTTTATACTTTTAGAATTACCAAAAACTTAAAACATGAAATTTATAGAGCTATTTTTAAGATTTCAGTAGCATCTTGAATCACTTTAATCGAGTTTGGATGAAAAAGTTATGATAAAAACAGTTTTGTGACTAGATAAAGCGCAAGTAGAAACATTACTCCTTGTTCTAACCATGCTATTTTGGAAAACATATCTTTTTTTTTTTTCAGTTTTTGAGGTCATAGAGAAGCACAGTTTGAGGGGGAGTCCATGTACTAGTTGTGCGTCTCCCCATGTAAGTTAAAAACATGTGTTTTCAAGCAGTATTAAGGAACACGACTTAATATAATGTCATGTGTTTACTCGTGCTCTTTGTCTGTTATTTGTTTCGAAAACTTTACTTGTTTTATTACTTATTTTACATCATTTTTCATCATCTAACATCTTATACTCCACACACAAACCTAAAGTTATGTTTTACAACTTGATTTACAAATTTTTACTTCATATTCCATAAAAAACCTCTCCACCAACTTCTAATCTACACATACACATAACACAACCGAAGTCCTAACTTACATGCTCATATATATATTTATTATTCACCAACTTCATCACAAATTCTACATATATCTAATATCTATCTATCATATACATATATAAATAACAAATCAAATAAGAAAACAACAACCTACTTGTTTATTAACCATTTGCAATTCATCGACCATGGCTACTTCCTTCTTAATCTTTGAGCTACTACAACTTGTTTTCCTTCTCTTGTCTCATTTTTCTAACTTTGATTTCTCTATTAATATTCTTAAAATTGAGATTTAGAGATGATTTTTAAGAGAAAGAAGAGAGAAGAGAAGAAGAAAGAAAGAAAGGAAAGGGAAAAATGGTAGGGGAAACGGAAAAGGGAAGAAAAGGATAAGGATAAAAGAATTGGATATTTTAGAATAAGTATATTAGGTTTAAACTTTCATATCAATATCTTTAATTTTAAAAGTATTTAGAAGACAATTTGAGAATCTATAGATTAGAAATTAAGAACTTAAAATAAGAACTTACTTTAGGAACATAGTTTAAATCAAATTGATATTCAATTTGAGTTTAGCTTAAGAACTTATATTTTTAGACAAGCAAATGATTTCAAAACTTGGGATTTATGAATTAGAATTTGGACTAAAGTTTAAGGGTTTAGGAATTTACTAAATATTTAAACAGTTTAAAGGTTTAGGAATTCAAAATCTCAAATTTCAACTTAATATATTATCTAATTATGTCAACTTATCTAATTATATCTTATAATTCATTTGATTATTTAATCTACCTAAACTTAATTTCTAACTTAGATGAAGGTTTGTGATATTTCATTCATTGTATGTAGATTATCTATTGGTTACAGAAGTAATGATGAACTTATTAAGATGTTCAAAGAAGATACACATACATTTGAGACGACAACTTAGGAGAAATGGGTTTTTTTCTAAGAATGGAAATCAAGCAAAAGCAAATGTGAAGTGTTCATCTGTCGAAAGAAGTATGCAAGAGGGGTTCTTATAAAGTTCAAAATGGTAAACTTCAAAGAAATAACTACTTTAATGTATCAAAAGGAGTAGTTAAGCAAGAATGAGAAGTTGAAAAAGTGGATGAGACTCTTTATAGAAGTATGGTTGGTTATCATGTATCTTACAGCAACTAGACATGAAATTTTACATGTTGTAAGTCTTCTATCTATATTCAGTAATTATGAAACTAAAATTCATTTTAAAGCAGCTAAAAGGGTGATGAGATGTTAAAGGAACATTGATTATTGGAATTAAGTTTTGTGCAAGTTAGAAGTGCTTGTTTTAGGGGCATTTTGATAGTGATTGGGTTGGTTCTTCTGATGATATGAAGAGCACTTATGGTTATTTTTTAATCTTAGTTTAAGGGTATTTTCTTGGTGTTCTAAAAGGAGGAGATTGTTGCATGATCTACGATTGAATCTGGGTTCATTGCAACAACAACTACTATAAATCAAGCCTTATGGCTTATAAAAGTGTTGCTCAATCTGAATTTAAAGCAAGAAGAGTGCACATAAGTATGTGTGGATAACCGAGAAGCTATTGCTATCTCAAATAATCTTGTTTTTCATAGAAAACCAAGCATTTAAATATCAAATTATTCTTTCTTAGAGATGTGCAGAAGGAAGGATCTATTAGATTAAAGTATTGCAAGACTGATCTTCAACTAGTGCATATGTTTACCAAAGCTTTGCCAAGGAGTAATTTTAAATTTCTCAGAAAGAAGCTTGGATTTTGTAGCAAGAGTGTTAAAGAATTGTCTCAACTACCGCAAGAATTAGTAAAACTTTGTTTGATTTTATCATTTTTTTCCATGTTTTTAGCCATTTCAGTATTGTTAACTGTTTACTAATTTAGTTACTAGTTTTTAAGGATTTGTTGATCATGAATTCATGTGCCATGTAGTAGCATAATTTTAGGTTATAACTATTGGATTTTTCTATATTTAAGCATCATTTTAGTTCAATGAAATTTAAGATTTCCAATAGCAAAAATTTTTATTCTTTCTTGCCTTATTTTTGTCATATTCATTCTCTAAGTTATAACAAAAAGTTAAAAACTCCAATAAACTAGAAAACAAGAATCATAAGATCCAACATGAATGTAGTGTACCCAAATGCATTAACATCTAACCCTATTAGGGACCAATAGGATCATAAAAATTGACCTTTATTTCGCCGTATAACATGCTTTATCTGAAATAGCTAGTAATAATAACAACAAACAACAATGACAACCAAAAGAAAAGATAACCAAAAAAAAAAAATAATCATGAGACATTTAATATGAAGTTTAACAATTGGCATACCTCCTTTATGATGCTTTGATAATTGCTATATAGCTCCTATAATTCCATGATGATTTGGACACTTTCAATTAATATTTTAAGTGAAAATCATCTAGAGTATAAAGTAGGTAGTTCCAAGAAACCCATACTTAATCCACCTTAGATTTAAGTTCAGCCATGTCAATAAGTCAAGCTAAGTCTCTTATAGAGTGACAGTACTTATCTTGAATTGTGCTTAATTTGTAAGAGGAATGATTTGGAGAGCATAAAACATGTTAAGGAGGATAACACTTAGAAAATTGTTTAGAGAAATACCCATATGGCACGTAGCTAAGGTTATATAACTTATTGTGGAGATAAGTAATAAACTCAGTGGCCACCACACCCTCTGCCATGGGGCATATCAAGGGTCATATGAGCCTAGGGAAACAAAGTCTTTTGCTAATATTTTCATATACCCCTTAATATGGGGCATGTCAATGGGCACATAGGCCCAACGGTGAGCACAGAGAGTCATACGTCCCTTGCTATGGGGCGAATGCAACTAAGAGCTATAGAGCATTCCATATGGCCCTTGTTATAGGCTGAATTCAAAAGAAAATCGAGCACAGAAGCTACCATGCCCCTTGCCATAGGGCATGGTGAAGGGCGTATCCGCTTAGAGGTAAGAAACAGTGAGTGCTATACCCCTTGCCATGGCATGTAGCGAAGGGCATATCAAATATAATCTACCTACCTTATTTAAAATGAAATTTTACACCCCTATTCTCATTTTCAACTCAACACACACTCTCTCATTCTCCCTTTTCTCTTTTTTTCTCTCTCTCTCTCTCTATTCTCTCTTCCACTCTCACAAACTCATAACACCTGCACTTACTTCACTTAACATCATCTTCACAGCGAATGAAAGGTATGTTTCCTCTTCACTCTTCTGTTTGGACTCTCTAGAACCCTAATTGCTTGGATTTTGACCTAAGGTATGAATTAGTGATATGAGCTAAAATTAACTTGTTTGTTGGTGCTTCTATTGTGCTAGTCTTGTCTTCTTGCTTCAATTTGTGGTTCATTACATGTTGCATTGTTGTTACACATTTAAATTGCTCATGGGTATAGTTAGGGCTCATGCCAGAAATTTAGGTTTTCATTGATTTCCCTTTAGATCATGTGTTTAACATAGGGCTTTATGTTCCTCTGACATGAGTCACTATCTATCATATATTTCTAGCAATTTGGCATCACACTTCATAAGATTGAGGAGGTAGTTTATGACATTCAAGTAATGAATTAGAACTGTAATCAAACTCAACGCTCTTAGGAGATGTAATTCTTGCTTGTTATTGCATTCGCATTGTTCTTAATTGCCTTGCACATGTTGATCACGGTGTAATTCTCATAACAGCATGATGATTAAGGATTGAGTATGTTATTTGTCTTATTCCATTGATGCTTAAAGTAAGTTAGCCCCATCATTCTTAAACATGTAGGCTAAGCTCATGAATGCAATGTGGTTCACCACACTTTATCCTAATCAAGTGCTTTCTTATCATATTCATGTTGGACAATCTTTGAAGCCATACCTTATACTCACTTGACTAACATGATAATTCCCCTATCTATCATTTATTCTCTCATTTTCTTTCTTTACAGATTCTACCAAAGAAGCAACAATAGTCTAAGAAAAGAAGTCGATCAGCTGACACAATTTCTAGCAACTCAACGAGAGTACCCAGAGCACTCACCAAGGAGGCTGCTAAAAAGTATAGAGAGTTGGTTGCTAGAGAGGAATTTCAACCTAATGCCTATCTAAACTAGCAACTTGTCAAGGAGTATGGGTTAACTCAACAATTTGAGAGGTTATTACTGACTCCACATAGGAAAACATTCTCTTTATTAATGAGAAGATCTATAGAGAGGTGACCTTAGAATTTTTAGCCTCCTTCAAGCTTGTAAAACGTAATCGATACTTTAGCTTCAGAAATGAGGTCTCTTTCTGTGCTTTTGGTAGACACCATACCATCTCCATCACTAAGTTCTATGAATACATGAGTCTTTATTCCCCTAAGTACTTACAATCGGATGAGTTCAAATTTATACCCACCTGTTGGCTAAGGACTTGGCACATGATCAATTTTGGGTATCAATTGCTAGGAGAACCCTTATGATGCATTACTATCAAGGGGGTCTCACTTGAAGAAAAAGAGTTATAGGATCCTCCACTCTTTGTTGGTCCATTCTCTAAATGGAAAATGAATAGTGTTAGAGTGGTTAGTCAGCTTGACCTATTTTTCACGTGGAGCACGATCAATGGCTGACGAATTAATGTAGCTGTGGAGTTGGCATTTACACTAAAACAACAGGCACAAGTCTCTAAGAAAGGACTTTTTTGGAGTACCTACATCACTGGACTACTCAAGAACATGAATGAATCCCTGATGAAGCACCTGAAGATGTAGTTGGTAAATCATACCCCATAAATGATGTTGCACTCAGATAATGGGGTATCTCCTAGACAATGGAAGAGGATGAGGATGAGGATGAGATTGATGCCAGGGATGAGCATACAAGGAAAATAAAGGAGCTCATAAAGGACGTTTGGAAGCTCAAAAAGAAAAACAAAAGCCTCAAAAAGCATATTGGTTCCATTGCAGAGGCTTTTGCCAAGAAGTTAAATGTTAAGCTTCCTGACTGCCTTAGCTCTTCTAGTAGTGATGAGGGAGAGTGTTCTAATCCTCAAGCTACTCAGGAGATATCCCTCTAATTTAAGCAGTTAGCACTTCTGAAGCTGGTGGTGATGATGACAAGCTTTTTTAGGAGTTGATGCTTATGTGGCAGAATGACGAATATAAATCTTGGAGTAAAGCTTGGGCTCAAACGATGCAAGCACTAGTACCCTTGTAGTGAAGATGGAGACAAATGCTGAGCCCAAAGATGAAGAGGAGGATGATTAGTCCTCTTAGTGCTTATATATTATATATATATTATCTTAGCTTCCTTTTTCTATTTTTTTATAATTGATGCTTATGTGTGTATGAGAGAGAGAGAGAGAGAGAGAGAGAGAGAAAGAGAGAGAGAGACTTATTTCTGTACTTATTTTGCTTACATTTACTCTTACTCTAACTTTTCTAACACTAACTTCTTATATTGTTTTTTTTTTTTTATGAATGAATCATGATTACAGGAGCATTTTCTCATAACCTTGACATGTAAACTATATCAGTTTTTGTACTCTAACTAGAAGGGGGTGCTAGTTCTTGTCCCTCCTCTTTGAATTAATTCTTCCAATCTATTACCTTTCCTTATTTAAACTTCAATGATAAGACATTGAGGACAATGTCCTTAACAAGTGTGGGGATAGAAAGTAGATACCTTATAGAAGGACAAGAGAACTAAGGGTGTTATATGCTAATTAGTGGTTCGAGTATAAAATGATAAAAAATTTACCAACATTATTGCTTGGCAATCGAACTTTGACATCATGATTGCATTTAAATAGAACTTCAATTCTTAGTAAATGAATTCCTCTAAAAAGATTTTGTGCACATTCATCCATGCCTTTTTTGGAATACTGATACTTAGTCAAAGTTATAGGATGGAATCATTGTGAAACAAGCTTACTTGTTATTTAATGATGGAATTTAGAGTTAGAACTAAACAAGTTCCTTAGTAAAATGTTAATAGCCTTAATTTTTAAGTTTACTAGGATGCATTTTCTCTCTTCAAAGATGTTAAGAGCTCTTTAATCTTTAGTGAAAGGGAAAATGAGATTTTTCACTTGAAATTCTTTCCATAGTACCTTTCTAGAATATATATATATATATATACACACACACATAAACACACACACACACACACACATAAAGAAAGGCTTAAAAGAAGCGAGCAAAAATCTATCTAGAGGAAAAAGGAAAAGATGGAGGGAAAAACGTCCCCCTTCTAAAGGCTAAATATGTAAATAAAGTGCTAAAATGACAAATCTAGTTGACATGGGCAGGTCTTGGTCCCTTAGAAGATCAAGATTTGATCCTCGTTGTCAACTTGAACTAAAATATATAGAAAATGAGTTTAATGAAAATTTCAAAAAAAAAAAAAAATACAAAAAGGAGAGAAGCCTAAGGGAGAAATTGATGCAACATACTTTTACTCTAGATTACTATGCTTAGAGAGATAGTTGAGGGGGTTATATGCTTCCAAGTGGGTGGTTGAAGTGAACCAAGTCTCTTTTTACTCTGTTTGACCTTGTGTTTAATTTTAACTTTGAAAGCTATTCTTAAATAATAAGGGTAAAGCTTAGTTTACTCTGATCAATTCTAGGAGTTTGACTAAAGTATCTTTCATACAATACTTCCATGATAGGTGAGGAGCACATTTATGAGATGGAGGAATTGCATTGAGCTTAAAGGACCAAATTAATGATCATGATTTTGATGTTTGAGCTAATCTTGTCTTATGATGTCAATCAGGATTGATGATAAGTTCACTTGTGTTGAAACCTTCATTTGAGTTGATGGCTTAATTTATTTTGCTTGAGGATAAGCAAAGATTTAAGTGTGGGAAAATTTGATAATTGCTATGGCACCTTCAATTCTAAGATGATTTTGACTCTTTCAATTGATATTTTAAGTGAAAATCATCTAAAAATAATCTAGGATTGGTACTTAATTGATTGAACTGTTAATTTCAAGTAAAATGGAGCTAAATGTGATCAAATCCAGTGAAATTGACAAAGAAAAGAAGTGGCAAGCGTGATCCTAGATCCATATGCCTCGTAGTAAGGGTGATGATGTGTGTATTCAAGGTCAGAAAGGCATATGCCTCATGCCATGCCCCATATTGAGGGGCATATCAACCACAATGGAGACATAAGCTACCATGCCCCATATCATGGGGCATAGTAACCCAGATGTATATTTAAAATGTACAACGCCCTTTGCGACGAGGTGTGGTAAGGGGTGTATCAAGTCAAGCGCTCTTGGTTTTATTTTATTTTCTCGGATTTTTAAGGCCTATATATATATATAGCATCCAAAATTTGAGAGGAGGAGCCATAACATTTTTGAAGGTTTTTGAGTAGAAATTTGAGAGCATTCACAAAGGCAAACAACTAAGAAAATTCAAGATTCAAGACATCCAAGTTTCAATTTCAAGGTTGTAATCATGAATTCCATTTTCTCTTTCAGATTTTGTGTTTATTTTGTTAATCTCATGGAGGATTAAACCTTAGATCTAGGTCTTTAGCGAATATTATTTTGTCATGTGGTGAGGATTTACACTTAATGAAATCTTGTTAAGGGTCTTATGTTCAATTGCAAGTTATGTTATTATTTCTTAGATTCATATATCTAGGGTATGAATTTATGATTGATATCATTTAAGTTAATTGTGAAATTGCATTTATGATTAAATCTATGCAATTGATGAAGTTTGATTGTAATTCTAGAGATAGGATAGCAAAAACCTTCTATTGTTGATTGAATTGTTGATGAGTTCATGTTCTTCATGTGATCCTATGTTGCTATTGATTGAGGAGAGATCCTAATTGATAAACCTAGGGTTAAATAGATTAGTAGACTTGAGAGAGTTATTAGCTTGATTTTATAGAACTTTACAGTGTAAGAACTCAATATTGATAATTCTTAAATTATGAGGATTCACATAATAAAATAGGAATAGAATGAGACCTAGGTTGCTTTGATTCTTGAGTTGCCCCTTGTTGTTTGTTGTTAGTGATCTTTGCTTGATTTTAATAGAATTATAGTATTTGTTAATTAATAGTTTAGGAAAAAATCACTCTTAATTGGTGATCAGATAATAGGGATGGAGTTAATAGTAACAATTGGTTTATCTCTGTAGGATGACCTCGTGCTTAGCACTACATTGTGTTCACAATAGAGACACTTGCCTATTGTTTCGTGGTTGGGTTTAGGAATGGGTATTATATTTTAAAACTATGGTTGATATCCATCACGCTTATTAGTGTATCTATGAGAACAAAACATGGATTAATCTAAGTTATGACTAAATTATTCAGTTGAAGAAACACTGATTAATTAAAGAAACAATTATTTATCAACCCATATCAATTTCATGAACAAGAAGTACCAATTTTATACTCGTAACTAGGAATTCTATAGTTTGATTTAATTTTTTAGTAACAAATATACTTTATTAAAATTCACTATATCTACATACGTCCAAATATATCACTAAAACATTGCAAACGGCCATGTGAATTCTTCTAATTATGCACACGAATGGCTTAAGTGAAAATCTATATAAAAATTGTAGGTTTAATAGAATGACAAAACCTAATAGACTTGAATCATGTTTAGCTTCAAATCGAACTTAAATTTAGACAAAATTGAATCCAAAGTAACCTAAAAAGTTGAACTCAATAGCAAAAAAAAAAAAAAAAAAAAGAAAAAAAAAAGCCAAGCTCAAACTCTAACCTCGAGCTTAAATGTAAAAGTAGGTTGTCACTAGCTAAATTCAAAATAGTAGCTAATATGAATTTGAAAATTGAAGAAACTATCGAAACTAGTCTTCTAATAGGATTGATGCGAATTCGATTACCCACTTCCCACCATTTGGGAGAAAATAATTTGTGTACATATGTACACATATATCTATATATTACTTTGTCCATGATGTATAATGAATTGTAAAAATTCTCTTCTAACTCCTTTCGTACTTGTTGTATTGGGAAAAAATTAATAAAATCATCATTTTTGTTTACCTTTTCATCATATGTATATGTAAAAGGAAAATGTTTTCCTAAAGTACTTAGTGAATAATTAAATTTGGAAAATTTTAATTTATACCTTTTTTTTGTGGATTTGCAATTAGTGTGTCAAAAAGGTGTTATGAGGATGTGTGGTATCAATAGAAATATAGGAATTGGGATACGTTTGGTTTTGTTCATCTAAAACCCTAATTGATCTACTAGTATGATTATAATATTTCATTTCTCTTATTGATATTATTGTAGCAGCTCAATTTACATGTTTGGCATCTGATCTTATAATTATCCGATATAGTATTTGTTGTACTGAATGATTTATCAAATATTTGGTCTGTACATTACTTGCATGTTTCCTTAAGCATTCGACCCTATCATTTCATTAGCTATCATCACATGGTCTTTTACTCTACGTATAGTAAGATTATTAGATCATGCTAAGGTTTCTAGGGTCTTATGCCAAACCGAAAATAAAGTATTTTTTTATTGCGAATTTAACCATAATATTTACATATAAGCTTATCGAATTTTTCAGGATTTGTAGCTAATCTTATTAGTGCATCCATAAAATTATAAGGTTTAGTTTTTGTGTTGAAATTAGAGGAAATAATATGATTACTAACTCGCCAAATAAAAATTACACAAATACAATTTATATAAAATTAATTACACAAATACAATTTATAATTCATGTGTAAACATGAATCCAATGTTTAACAAACGATTTAGGACGAATCGCTCATAAGAAATGCAATTCATTAAGGCCACATATAAATTGCCTTTTTAAAATGCAATTTAGTGATATATATGTTTCACTGAATCACATGTTTGAAATGCACTTATTTTGTTGAACCATGAATCTCAGCTTAGAAATACAATTTAGCATTACTAATTACGTAATTAAAATCATCTTATTTGTATTTAAGTATTTTTTTTCTAAAAGATCAGTAGACACATGTTTCACTTGTTGAAATCATATTAATGGTTAATATTTATGAATTCAATTGAGCATCACATATTTGGCAAAGTAATTTAAACATCACATAATCAAAACCATGAAATGGAACATCACAATCCACAAAGTCAAACCAAATAATTTTCCTCCTAATAATCTTTTCCTAATATATAGAAATGGAAAGAATCTAGTTGTTCATAAACCTCATCAAATGAGGCTTTGTTGGGAAAATTCATCACTATAAAGTCCTTTCTAGGGGTGAGCATGATTTAGGTAACTGGTCCATCACTCATTTTATTTAAACCGAACTAAAATGATCAGTTTTTCAATATCTTAATATGAAACTAGTCAATTATTAATGGTGAACTAAATAATTTTCCTCATAATAATTTTTTTCTAATATATAGAAATGCAAATAATCTAGTTGTTCATTTATCTTATGGAAGGTGGTTTTGTTGGGAAAATCCAACACTAGTAAGTCCCTTTTAGGGGTAGGCACGATTCAATTATCCGGTTCATCAATCATTTTTTTAACCAAACTAAAATGAGTAGTTTTTTAATATCTAAATTACAAACCAATTAATTATTAATCATAAACCTTCTTAGAGATTAACCTTTTTTTTAGTTAGTTTTTTTCGATTTTCGATTTTTACCCATTCAACATATGGTTAATCAAAAGTTGCAGTTTATCATATTTTTTAGGTATAACCATAAAGAATTAGATAATTTTGTTTCATAATTATATTTGAAAATTGCAAATTAACAAGTCATATCATATAATTACATTCAAAAATTGAAAATCAACAAATCAAATAACAAAAAAAAAAAAAAAACCAACAAATCAAGAACATAAGTTTAATTCTAGTTCATAAGGTTTGAAGTTGAATACCAATATTGCACAAATTAAAACTTTATATCTACTTCATATTCCAAATTACAATACAATAATTAAAAACTTATTTAATATATAAGTTATGTCTATTTATATTTTTGAAATATTAATTAAATTTATATATTATATATATTGAAAACCATCGGTTTTTATTGGTTATAAACCAAAATCAAAACTAAAAACCAAAAAAATTAAAAACTCTAACCCTAAATTGAAACCAATAAATCGATTAATCATATTTTTCAGATTAGTTTTTTGGGTTTGATTTTTATTTTTCGGTTTCATTGTTTTTTTAATTCCTAGTCCTTTTCCATGTAAAATTGGTGTCTCATTCCCCTAATTACTTTCTTTATGATAGAATAATAACTTCACCATGATACAAATATATTTTCATGTTACGTATTCGTGTTAGTATAAAAAATAGACTCATGGATCTATACATTATTTGCAAGATGCATATTTTTGTTGTATTATGGATCATGATACCTAATTTCTTTGGTAAATTGTTATTTGCCTTACTATAAAATTAATAAATAAACATAGTATGTACGCCTTTTACATAGTTTGGATCATGACACTACATTCAAATATTATCTGTGGTGTTCAACTCCATATACACATCCTTGCATTCTAGAAAACCTGTTAGCAAATAAAAAAAATGTTCTTGTTTATATATATATACACATATAGATATATATATGTTTTATCTTCTGGCTAAGACGGCAAATTGCTGAAAGACCATGTACATTTTTATGAAAATAATGAAAATGAAGATATTTTTGTCCAAATGAGATGGTAATCGTGTCCAAATACCAAATGGTCCAAATAATAACGATAATATGAACTAGAAATCAAAATAATGTAATTGAAGAAATTATTAAAAATAGTTGTTATATGATCACTAAGACTAGATAGTTAAAATACAGTAAAGAGCTAGAGACATAGGTGAAAAAACTAATAGCGGGTATTCGGCATAAGAAAAAGGAAATTAACCCTCCTTGGTTTAATATAAAGTCCATCTCAAAAGTGGAGGAAGAATTGATGTTGATAATATTAGATGGATTTGCATATTTTGGTTGAAAAAAATGGATATATACTTGATTTAGTGGTAATCCACTTTCTTAAAGGAATAAAGTTACGAGGTATAGAGTATATATTCTTCTTGGAGTTTGGTTATCATATGAGATAAATAGATAAGACAATGGTTATTGTCTTGATTATTGCAAGATGATGACAATCTAACCACTACAGTACGCCTAGAAGGAAAAAGTATGGAAGAAATGTCTGAAATATTCCTATTACAATAAGCTACTAAACCTTGAAGAGGAATAATTAAAGTAACAGATAGTTTTTCTTTGATTGTGGCCTGCAGTCACGTGGAAACACCCAAATCATAGTAATAGTTGGAATTAGAGAAATATAAACCAATGAAAAAATGCTAGTGATGGTCCATCTTATTGAATAAATAGGTAAGCCTGGGGTAGAACTACAACGATATAGATATTAATATATTGTAAATTCATTAATGGCTTAATGTAAAAACTTATATGTTATGTAACTATAATAAGTGTGACTATAATTATAATGATACTATATTGATTAGGAAGTATGACCAACATTGACATGGTTATTTGACAAATCATGTGTGTCATAAAATGACGAAACAGTAGCCACCCCTACCAAAGAGCTAACAAATCTAACAAGAGTAAATTGATGGAAAAACTGTCTTTAGGCTCATGCCAAACTGTACCTAAAATTCATATACAACTGCACTATAATATCGGAAACATACACCGAAACCCAGTAACAAATATTCATCAATTATCAAAATATAATATTTATTGAACATTTCATTGTAGGTATATTCCAATTACTGTTAAAGATCACTATGGTCTTATATGATATTTTTTTATATGTGAAGTAGGGCACCTTTTACGATCCTATCGACGGGATCGTCCAGTCAACCATCTAACTATTAAAATAAATATAGTAATTAGAATATTAACTATTTTAGTGATCTCATTATATTTGAATATGATATAAACCATTAGATAGTGATAAGGCTAGTCACATCAAAATTAACGATGAAACCATAAAATTTATCCTGAAATAGTTATATAAAGCGAGTTTGGAAAGTTTGTGAGTTTATTGAGAACTTCTGCATTTTTCACTCTAATTTTCTCATTTTTTTACACTATCTGTGTATTATTAAAGTGTTAGCGGGATCTTGGTAATATAAAATTGGTGTTTACATATGGTGTACATAGATTGTCACTAAAAATGTGCACATTTTACCCTAGTTGCTAAACGTTCTCATTTTGTATCATCAAAAGTTATTTCATTCATATTTTATATTTTACTTCCACTTTACAAAATTTATTTTATTATATAACAATCCCTACTTAAATTGTTAGTTAACTTTCATGTGTTTTTGGGAAAAGGAAAAAAGTGCCACCCCCCAAAAAAAAAAAAAAAAAAAAAAAAAAAAGACTCTCCAAAGTTCCGAACATGTGGAAAATAATTTCACGAGTACCAGAGTTGGGTGACTCACATGAGGCTTGTTCTTGATGATAAATAAATCAAACGATAAATTGTTTCACGTACGCAATGAAAGAAACAAAAAAATATATGCTTTTTGGTCTTTTTTTTGTCATTATACAAAAACTCATATTAAGAAATAGAAATTTTATAATAGAAAATTAATAAGATAGTTATATTTCTACATATAAAATTAGTGATGATGATTTTTACGATATAAATTTATATTCTAAAAAATTATCTTTAAATCCCAGTATTTTTTTTTTTTAACTGTGTTTATAGAAGACTGGTAGCCAAACAAAGAGAACGAGAGACCATGAGCATTAGATTCAGCACAGACACCCCAAGAATCTTCAGTAGGTTTTTCTGGGCTTGTGAATGAGAAGCTGCCATGGAGTAATCAACTGTGTGCCAATGCGACACAACATGTTTAACTATTGTTGTTCAATTATATAACCCTAAGTCCTCATCTTTCTACATTCTTTGGTTTACTCCTCCTAATGTTACTCCTAAGTGTCTGGATTATGATCCAAAGCGATCAAAGATGGATTATTGAATTTACGTTGCACGAGTTTCGTTTCAAGTTTTTCTAGGAGTAGGTTTTGATCTATTTTCATCCATTTTTTCCATAATGAAGTATGAAAACGTCCATTTCTTCTATAGAAAATATTTTACGTCTTATATATATATATATATTATATATTAATTAAGGTTTATTCTATGTAGTATTCGAACATAACGGTGTGTAATGGGGCTTTAAAAATATAAATATAAATTTTATTTATTTTGGCTTGATTCGTGAGCTAAGTAACAGGGCTTGATGAGTCCGATTCAATTATTGGGATGGCTTGGAGAGATTTGGCTTGGTGGGTTTAGAATAGGGATCGTTGGACCGGTCTGCCGCATCCAACCTTTCTCAGGCAGGCTCATGCACACACAAGAAATAACTACAGGCCTTGGCCCATGAGGAGCTCATTCATGATAAGCATGAATTGATCTTGCTCCATCTCATCCATTAATCACTGAAGTGATCTGACAGTAATCATCCACGTTGCGTGCCTATAAATATTCAGTCACTCCTCCTTCTCATTTGTAACTTTTGGAGATAAAAGACAAATAACAGTCTATAAATGAGGTTCTATTCAAAAAGATCAAATAAGGTAACTCAAGTGATTTATACTCCAACTGCTCAAGAACTGTAAGGTTGATGCATGAGGTCTACTTAAGTTCCTTTATTTGTCACTTGTGCATTTGAGATACTGAGATTGCCTGTTCCTCCTCCCTTGTCATTCTCTCCAAGCCATCCCGTCATCAAGTATCATTTCCTCAACAGCACTCTGAAGTCATGTGCCAAGCGCGAGATTCACGTGACGCGTACTTGACCACTATCAACAAGAATCCCACATCTACATTTTGGCTACTCCACTGGCGATCTGAGGATTTTGACAGAGTCGTGATGGCACCTCCAAGAAGAAAGCTAAGTAACACTGACAACAACATGAATCAAGATGTTAGCAACCCTAACCCTAATGCCATTGATCCAGACATGCCAGCATTGGAAGATGTCAACCTTAATGTCAACATTAATCCTACTACCAACATCCAAGGCATCATTGTTGATAATGCAAAAGTTATACGTGCTATACAAGAAAGCAACACCGAGACAACGCGAACCATACAAGAGAACACTCAGTCCCTAAACCAGTTCTTGGCTACACTCACTCGTCTCATACCAGACATGGCTGCTAATGCTGATGCACCTTACTAAGGTGTAGCCTTTCTAGGTCCCACCTTAGTTGCATAGTAAAGTGCCCCCTCTTTATCCTAGCCTGCCATTACTCCTGCCATTCAGGCAAATATGCGTCAAGGAGTGAGTGTGCAGACTTCATCACCATAGGTTGCAGTTAAGCAATAACCAGCCTTTGAAGTAGAAAAAACTAGATCTCAGCTTGGTAGGATCATCTTCATGTGCACACTACAGTACCAACCCAATTGAGATTGTTCTCCCGCCCAATAGTGACCATGCAGTATTTTGTCCAGTTGTATCAACTCCACCTATTGCACTAACTATACTAGCTGCACCAGCTACTCCATCAGTGTCTGCACCAAGGGAATCCTTTATAACAAAGGAAGACTTAGATATTTATCTGAAGGAAATTCAAGCTAAGTCCTCTATGGGAGTATTGGACTTAAAACTTCCATACTACCACCGGATTGCTGCGAAGCTCTACCCAAAGGACTATGTTAGTCCTAAATTCATGTTGTTTGGTGGCAAGAAGTGCAGTGCTAAGGAACATTTGCTAAAATTCATTGAGACATTAGAGGTTTATGGATTTGAGGAAGATTTAAAGCTGGAAGAGTTTTCTAATTCTCTAACCGAGAAGGTATACACCTGTATGTTAATCTCCCCCTAGGGTCCATTGACTCATGGGGAATAATGTGTAAGTTGTTCCTAGAGAAGTTCTTCTCTACTTAAGAACGGGTTACCATCACTGATATTGGAAGAATAAGGAAAAAGTCAAAGGAAGACCTTATGGACTACATTAAGCGTTTCAAAGAATGCTCTTTGGATATTAAAGACGCTTGTGATGAGAAAGAACTAATGAAGATCTGTATCCAAGGGATGTTTACTGAATACGCCGTCCACCTCGAGAATCTCAATCTGCTTTCCTTTGTCGCTCTCATTGGAATGTGCAAAGAACCAATAACTCTATATCCAGACAACGCGGAGAAGGTAGAAGGTTTGGAAAGAGAGCTACAAATGTTAGCTCACTCCAAGGAGAAGACTCTAGAAATAACAAAAGCCAAGGAATGATAAACCAACGAACGCTCCACCAGTGCTCTTGTTCCCTTGCCCTATGGGGAAGGTTCATGCTGTGCTTAACCAATGATTGAGAAATGAAAACATCAAGCCCCCAAGGGTCGAATGCTTCCCTAATGCAGTCGAGAAGAATGATCCTAAGTTTTGTAGATTTCACAGGACTATGGGTCATCCCACTAAAGAGTATTGGACACTCAAGAAGATATTCAATGAACGAGTCAATAATGGAGAACTCGTCATTGAAAGTAATGATGTAAGCAATAATCCACTCTCTGCACACAATATTCAGTGGGTTACCGCAAGTGTTGCTCATCATGATATAAGAACTGAAGAAGAAGAAGAAGAAACAAGTTAACAAAGTTGAAAGTCATGTTATGCCTGATGAAAAATGATATGTTATAGGTCTATGGGATTTCAAGAAGCCTTCATGTCATTTTCAATATATTAAGAGTCTTTGTATGCAATTGCAATTGATGTATTTTCGTCATTATTTGAATAAAATTACGACTTGCATTCTCAAAGCCTTTTCAGTACAATTTCTCTTGTTCTCGTTACTTTATAATTTTCTTTTGTTGCTACAAAGTTAGAGATTTGTCTCCTTAGCACACAAAGATAGTTAACACAGCAAAAATAGAGCATTAATTACATATTTGCTACTACTTAGTAAGAGTATAATCTCCTAAGTGTGCAACGGCATGAGAACATGTTGAGCTTGTGTACCGCAGACTGTTAAGAGTATTGACTCTTAGGTGCGGTACAAGCCATTGTAAAGACAACCTCTTTAGTAACTCATACTGGACAGTCAAGTAGTGGGAAATACCCCCTTGACTAATAAAGCTAAAAATTTGGATCCTAGGCGATAAATGCCAGGATTGTTGCTTAAAGTGCAATCGAGTACTTTCTTAAAAGGGATCATTTAAATACTATCATGGGTAAGCCAAGAACCTTACTCCAATGCATTAAAAAAAAAAAAAAAAAGCTCTAAGAGGTTCCTTAGATCATTGAGTCTAAGAAAGCCTCATATTCATGATAGTCAATTATAATCATAATACCTTAAACATCACCGCTGCTTGGTAAGAGCATTGTCTCCTAAGCGCGTGATAACATGCTTTACTTATAGTGCTGACTGGTGGAAGTAGTGTCTCCCAAGTGCATGGCAGCATGGTGTCATACCTACACATGGTATAAAGTAATGCTTTAACGAAAAAACAAATGTGATTGACGGTTAAGTATTGAGAACTACCATCTTAACCAACTAAATTGGACTATTACGGTAACAAACCTATAATGCATGTAACACTATTGTTGTTCAAAGCACGATCGATATATTATCCTAATTATAATAAGACAGCAAGCCTATATAATAAGATACTATCGCTGCTTAAAGCGCGATCGATTCACTATTCTAAGTCATGATAATTTTGTTGCTTGCAAGTGAGAGTACTACTTTGATACACGACATAAGAATCATATAGCCTTCATTATATTGTGATCACTACTGCTAAGTGAAAGCAACGCTTCTTAAGCGCCAGCATACGCTACTAATGGCTTAATTCGAATTTTGACATTCACATATATATACATATATAAAGAAAAGATCAATGACGACAATAAATTGAAATCCATTCATTCAAGTAAATAGGAATGATAACGCATTTTCAGAATGGAAACAAAGTAACAATGATGTCTAAACTAAGGCTTATAATCCAGGCCAACTACAGACTCTAAGTCATAATCTCCTAAAGTAGTCTCCATCAAAGTCTTCGCTGCTGCAACCTTAACTTGAACTTCCTATAGCTTCACCAACAATTTGTCATAGTGTCCCTTGGCATCCCTATAACTTAGCAATATCTTAGCCTTGTTAGCAACAGGCCAACTATCAATTTTGAATTATAACATACGAGCCCCTTCAACACACTTGACCAGTTACTTAAGCTCTATCGTTGATAAGGAACTCCAACATCTATCCATTAGCAGCATGACCTCACCAATCATCTTCACCATCATAGTAGCTACCTCTGTCCCCAACATAGGAGAACTGGCCTAGAATTCCCTATCTAAGGCATTAAGACTCTCCAAAGGAGCAATTAAGTGAGAAGGCACAATAAAGCCATGAAAGGAAGTCATCTCCTCCGATGCAACGTAGTCCTCTGAAGTTGCTGCCATGTCCTCACGAGACACATCAGCAATTGGGGGAGGATGGACATGGAACTCTATAACTGCATTGATAGCAGGTGCGCTCGTTATTCCTCCATCAAGAACATGTTCATGCATGAGATCTTTAGTCTTGCTGGCATCACCTTCATCGTTACCATAAGGAGTTGGAGATGGTTCATAATCAATTTTATCAAGGTCGTCATCTTCATCATTTGATACTGGTATGGGCGTAACAACACCACTGGAACATTGTGAAATTATAAAAGTATTTGTGTAATCCTGAAAAAGGAAAATAAAGAGAGCATTAGACCAAAAAAAAAAAAAGTAACAACAACAAGTCATATGTAAGGAGAATTATTACCTCCTCGACAAACGCACGCTTTGTCGGCCTGGAGTCTACTATTTGAGGTGGTGGATGGTGATTCTTTGGTTTTAGAGGGGGTGCATTGTTAGAAGGCTCCAGTTGGTCCGATGCAGGTTCTTTAGCTATTTAGACACTGGCATTTGACCTATGGTATCTGTTCCTTGGTAGTCTAAGGTAAAACTCATGACAATATATGAGTGGCGCTGGCAATGTATCATCAACAGATACGAAAGCATAGTCACGGAAGATGGCTATTCAATTCGACCAACATGTCAACCAACCAACAGAAGCAACTTCTCGATGCTCCTCAAAAGGAAAGAATAGCTATCATACCATAGGATGGATGCACTTGAAGTCACTTGGTAAGATTAATTGGCAACATTAATTGAAGCTCTGCGCAATGTTGAGGAGACGCGACACTCCTTGATCAAAGCCAAATGGTATGCTGCTCTGTGAGGGGAGTATACCATTACCTTTGCTCCAAGATTTGCCCATTCAAATCTATTTTTTCAATCAAAGATGGCAGGCCCCCTGGGATACACCAAAGCATGAACATAGCTTGACTTTTATCCAGCTTATAATGATTATCGAGTAAGATAACCTCACCTTCAAAACTTGGAGGATAAAGCCCATCACCGTCTTAATAACCTTCAAGAGACTCTACGAACGGTCAAAACCTAAACTCCTTGTTGACATCGATGAGCTGAAGAAGTGGTCGATTGATCTCTACTCCAAACCATGCTTATGCTCGAGGAGCAGCAAGATTCGAATCCCTTTTGATGGTTGGTTATGCAAGGTAGCTCCGAAACTGCTCATAGAAGAATAGTTACAAGAAAGTAAGTTGACATGTGATACGTTCACATGTCCACCCTTAGAACAGACAAAAGCTTAGTGGTACAGGTCAAGATGTCGATATAGGGATCCCATGTAGAAAGGAACTAGTGCAAAGCATTGACCCCGTGCAATGCGTATGGCCAAAGCAAAAAGCCGAGGGCTTACACCTTCTTCCAGCCCACTAGGGAACACGAACAGTGACAACCAAAATGCAATGAATCCTGCAAGTTCATATCTATACATCAAAGAACCAAATTAGAAGCATGTTAGTTAGAAAAGTCAAGTATAGGGCTGTTCCATGAGCCGGTCCCACTACTTGAGGCATATTCTTTCTCCGCTTTTTGAAGAAGTGTGTTATCCGGGCAGAGAAACACGGTTTCTTCTTATCATGATGAACGAGCTTTAGAACCACTAGTAAAGATGCTTCGAGGCAGTGCTCTTCGCATGAAGTCACAACTGCAATAGCATTAGTCACCCCAAAACAATGTAGGTTCAAAAGAATGATCACGTCTTTAAGGGTTGGTGATATCTCCCCCAATGTAATGACAAATGTATGAGTTTGGATACTCCAGCAAAAGATGATGGCATGCCATGTTTCCATCTTGTTTGTGCTGACGAGCCACAAGCAAGTAGAGGTGATCATGGTGCTATAGAATTTGGCTTGTTCTAGAAGCTTCACATATTCCAACTGGTTAGTGATGTAGTCTAACCAGTCGATCCATCCAAGTGGTGGCTCCTTAAGAAATGCAAAGTGTGTATTGGAAAGTGGTAGCTCCTTCCGCTCATTCTTGAAATGTAGCATTAAGTCCCCCCCTAATGGTGCTCTGGAATCGGTGCATGGCTCAGGCTTGATTAATCGAAAGTCAACATCAATAGGGAGAGTTGCACATAACTTTGGGCGAGAAGCCTTGTCCCAAAACGTATCTTCAGAAATTGTGTCATCTATCCACTGGTCTCGTGAAAGCTAAATTTATGGTGGATTACCATCCTGGCGCACCAACAAATCCCTTTGTTTGATAACTTCAATGGTTGGTGCTTGCCTAGCTTTGATCTCCTTCTATCTAGCCATTTGGACACTGGAGCCCTGGATACTTCTCGTTCCCTTGGATTTGACAACTTCAATAGGTTGAGCTTAAATATCCTTCACCTCCTCCATTATCAACTTTTATTGCCCTGGTTAAGATGATGCCTGCAAAGAAAAAAAAAGAAAGAAATAATAATAAAAGACGACAAAAGAGAATGGCATCTATAATTTTAGTGATACAAAGCAGATAAATCTGGAAGATTCTACATGGAAAAATAAATTGTGAATCGAACTGTCACTTATGCTTTTGAGATACTGAGACTCCCTATTCCTCCTCACTTGTCATTCTCTCCAAGCCATCCCGTCATCAAGTGTCATTTCCTCAGCAACACTCTGAAGTCACGTGCTAGGCGCGAGATCCACGTGACATGTACGTGATCGCTATCAGCAAGAACCCTACATCTATATAGTATCAATAGAAAAAGATTTGTAACTCTAAGCTTGAGCGATATTTTTCCCTATTTATGATATTTTTCAACATAACATCTATTATATAATATGTAAGTGAAAGTTTATTCATAATCTATTGTACTATGTGTAAATGATACAGGATGGTATCAACGGTTGGGTCAGTGTATTTGAGATTTCGACCTTAAAAGTGGTTAGCATTTGAATAAGTATATTTAAGGTTTTAACATTTGAAATGTTTAAGAAGGGGTATCAACGATATATTGATTAAGTTGTTTAAGATATTGGTAAGGTATTAAAAGCCACATGCCAACAAAAGAAAATTTTTTTATATAGAATTTAAATCACATAATTAACCTATTGTGGAGAAAAAAAGAAAAAAAAATTAAAAAACAGAAAAACTAATGCATAGTCCAACAAAAGATGTTTTAATCCCTAACCCTTCAAACAATCTCAATCTCCAAATAAGGCTGCGAATGAGTCAAGTCGAAATGGTATAGTGTTAAGCTTGAGTTCCAGCTCGACTTAAAAATTTAAAACTCGAGCTCAGTTTAAGCTCGGTCGAGTTAAAAATTTTAAGCTCGAGTTTGACTCGATGTAACATTACATAAACTCGAGTTTGACTCAGTTAAGCTTATTTAAGCTGGATTTATTAAAAAAATAATATTAATTCCTAAACTTGATTAACATTTACATTTGACTTGATCTCGTTAAAACTCAATGAGGCTCGCAAGCTAATTGAATTAAATATATATTGATGCCCTAGCTGGCTCAATAAATTACTCAAGTGGCTAGAGCTCCAGCTCGATTCAAGCATTCTCGAATCAAACTCGAGTAAACATTAGGCCGAACTCGATTTGTTTGTGAACCAACTTGATTCATTTGCACCCCTATCCCTAAGTCCCCACAAACCTAACCTTAGCACCAATAGCCTACTAAAAAAAGTAAAGGTAACACACTATCAGAGTAAATCACATTTGGATGATGAAACCAAAATCCTCTAATTGAAAACCCTAGTCCCCTCATAATATTAATACTAATAATAGTAGTAATAATATCAAAGGTTGTGCTATGGAGTGTTGGATTTTTCAAGAAGAAGATGTTCCTGCCATAGAAACTCCTTGTGCTTGTAATGACACTGTCAAGGTTGTTCCTCTATCCTCCCTGTCCTATCTCTCTCCTCTCTCTCTCTCTCTCTCTCTCTCTCTCTCTCTCTCACATTTTAATTTTTTATAAGGATCATTTGCCTTGGCTTTTTTAAATTGAAATGAAAGTGTAAATTTTTTAAATTTTCGACGATTACTAACTAATATAAATAAATAAGTATGGTTTTCCTTCTTTCACTTTTCCTTTCATAAGAGTTAATCAATAAAAGTTTTTTCCTTTTATTTTTACTTTGTAACTTTTACAAGAACTGAATATGAATTTTTTTTTTTGTTTGTTGACATGTGATTTTTAACGGGAAGTCATTAACAACATAAGTCACAAACCATTATCGATATCTTAAATGACTCACTAATTTAATCACTCCAAATATTACTACACCTGATATGAACTTTCCTGAAAACCTTCATAGTTTCAAGTGATTTATCCATTATAAAATATGATTTAAAAAAAAATTATTTTTTCATCACAACTTTTTAGTTTAACATTTTTGAGCAACTCTTTAAAAAAACCACATTGTTATAAATAGTACCCCTTTAACAAGCATTACATTTTTTCCAAAAATTAGAGGCTTTCTTTTAATGTTTTTTATTATCACCTATTTAAAAGAAATATTACTTTTTCACTAAAATAGTTCTCTTCAGACTTTTCATCTTTTCACTTAAAACTTTCAAAAACTAAGAGATAACTACTGCTTTTATTTTGCATATATCAAAAAACTGCTGACTTCATATATTGGTCTCCTCTTTCAATTCATTTTTCAATAACACATCTTAACTTCAATGCCCTCATATTACATATCACTATTATATTGGCACCCCTTTTTACCTAGGATTGGTCTCCTTGAGAGATTGATTTGTTGATTGTTACAAAAATATCAACTAGTAATATAAGGTTTTAGAGAAATTGAGCTTGGCACACAAATCAAAAGTGATGAGAACAATTATTTATTCATACTTGGCCGTTCAGTTCTCTTTTTTCTCTCTCTTTTAAGATAAGTTGGTTGTGTTTTATGAGTTTTTATAGATGTTTTGCTTATATTGCGTTGCCTTTAGGATATACAATGTGCTCAATGAATAACTTTTATCATTTTCTGAAATGGTCGAAGGTCTTTGATTGAGAGGCACCTTCATTGCACTCACTTGGATCATTTCAACATTTTGTTAGATCAAAGAATTGCTAGATTTTTCGTTCTTTTTTTTTCCCGTTCTTCAACTATTTATATGTTTTCATTTTTCAATTTGTCCTATTCGGTTAATGCTACAAACACTTTATGCCGACACCTTGAGAGAAATTTTTTATATTAATTACAATAAGAAAAGATTTGAAGGGGCTTTTCAAGAAAATGCTTATAATAATTTGTATGGAATTTTCAATTTTCACATTAAAATGATGGCGTATGCATGTAGAAGATATGCTTCATTTTAATATATTGTTCCTTATAAAAATATAAATTATGAAATGACAATTAAAAAGGGTTCTAAACATATATCAATTTAATAGGTCTTACTAACAAATGTCTTCAATGTGTCTACTAAGTTGTAGGCCAGGAGGATTCGATTGTTAGGTCGTTGTGGGTCCACTATAAGGATGGGATCATGACTGATATGACCTCATCGTTGTCCACCTCCATGGTCAAAATCGTGATCGAGGTCTTGAGCATATGTTGCTTAGGCAAATCAAGGTCGCTCAAGACTCTTTTTTCGATGTTAGGGCATGGTTAGTCTCTGAGGCCTTCTTGGAATAGGCTTTGTAGGCACTGGTATTAAGCCTTGAGGGCTATTAGTCTTAGGCTTTAACTCAGTAGGCCTTAAACAAAAATCTTATATCAATACTTGCCTCCTGCACTCCTATTGTTGATGAGCAAGGGGAGTGGTGATACTCGTGTTTTCAGATCTTGTTGAGGTCAAGCAATCATTTCTATCTATCTAAGCTACATCCCTAGTGAGGTTAAGTGTTTACGCTACAACCTTACTAAGATCAGCTTAGGATTCGTCGTGAGGTCAATGGGGGGATAGATGTGCCATGGACCTATGAACACAGAAAACTCGGTTAATGGTGAAATATCCTAAATTTCCATTTTAAGTTAATTAAACATTGTTAGATGATTAGTATGAAAATAGAGGTAATTTTGAATCTTAATACAAATTTATTTTAGAGATTGATTTTAAATGACTTAGTTAGTGGAATTTTGCAAATTATAGAATATAAATAGATAGTTTGACCTAATTGAATTAGTAATTGAGTTTAATTGAAAATAGAGATTCTAATACCATAAAAACTCGATTTAACCCATTAGACTACTTCAATCACCTATTTAAAAAAATTCGAATTTATTCAATACCTTCTATTTATTAATCTAAATTCTATTTATCAAGTTCGATCGTGTAAACCCCTAATTCATCAATTTAGCCATTTGAGCCTAAATTCTAAGTCCTTAAATCTTAGAAATTTAAAAATAAATATTTTCATTCAAATCTCAATTCCTAAGTCCCTAAACTTCTAAATTCAAGTAAAATATTAATTTTCTTTATATGAGATTTCCTATAATTAATTTCTAATGCCAATTAGCTAATCTTTTTTCTTACTTCTTAATTTCTAATTCTAAATGCCTAAAGCCCATAACCTAAGATCCAATTCATCATCTAAAAATCCAACTCCATTAACCAAGTTCATTTCTAAAAAGCCCACATAGCCCATGACTTAAGCCCATTAGACCATGTTCTTATCGTGCACCCTCATACATGATATAAAATCCTACTACCTAGAAAAATCTAACAAGTGAAAAGACCAGATTAACCTTAACTAACTCTTGAACGCACCTAGGCAAAGACCAAAATGCCCTCCATTAATGAAGCAAAATGGCCAAAAATCCCTTAACCCTAATGAAAGTCACATAACATGAATTAATATAAATAGGATGCTTAGAAAACCCTAATTCTTCTCCTAAATTCAGCAGCCCTTCTTTTTCAAAAATCCTCTCAAAAACATCTCCGAAAACCCATAAAAATCCTACAAAAATACCGCAATAATCCCTCATCAAGACAAGCTTGTAATGAGTAAGGAAATCCATTCTTTTTTCATTATTTAACCATTAAATTTCTTCTCTAAAATATAATCTTTACTTCAATTGATTCTTAGGTGAGATTTGAAGACAAAAACAAGGATTAAAGTAGATATTAGCATTAGAAGCATCATCAACCTCTGGAAGTAGTAGTAGTAGTAGAGATTACTAAGGTATATTTGCTAAACCAAGTAAGTAATCATAAAATATGTTTGATATGTTAATGATATATATATATATATATATTCATGTAAATTACTAAAAAAAAACTTAGATTTAAGTATTGATCAATATATGTAAAAGTATGCATAAAACCTAAATGAACATGCATATAGGTATGTTATAATAGTGGTTGATTTAGTATAATTGTTGGATGTTCATATGTATGTGTGTGTTGAGATATGTATATATGTACGGTTATGTTAGACCAATATGTTTATGCGAAGTGAAATTATCAAACAAAACTCTTGGAGTATATGCATGTATGTATGAGTTGATAAGTGCTGCAAATTTGATAAAATTATGTTGATGATGATGATTTGAGTTATGATTTGTGATTTAATTGTAAAATATAAATCTAAGTATAAATTAGATGAAACAATATAGAATAAACTTGTTTTAGATGATTAAAATAGGTTAGGATTTGGATAGAACAAAGGAAGCTTGAAAAATCACAAAACAGATTTGAAGCAATTATAGCATTAGTGTTGTAGCGATGGTGTTGATGGCCGAACCAGGGGCTAAGTGACCTTCGACAACACCGAAACCTTGTCAAAACAGTAGACCTACATGTCTACTTCACAAATTTTTAGTGAACTGGCCAAGAACCGGTCGTCTTAATGGTCAACTTGAGTGAAGTAATTGGTCATCACGTTGGTTCCCTTATTTATGTACAGATTGCATGTAATTAAAATTAAAACTATAGGTAACTAACTAGTTTAGGCCAAATGGACTTATAAACATGTAAATATCTATGTTAGGAAGTTTACATAAAAAATTGAGCTTAAGAACTCGAGTTTAAGATAGTGAACCGATTTATTAAATTTAGTGTGCATACTAGTTTTCTATAAGAAATGAAATATTGGATTTTAAGGTAAATAAATTCTAATCAAATAAATATGAAATAAATGTAAATAATGTATTTTCATCTTAATATATGAAGTTTAAGATGAATAATTAATTATTACAATTTTAGGAATTTATTTAGTAAAATAGGAATAAATATGGCATTATAAAATAATTTAAACATAATAGGAAACTAGTTTAAATTCCTTAGCATATTTAGATGTAAAAATATATTATAAATTATTTAAATAGAATAATTATAGATTTAAATGAGTAATTTTACTTAATAAAAATTTATTAGACTTAACATAGGATATGTTATTCAAAATACTAATTAATGACCTAATTACCATCAAATGGGTTTAGGAGACTAAGTTGGATATAAAAACACTTGATTAATTAATTGTATTCAACTTGGCTAAATTAACTAATATAGATTTATTAACCAATATTAGCTTTGTGAACTCTTCAAAGATCAATAATTTTTACTTAGCTATTAACCTAACTAGTAAACTCTTATATGATCAAAGTAACTGGTAATTGGTAATTGGTTTGGAAATAATTGTAATATGATAGACCACGAATAATAAGAGGAGTATGTTGTTTCAAATGTATATATGCTAGAAAACTAGGTAGTTAATATGAGTTCGATATAAGCTGATAATTGATAGAGGGAACGGTAGCGGGATAACGTCTATTCATATTTGAGAGAAGTTATATTAAGCAGTTTAATATATATGCTATGTTACTCTGCTTAATCACAATGGACTAATATGGATAAAGATGCGTAATAGCTATGACCCTTAGACGAGACTTTTACTTGTAGAGGTAGAAGATATAGGTATTCAAGTTGCCTATATCAACTCCTTGAGTAGTTGCTGCTACTTAGGACCCCTAGGTTCCTAGCGTATTGCTAGAGTGCAAGTGCTCCACCATTATTTGCTATGCTTTAATTTAAAGATATAAACTATTAGTTGTTGCATTGTATTTAAAGCATGTATATGTGTCTATCTCGTGTGTGCTTTTGTTGCTGTCGTACTGCCTTCAGCTCATTCCATTTTTTTTCAAGGTGATGATGATTTTGATGATGATACCTAAGATTACACGGGGTATGGCATGGACTTTAACGAGTTTCTCAACGAGTGAAGTGACTCGGATCCACTAGATCATTATCTTATTTTTATTTTATGAACTTTACTGTCAAACTTATGTTTTAATAAGGGCCTATTTCTAAGCCCATAGTTTGTATTTTGAGATACTTAAACTTTTAATTTGAAATACCTAGTGGTATGGTACTGAGTTATAAGTAACCTATTTGGGAAATGTTTTGAGAAATTTACTTTCCGCTGCAAATTTCCAGTTGTTTCCACAAACTAATTCAATTATTTCAGAATCTAAAATTTATTAACAATGATCATGATAAATTGTAGACTAGGTTAGCCTTAGCATATAGCGCATAAGCGTTATACATGGCCAACTGGACGTGTCTTGAACCGATTCAGGGCGTGGCAACTAGTATACCAAAGGGCTATCCGACATGCCACTCCAATGCTTAAGTTAATTATGGGTATTTAAAGGTGCTTCAGAATGTAAAGCACTATGAATATCAATGATTATAGAGATTTTACTTCCTTAGTGGATTTGGATGGTTGCTTCTAGAGGGTGGTAATAACAAACTCCAAAGGGGACTACGAGACATCCTTTACACATGGTGGATTCTATTTGGACTGCTAGTTAGCCTGATCCACGGATGTGACAGTTCCAAGTGTTGATCATGCTCGTGCTAGTATTGTGGCACAAATATGCTGGGTATGAAAAGCGATCGAATAAGAGTGGATTGCCAGGAGGATTCAATGGTTAGGTCATCGTAGGTACCCTACAAGGATGGGGTCGTGACTAACATGAACTTATCGCTCTTAACCTCCATGGATGAGGTCAGGGTCGAGTTCTTGAGCGTATGTTGCTTAGGCAAATGAGGTTGCTTAAGAGTCCTTTTTCCATGTTAGGGCATGGTTAGTCTCTAAAGCATTCCTGGAGTGGGCTTTGTAGGCACTAGTGTTAGGCCTTGAGGCCCATTAGTCTTAAGCTTTGACTCAGTAGGCCCTAGACAAAAATCTTGTATCAACACTTACCTCCTACACTTCCATTGCTGACGAGCAAGGGGAGTAGGGATACTCATGTTTTCAGGTCATGTCGAGGTCAAGCAGTCATCTCTGTTTGTCTGATCTGCATCCCTAATGAGGTTAGGGGTTCAAGCTACAATCTTAATGAGGTCAACTTAGGATTTGTTGCCAAGGCCCTGAGCTCATACTTGTAGTTATATTGTTCACTTGGCGAAGCGTGAGAGTTGAGGAGTTTTGAAATTTGAAAAGACGTGTACACACCTATTGCATAGTTCTTCTAACAAGATATGAAGTTATTGAGATGTGACCATTTGATGAAAAGTTTGCACCATTTCTAAGGCTAACTTTTTCAAAGGGCCACTTCATTTTGTACATGTATATAAAGGGAACTTTCCTCAAGCTTTGACATTCTCTTTTTATCATTGTTCTTAATTTCTTCATGAAAAATGTCTTTTTGTCTCCTTTCATTCATTCTTCTTGTCTCTACTTTATCCATGGCAAACATGGCTAGCTCAACAAACTTTTCTAATGAGGTCATCTCTACTAGTGGTGGTCTTTTTGTTGAGTATATTGCCCTGACCAAGGCAGATGAGGTGAATCTATTGTCTACTCCTACTAAAAGCCAGTGCAAAAGCATTGTCAAAGTGGGTGAGGGTCCTACTATTGATGGCGTCGAGAATGAGTTTGATGTTGACTTCTAAAGCAGTGATGAAGAATCTTCGGACACTACATTGATGGGTAAGGGTTTTTATGTAGCACAAGGTTGTATGATGTATTGTTTGGTCTGCCAATGGATAATTATTTAGTGGATGAGAAGGGGAAGTCTTTCACTCGTCTTTTTCGTAGGGTGATTAAGGATTGAGGGTGCAATGGGGTTTGGAGTGAGGTCACCTCCGAGGAGACCAAAGATTTTATAAAGACCCACTGGGCTAGCTATGTAATCCCCAAAGTTTTTTTTTTTTTTTAAGTTAAGTTTAAAGATTTACATTAAAATCAATATAGATTCAATATAAAAGTGAGAATGAATGGTATAGTTAGTAGATTTATTTATATTAGCATATCTAGAATGAATTAAGTGAAGCTAGAGACTTAATATTTTAAGTGATATATTTTAAAATTGTTTATCAAATCTTTTTACTTGCAAATAAGAGCAACCATAAGAAAATTTTTATTTAAATAAGATTTATAAATTAAATTGATCAAACTTTGCTTTAACTTTAATTCCTTGTTTCTTAAGTTTTTGACCTAAAGAAGCCCAATAATCATGCAAATCCAAGCCCAATTTTCATATAAAACCTAAGACCATAGTCCCTTCTTCCCACCTTACTTAACATGCACTAGCTTCCACACAATAATTTCTCTATGATGCTAAAAAGTCAAAATTAACTTTATCAATTATAAGAGATAATTATCAAGTAAACTAGCAAAAATTAATCACTTAAAAACACACCATAGCAGGCACCATTTACTAGAGAAGAGACGCAACATTTCTTTCATTATTTTTCTTCTAAAATTCTCCAAAATTCACTTCAAGCTTCCATCATCAAGCCAAGACTAAATTAGGTAAAGTATTACTTACTTTTGTTTTGTTAATTTTGTAAGATAAGTCATTTTATTTAGTGTTCATGGTGACTAATGTTGAAAATAGAGTTGTTAAGGATATTGGCGTTAAATAGATAAAGATTTAATAACAAATTGATAATTTAAAACTTAAATCATAGATGTAATAGACTTTTGTTTGTTTGTTAAGATTGATGTGATGAACAGATAAGTGTGGTGTCAATATATATGTGTAATGTCAACATGGAGGTGTATTGGATACATATAACCTTATATGTTGATGTTGAAATGTCTCTGATGAAAATAAGATCATAATACTTAGTTAATTGTAAAATTTTGGATTTTGAAAAAATAATTTAGGGTTCACATGATCATGGCATGATAAAGGGTATGGTAGTCTGAGATGTTTGAATTTTACATAATCAAGAGTGTGATCTACCTCGTGATCATCTCGGATCAAATATTTTTTGACTCATTACGGGTGTGATTGATCCCATGATCATCACTGAGCAAGTTATTTTGACCGATCACAGGCATTATGGGTGTGATCAAGCTCGTGATCGTCTCTATGCCTTGTTGAAAATTTGTAATACCCTTGATCATGGGCGTAATGGTGATCATGGCCTTGATCACGGCCATGATGGTTCCCCTGTTTCACTATATATAAAAATAAATAAATAAATAATATAAAATAATATATATGTGTGTAGATACTAGCTTAAGATCTTCTATAGAATATTACTCAAGTTAGATCATAGAATTATAGTTTGAGAATATAGTAAGTTTTATAATACTTGGACTTAAATAGTTAGTTAAGTTTAAGTAGTTGAATAATACTTATGTATAGCACCTTATAATTTCTTAAAGACCAATAAATTACAAATATAATAACATGAATTTAGGACACTTAGGCATTAATAGAAATTCTTATTTATTTATATACTCAGTAATACATGTCTGCTATCTTATAGGAACCATAAATCAAGATCCGGATTTTCTGATAGACTATTATGACGATTACGACAAGATGCACATATGAGTAACTCGAATCTTCTCACATTGTTTGTGATTGTAATGTAGTGACATATGCTCCTAAATGTAACTGAAATTGATTATATGCATAGGGACTTAGGGAATAATGCATGTTATATGTTATATGAGTGAGTGATAATCTTTAATGCTAAAAGTGATTCCTATTTGCATTATAATGATTGTGTAATAGTAATTGTGCATTGTCTGAAATTGATGTGATTACTCAATAAGATGGTATAATTCTTAATTGACCCTTAAATAATACGAACATGCATTGCATGATAGTATAACTTGCATTTGCATGGTAAACACACTACATATTAGCATTTTGGTTCTATAGTAACTATGAGTTTTTCTAGTAATAGAAATCCATAAGAGTTAAGTAGGCAACAAAGGATGTCACCTGTGGTATTGATAAGAAATATCTAATACTTAGTGGAGTTTGTAAGCTCTAAGGTCAAGTTAAGTTATGATATTTTTCTATATAAATAATAAACAAGAAAACAAAACTTCTCTTTCCTTAGTTCTTAGTCTCTCTTGGGTGTGACTTACTTTAGTTGGTTCCTTCAACCCCAAAGACAAAGTGTAAATCTCCATCAATTTGCATTTCGGTTATCTAAATTATGTTTGTTGCATATGCTTGATTGTAGCATTATATATGTTTGTTAATTAAACTTGCTTAACATTGTTTGAGTTGTGTTAAGATTTTATTATTCACTAAGCTTGTTGTGCTCATGCTCTAATAGATTGTTGTGTACAGAAATCAATAGAAAAGGGTCAAAACTAAGGACTGATATAACTAGCAAAGAAAATCAAGACTTGAATCCAAGAGAGGACATAGTCTTTTGAGTGAAGAACAATTTAAGATTAATGTTTATATCTACGTGATGAAGTCTTTTGAAGACCAATGGTTGCAAAGTTGTAATGTAATGATTAAGGACATGTTACAAGGTTATTTGTTGTATATGACTTATATATATGCAATATTTTCTTATTCTAATTAACTTTTGATCCTGTTATAACTGTCTATGCCACGAAGAATTCTAGTCATGCTATGCTCATGTACCATTCTAGAAGCCTTAGATAGATTAACATAAATGTCTATAACTTTAGTTTGTTACATATTACATTGATACTATTAGGGTACCCTATGGGGGGTGCAATAGGAGTTGGTATCAAACCACGGTTGTAAGATAAGAAAGAATTTGAATACTTATAAGATCCTTATAAGAATACTTTTGACTAGATGTGATATGATTAGATTGATGGGTTAAACATTAAAGTTAGCTAATTGAAAACTAAATTTAGTAGATGTGGATGAAGAGTAAGGAATGCGTAACCATCTACACCAGAGGTTCAGTCCCAAGCTTTTGAACCTACTAAGCAACAATAACTTGAGCCATAAAATGTACTTCCGCCACCTCTAGATATATTGAAAAATCTTATAAGCTACATAATAGTAGGATGCCTTAATTCTACAAGCTTTACAAGGAGGACAACAATCTGAAGTACTACCACAAGATGCTCTAGTTAAGGTATTTGTTGTACCTCCTATTGCACCCCAAAGAACTCGAACTTACACACCACTAACTCAACAACCAGCTGCGATACCTGAAGAGTTAGATTAACCTATTGAATCGGCTACTAAAAGGCATGCACCACCTCTAGTTAGACATGAAATATCAATTCCTCCACTACCAGTACCTTGACCTTAAAGGAATTTGCTTTCAAAGTTTATCAAATGTAATAGATATTTTGAAGGTCTTTTGGGAAAACCTAAGGAAGTAGAGGATTGGTTATCACATGTTGAGAGATCATTCAATGTATTTCAAGTACCCGATGCTCTTAAGGTACCATATGGGACATGCTTATTAAGATTGAGAGCTAGATTCTGTGGGACTTGAAAGAAGAATTTTACCTTAACTAATTACGTAGGAAGTTTTCAAAAGAGAATTCTTAGAGTATTTTCCTAGTCACTTAGGGCCAAAATATAGTATAGATTTGATGAATCTTGCTTAAGGGAACAAGATTGATGAGTATGAATATGAGTTAAATAAATTACTTCAGTTTGCTCCTACTGCTTATAGAGATAGTGATGAATTAAAGAGACAAGTGCTCATGGCCAGTTTAGAGCCACATTATCAAAGAAGGTTGGCTAAGTTCAAAATTGAAGATTTCTCTATATTAGTTGAAAAGGCCTAAGTTATTGCCAAAAAGTATGAAGAGGAAAGGTACAAGAAGAGATGTCAAACTTTTGGGAAGAGATCGTACAATAATCTTAGCATGAGTTCATACTCCAAGAAGGCTAAATTTTCTAAGCTAACTAGAACAGTAAAAGGAAGAATGTCAGGAAGAAACAATCTTGTTTGTTAGAAGTGTAAAGGACCACATTATCCTAGGAATTGTCCTCAACTCCAACATCGATATTATAATTGCAGAGAAGCTGGACATATGATTGGGGATTGCCCAAAGAAACTAGGGCTACGTGTTTTATTTGTAAGAAAGTTGGACATTTGTCAACTACTTGTCCTTAACAACCTCAAAATGTGGGAACTTTGCAAAATAAAGAATCTAATGGAACAAAGGAGAAGAAAGATGGAAAAGAAAAAAAAAACAAGGAAACAAGTCCACAAGATCAGGAAGAATGTTTGCAATGCATGGAACTCTAGTGATTGAAGGATCTAAAAATGAATATGATAAGGATGAGAAGGAGAGTTCAAGTTTGATAGCAGGTGTGCAATCAAACTTATTTTATGAGATTTTGTCACAAGTGCACATTAGATGATAAATGTAGAATTTCTTAAAATAAGTAGTAATTAGAAATTGAATGCTTTTGACACTGGCGCTACGCATTCCTTTATCCATACTAGTTTGGCTAAAAGAGTCAGATTTTATATTAAGACAATGGTCATTACTCGTGAAGTTATGAAAGGATGTCCATTAAAGATTGATAAACAAGAGACTACAGTTGATTTCATAGTAGTAGATATGAAAAAATATGATGTTATTTTGGGAATGACTTGAATGAAGCTACAAAGGTTAAAGTGGATTGCAAACTTAAGTTGATTTAGTTTTTTAATAATGAGAAGAAAAGAGTCGTGTTTATAGGAGAAGTTCTTAGGAGTAATCAAATAGAAATAAAAGCTACTGAAGTGCTTGGAGAAAGGATTGATGAGTTGGAAGAAAGCACGATATATCATATGAATGAAGGGCAACAAAAACTAGACATTCAAAATATTCGGACAGTGTGTGAATTTTTTGATGTTTTTATAGTGATTTACTAGGATTGCTATCCCAAAGGGAAGTTGAATTTACTATAAATTTGATGCCAGGAAGTAAACCAATATCATAATCGTCTTATCAAATGGCACCTATGGAATTAAAGGAACTAAAAACATAGTTGAAAGAATTATTAGATAAATGATTCATTTGCCCTAGTGCATCACCATGGGGAGCACCTGTGTTATTTGTTAAAAAGAAGGATGGAACGATGAGGTTTTGTATAGACTACAAGGGCTTGAACAAGGTTATTGTTGAAAACAAGTATCCCTTGCCATGAATTGATGATCTGTTTGATTAGTTAAGAAGAGCAAAAGTGTTCTCCCATATTGATTTGAAATATGGATATCATAAAATTTGGATCAAAGTAGAAGATATATCAAAGATGGCGTTCTAAACTCAATATGATCACTATGAACTTTTGGGGATGCCTATTGGATTAACTAATGCACTAGCAATCTTTATGGATTTGATGAATAAAATTTTTTTTACCTTTATTGGATATATGTGTAAATGATATACTAGTGTACTCTACTTTAGAAACATAACATGATGAACATTTAAGAATAGTGTTACAAATGTTAAGGGAGAGCAAGTTATATGCTAAACTGTCAAAATGTTAATTTTGGTTGAAACAGATATCTTTTCTTGAGCATGCTATCAAAAGAAGGGATTTCAGTAGATCCAGGAAAGGTTAAAAATATTGTTAAATGGAAAAGACCGAAAACAACGATGGAAGGAAGAAGTTTCTTAGGATTAGTTGGGTCTTAGAGGAAGTTTGTTTAAGATTTTTCTAAGATAGCACTACCTTTAACTCAGTTGATAAATAAGAATGAAAATTTTTAATGGAATGAGAACAGAGAACAAAGTTTCTAAGAACTAAAAAGAAGATCAATATATGCTATAATCTGAGTTTTTCCTAATGATAAAGATATATTTGTCATCTACTGTGATGCATCGAAGAATGGGTAGGTTGTGTATTGATGTAAAGTGGAAAGGTCATTGCATATGCATCTAAATAACTAAAGCCTCATGAGATGAATTATCCAACGCATGATTCGAAATTAGTGGCCATTGTTTTTGCTTTGAAGATTTAGAGACATTACTTGTATGGATATAAGTGTGAAATTTATACAGGTCATAAGAGTTTGAAATATCTATTCACTTAGAAAGAATTAAATATGAGGCAATGTAGATGGTTGGAATTGATAAAGGATTATGATTTGAACATCGATTATTATCCTAGAAAGATTAATGTAGTTGTGGATATTCTAAATCATAAAAGTTATGGAGAGATAACTTCAATGTCAGTAAAGTAGAAAGAGCTTATAAGAGAATTTGAAAAGTTGAACTTGGAATTTACTTTACAAGATCTAGAAATTGAGATTGCAAATTTGATTCTGAAGCCTATCCTTCTTCAAAGAATTAAAGGAGCACAAAAGCAAGATGTGGAATTACAAGTAATTATTTAAGGTCTTTCCTAAGAAAAGTATAAAGAATTTCAAGTAGATGGAGAAGGAGTTCTTAGATTAAATAATAGACTATATGTTCTTAATGATCTAACATTTAGGAAAAGAATTGATGCATGAGGCATATTACTTAGGATATACTGTTCACCTAAGTGAAACTAAGACTTATCAAGAGCTTAAGAGTGCATATTGGTGGAGTAGAATGAAAAAGATGTAGCAAATTTTGTTGCTCCATGTGAAACTTGCCAAAGAGTAAAAGTGGAGTATCAAAGGTCAAGTGGATCGTTGCAACCATTACCCATTCTAGAATGGAAGTAAGATCAGATTTCAATGGACTTTATAAGTTCTCTTCCAAGAACTAATGTGGGATATGATGGTATATGGGTGATTGTGGACCGACCTACTAAATCTACTCATTTCTTGCCCATTGACATGAATTATTCTTTAGAGAAATTGGCAAGAATATACATTAAGTAAATAATTAGATTACATGGTGTGCCAACAGGAATTGTATTAAATAGAAACCACCCAAGGTTTGTTCAAGTTAGATTAGCTTACAAAAAGCCATGGGAACTTAATTGTGGTTTTGTATTACATATCATCCTCAAGCAGACGAGTAAACAGAAAGAACAATACAAACTTTGGAAGATATGTTACTGGTTGGGGTTGTGTATGCATTAAAACCAGCAAACACGAAGTAGAAGCTTTCAAAAATTTGTAAAATGCTAATAAGTTCTATTTAATTTCGGTCGCAATCATCAACATAGGCAAGCACACCTACCAAAGTAGCATAGAAAGTATTAGGTCGTATTCTTTGGAGATCAGTAGCATCTACCATACTCACTTTTTATCATTCTCTAGCCAGAAAAAGATTCAAAAGAACATGATACAGAACAAAAAGCTAAGGTAAGGTTAAAACTAATTATATATAGGTTTTTAAGGCAAATTAACATGATAGGTTTGTTAATGCATGACAAACTTAAGATTTTCTTCACCAAGTCCTTATCATGTGATTTTTTAATAAACTCAAAGAGTTGTTCACTAGTATGTTTGCTTTATCAAATTCACTAAGATAAGTAAAGCCTCTCTCAAGTTCAGTAGCTCTAGATCTAGGTCAAACCACCGTAATTTCTTCATAAGCCATCAGCAACTTAGATTCGTATAAAGATTAAGAATCATTTGATTAAAACCCATTTTAATGAATTTAAAATCAAGTGATAAAAGTTTCATCGTCTCTATCTCTAGATGATTATAATCAACTTCATTAATAGCATAGATATGTTCAAAAGAATGATTTTTTGATCTATTCAATTGAAACCAAACATGGATCTAAAAGGTACACCACATAATTAGACCCACATAGTTAAGTTTGAGTTACTAATTACAAATACCTAGTCAATATTCAATAAAACACATTGAAATCACAAGAATAAATCTTTGATTCACAAACCCTAAGTTAAGATGATTATTCCACCATAGATTTAAGCATTAAGGGTTGATTCAAAAGGAAAAAAAATGAAATTATAGATGAATATTACAAATTAAGTACACAGATCTTGCAAAAACAAACATCGAGTTTAAAATGGATTTACCCAAAAAACTTGAATTCTTTGTAAAAAAAAGGATTTCTTTCATTACGCTATTCTATGTTAATGATTTGTAACATATGGTACTCTGTTTCTACAACGACTTTGCATGTTTATTTATAGGTGACGAAACACAAAAATCATAAAGATTTTATTCACTGACGTAACAGATTCTTTATAATGGAATTCATCCTTATTTCCATGCATACGTATAGGGCATCTTATTTATGATAGCAGGGTCACTTTTCACAGCTCTTATCGTAGATTCGAAGGTTAGTCGCAATATAAGCTATGTCTTTTTATCATAAACATTCTCATTGCTCTGCTTCAACCATGGGTGGAATCATGGGCTCAATTCTTAGGTACGATTGTAGTTATATCTTAGATCTCAAGGCGCGATTGTCTCCACGTAAATTGCCAGTATAGTCGAAGGCACGATTTGCACTTTTAGCTTGATTTCTTACCCTTGGCTGGGATCTTTGTTAGCACGGTTAAGTTTGTTTAAACTATCATTGTTGTTTTGCTCTAAATTTGATTCAAATCACTTTACTTCTTCTTTTCTTGATCTCCAGACCTGAAAACAACAGTTTCACCATAAAAGCACGAAATCATAGGAATTTTTCTAAAAATGAATCAAATAGAGCATAAATCCCACAAATAGAATAAAGTATAAAAAACTTATTATCGAACTTCAAGATGGAAGTTACCCTTAAGAGGGGGTTCCTTGACCATCACATGAGGGTGAAGCTTATTGGCTTCTGTGTCTCCCATCGGACTCAAAGAATGGAGAATTACTTAACCAGGGTATGAGGGCGAAGCTTGGTGACTTTAATGTCTCCCGCTAGACTTAGAGAATGGGAAGTTACCCTTAAGAGGGAGTTACTCAACCAACACACAATGGTAGGTATATTAGGTTAAGCATGCGTGGGGGGGAGTTTACATGACTTTGTTTTTATTTAGTGGGGTTAGAGAGAACAACATACTAGAACTCCATAATTTCATTTCATTGAATCCTGATACAATTAAACTCCCACTCCAAGAGCTTTACAAAGCTGTTCATTTTTATTTTTTTCGGAGAAGAGGATTGGTACATCTTTCCTTGGAGTTAGGTGTCACACTTATGCAAAAGAACTTTCAAAGGCCATTGGCGTTTCATGTCTTGGGGATAGGCTCCTTGTCTAAAGCTTCTAACTTATAGGCTCTGTTGCCTAGAGCCTCCTTAACCCATATTGGGTCCTCCTAGTTAAGGGTAACCTTTCCTCTTGTCTCCTCAAAGCCCATAGATTCGAGCTTTCCATAAAGTAGGTTCCTAGGCTGGAAGACTTTATATTCGAATCATATTATCATAGCAGCGAGTTGTTTTGTGTTGGTAGGCAACTATCTTTTTCCTAATGACATCTCAAGTTTCTCATAATAAATCCAGCTTGGCCCAAAATTTAACCTGATGTACAACGTTGTTGAAGGATCAAACTCAAATGTTAGAGAGCTTAAGCTCAATGGGGAGTACAACTTTGATCTTGAAAGCAAGTCTGAAGGGGGTTTCTCTTGTTGATGTTCGTTTAGTGGTTCTATAGTCCCATAGAATACTTAGAAGCTCTTCTGCCCACTTTTCACTAAGGCGGTCCAGTCAAGCTTTGATACTTACCATGATGGTCTTGTTTATAGCTTCAACTTGGCCATCGTAAACCCACGAAGTTTTGGATTCAAATTAAAGCTTAAACCCTAATTAGAAGTCAACCGGATTTCCAAAGTCAACAAAACCCTAGTTTACCGTGACCACTTAAAGTCCGGCATCACCATTTAAGAAACCTTAAGAGAGTAAGAAAGAGTTTAGTGAGTAGAATAGTTCGTAATTATCTAAGGAAGCCTAAAAAGATCAGTTTAGTAAAACCGAAACTCGTTTTGAACCTGATCGGATACAGTTCTTGAAAAACATGTCCAGGAGCTTGGAATAGTAAAAATATTCCGAATATACCGTTAGACTAGTAAAAATATAAGATTTTCAAAAATATCAATTTGTAATTTTTCGATAGTTAAAAATATCAGATATCGCATTTATACGTGTATTTTCTTACTACCGGTATTTAATTGTCATGTCTACTTTGCATTACACTATTTGCTACTATTCTATACTATTTATCTATCTCTACTTTTTCTTACAACCTACTCTTACAACCCATACACCTATTTCTTACACATTTTCATTTTCAATACAACTTCACATCTTTCATATCTTACTTTTAATTAATCAAAAGACAAAAATTAATTTTACTCTCTCTTTTCTCTCAAAAATGCGCCGGCCCCCCCCTCTTTTTGCTCCAAATTGTTTTAATTTTCATTTATTTAATTAACACAAATTATCTCCCACATTTTCCTATAAATACACTTTCATACTTCCACTTCTTTCACACTTCTTCTATACTAAAGTTACTCTCTAAAAGTTCTTCAAGAATTCTCTTCCAAGAAGTTCTCTCTAGTTTAGTTCCTCTAGGTAACCTTTCTTCAAGCTTTCCTTATGTTCATCTACTTAGTATGAACTTAGTATGTGTTTTCTAAACCATGAAGATTAAGGAAAGCAACAATAGGTTCATACTTTGTTTTTGTTCATCATCAAGTTCCGTTTATGTTCATAACTATCTAGTATATCTATATAACTATATATATTATTTAGAGCATATAAGCTCAGTTTTGCAATTTATTTACTTCCTTGCAATTTATTTACATTCATGTTATCTTTAAGACTAGTCTTTCTAGTCTTAAACTTATACTCATCAAGTCAAAACATTTTCTTTTTCTTTTTCTTTTGGGACTAGTCTTTTCTTAGTCCCGAGATACCTTAATGAAGTTAAGGTTCCAATACTTGATTTATTTTCTTACTAGCTTATTCTTTCAAAGTTATTATGTTTCTTTATATTTTCATAACTTTATGATTCATATTCATGCATGAACATAATGATTTTATCTCAACAAAATAAATGAAGAAATGTTTTTTTAAAATAAAGATTCTTTTCTAGAAATAAAAGTAGAAAGTTAATGTTTTTCTAAAAACTAAGAAGTCATCTTAAACAAACTTAGAGGAGTTCGTAAGGAATTTTATAAATATACATAACACTAAAAGGACTTTTTAAGCAAACAAAGACTTTACAACAACTTCGTTTTTTTCAAATGATAGAAAAATCTTTTCACTAAAAATGATCTCAAGAAATCAAGAAATTATATCTCTAAATGTAGAAGTGGTATTACTTTCAAAAAGTGTTGGAAGCTAAGTGTAGGAAACAAAAATCATTCTTTAGGAATTTGAAGAAATTACGAAAGTAAAATTTATGAAAGGAAAAGAGATACTCATTATAAACAAATTAAGATGATTTCAAAGCAAAATGAATATTCCAAAAGTTCTCAAGTTTCAAAATCTTTAAAGTCTTTACTTTTTCATAAATTGAGACAACTTCATTAACTTTATACATTTTTTATGAGTCAATAAGTATATGAATATACTTTCCAAAGGTTTTACAAGCTATTATATTACTTATCTCTTCAAATGAGCTTTGGATAAAAGAAGGAAAACAAGTTTACAAAAATTCGTGGTGAATCTGTCCGCCACCTTTTTGGAACCCAAACGACTTAGTTTGATGAAAATAAGTTTAGAAATAGATAGATCTTTTCGAATAGGTAGAAAACAGTATATTATATGCAAAATTCAGAGTTAAAATGAGCAAGTTATGGCCATTTTAAGTTGGAATTTTCTCTTATACGATTTTACCGCGATTTTAAGAAAAGTTTAAGATCTTCAAGAATAGAAACTTCATGAAAGACTCATTTTGGGTATTTCATCTTGTTTAGGTGGAGAAGGACCCGAGATCACTTTTCCGGAGGATTACTTCGATCAGGATCTACCAACATGGAGTGAGTTGTTATTATTTTGGAAAGACTTCTAAAGTGGGGGAATGCCCTTAAGATGATGTAAAGATATTATTATGGAAACTTATGGTTATTTATATAAGTTCTTGCTTACTTTTATTATCTACTTAAATGTAATAGCCCTATGAGCCTCCTACTATCTTGGAAGCATACCTTGCCTGTGATATCCAAGCTCCTGCATGACTAAGGTTGTCATTCATTAGCTTTAATATTATATGCGGTGGACTGCCACGTTTAGGGTACCCTCCGGGCGTGACAGTTTAAGTTAGTATCAGAGCGCAAGTTTTAGATAAAAGATAGTAGAATTAGACTTTAAGTTAGATAGTAAGGAGTTAGAACTTAAGCTTAAGATCTGAGCCTCTTCTTGTTCTATTCTGATAGCTAACCTTCCCCGAAGTTAAGGAAAAATCCCGACATTTCCTTAAGGACCCAGATGGGACCTTTGTGAACTACCATCTTAGGTCAAGAGTCCTATGTGAAGAGTTTACGTTAGTTGGAAGACCTAGAACCGCCCAGGAAATGTTTACGTTACGGAGGAAAGGTTTGAAACATTCCTTATGGAGGAACTTGCCCAAAGAACTACGATTCGATGCCGTGCAGACGAAGGTGGAGTGACGTAGAGGTCATATACGTGGTAGAAAGGATGATGGCTTTTATGTATAGAGAAACCATGCTACAAGAGATGACCTTCGTCTTAAAGGCAGAAGGAACCCGTAAGGATCCAGACTTCCGAACTTAGAACAAGTTAGGGCCCTTTACATCTATGCACATGATGAGTCGGCGGATCACACCGATTGGCTAAAAGCGGACGCGGAAGAAAGGTTATATTAGTACGCCGCCTACAGACGTATTGTCCCCATGCCATCAGAATGTAGCATCCAACCAAACTCCATCGGAATGCAGCTGGAAGTAATCCCAAACAAAGATTTCATCATGGAGATGCCCAAAGGAATGAAGGAAATGGAGAGACGGAAGATGATCCTGAAGAAGACCCCAGCGAAAACCCAAAACTAGAGGAAAATCCGTCCGCAACTCCTTGGGAACATAGTCCCCTGATTCCTAGTTCGGTACCCCCGTGAAGGTTGAGTCAAGACTTTCCCATGGAGGCAGTAGCAAGGAATAACCTAGTAATGATTTCCGATTTAGAGGAAGAAGGAAGGAGAGATGACCAGCAATGGAGGAATGAATTCGATCCAAATGGATTTTTGAGAAGCCGATCTCAAACCCCTACCATAGCAATGGCACCTGAAGGAGGAGATCAAGAAGAACAAGAGACAACAAATGACACCACTCAAGGAGAAAGGACTTTCGTGCATGAAGAAGTATGGCCGTCTCAAGCAGAAATCACCTCAAGGTATAGAGGAAAAAGGATGTCCGTGAGCCAGTATTTACGACAGTTTGTCAAAAAGCATAGAGGATCCACTAGTCGAAGCATGAACCCAGCACCATCCAGAGAAGAAGATTGAAGAAGGAAGAAGTGAAGGACGATGAGCACAATCCAACAAGTCCAACCAAGCCTTTTCTAGGATAGGCATATCTTTGTTTTAATGCATGAATGTTCTTATTTTAATGATGTGTTTTAAGTATTTCCTATTTTGAACAATTATCTTTTGTTGAGAATGGTTTTAACCTTCTCAAATTATGTAAGGAATATCACCTTCTTTTGTTTCAATGCAAGGTATTCTATGTTTGATTTCATGATTTTTGGATTTGATTGCCTTGAATATTTTCTATGCAAAATTCGATATTTCCGATCTCTTTCCAAAAGATTTAAGAAGTCTAAAACTAAATTAATTAACAGACGAGGTAGGAGAGGTAGAAGACTTGAACGATGCGCCTCTAATAATGTTCCAGCTAAATTAGAAAATTCCCCAGCAGGACAACAAGAAGCACCACCAAATCCCCCACAAAACTAACAGGGTGATGTTTAGGCTGCAATTAATCAACTAGCTGGTCTAGTCAACAACTTCATGCAGCATGCACAGAACATGCCACCTTCAGCTGCCAATGCACTAGAAGCGACAGTTGAGGCACCTGCACCACCAGAAGCTGAGTCTCAAACTGTTCCTTTACCGGCACCACCGCCGCCTCGACCTTACCAAAGTTCCTTACCAGACTTCATCAAGAGCAACCGATACTTTGATGGGAGTTTTGGAAAGCCAGATGAAGCAGAAGACTGGCTAGTACAGATTGAGAGATCGTTTTCCGCTTATGAAGTACCTCATCATCTTCGCTTGGATTATGGCACATATATGTTAAGGTTCAACGCTAGAATATGGTGGGAATCCAAAAGTAAGGAATTGTTGCCACCAGTGACCTGGGCGACCATCCGAAGAGAATTCCTAGAGAACTACTTTCCTGGAAGCTTGAGGGTATAATACAGTGGAGATTTCCTCCACATATCTCAGAAAGGAAGGACGGTGGAACAATACAAGATGGAGTTCAGTCGCCTACTTCAATACACGCAGAATCCTTCAGGCACAGCGAGGAATTGAAGAGGCAGGTCTTCCTAAGTGGCTAGACGAAGATTTAAGGATGCATCTGGAGGAGTTAGATTTAAGGACCCTCCGTAAGTTGGTTAAAAGGTCTCGTATCATAGAGGGAGCCAAGAATAGGAAAAGCAAGGCACCAAAGAAGCGAACCTTTGTGTTCGAAAAGAGGGCTCAAGATAGCTATAGCCCCAGCTTCCAGAACAAAAAGTTTAAACCCTTCCACAATTCCAGAGGAAGTGCTAGTGGTAACAAGGAGGCATCCGAGGTCAAAGTGACATGCTGGAAGTGTAAGAAGGAACACTCTCCCGAAGAGGTGCCCCTTGCTTCAACACAAATGCTATTTCTGTGGAGACCCCAGCCACAAGATAGGCGATTGCCTGAAGAAGGCTTCCATCGTTTGCTTCGTATGTAAGCAAACTAGGCACTTCGCCAATGAATGCCCAAAGAGAAAGAATGCCCCAGCAAAACCATTTGGTTCGATGGGAGGAGCTGCACCGGCGAAGAATGGAAGTGGAGGGAGCAACTCGAGCCGTACTGGAGCAACTATCCACGGAATGAGGATATACAACTTGGAAGGATAGTAGGTATGTGAAGAATCGGATGATGAAGGAGCGGAGTTAGCAGCCATGGATGGAGATTATGGCCCAGATTTTGGACTGGTGATAGGTTAGAATCAAAACTCCTCTACCTTTGATTCAAGTTATTAAGTACCTTATGTTCAAATCTTATGCTAGAAATATAAAGTTTTATACCGCAAATAGCTTAAGTATACCGGTCTTATGATTAGTACAAAATTTGAGTGCATGACATGTACGCATAGCTAGTCAAACCGCTTATGCTTTATTCGACACAGGAGCTACGCATTCCTTTATCACCGTTAGCCTAGCTAAACAAACTGGATTACCCATAGATACTATCGCTACCAGTTTTCGAGTTAAGACCCCTACCAGAAGCATAGTAACAACTAAAGAAGTGCTTAAGGATTGTCCCATGGAGATACAAGGAAGTTACTCTAAATGTGACCTGATAGTCTTAGAAATGAGCAAGTACGAAGTGATCTTAGGAATGAGTTGGTTAACATCCGTAAAAGCTCTAGTGGATTGTAAACATAAAGAGGTGAAGTTTAAAGATCAAAGTGGATGTGAAATAGTATTCAGGGGGGAATCCACGGTGAAGTTGAACTCATTTGAGTTAATGGATGATGAAGAGATCAACTTAAGTAACATGGACGAAGAAGAAAAGGAGAAACCTGAGTTGGAATCCATACACGTGGTTAAGGAATTCCCAGATGTGTTCCCTGATGGATTGCCTGGATTACCACCCAAGAGGGAAATCGATTTCGAAATCGACTTATTGGTAAACACAGAACCAATATCAAAAGCACCCTACCGGATGGCACCAATAGAGCTTAAGGAGTTAAAGACTCAGTTGCAAGATTTGTTAGATCAAGGATTTATTTGACCGAGTGTATCGCCCTGGGGAGCACCAGTGTTATTCGTGAAGAAGAAGGATGGTTCCATGCGCTTATGCATCGATTATCGGGAACTCAAGAAAGTCACCATCAAGAACAAGTATCCACTCCCAAGGATAGATGACCTTTTTTATCAGCTTCAAGGAGCTAGCACCTTTTCAAGGATTGACCTACGATCAGGATACCACCAGTTGAGAATTAAACCTGAGGATGTACCTAAGACAGTTTTCAGAACTCGCTACGGACATTATGAGTTTTTGGTAATGCCTTTTGGATTAACCAACGCACCAGCAGCTTTCATGGATCTCATGAATCGAGTATATAAGCCTCTGTTAGATAAGTGCGTGATAGTCTTCATTGACGATATTCTGATCTACTCCAAGACATGAGACGACATGAGAGCAACATGAGGAACACTTAAGAATGGCATTACAGACCTTGCGTGAGCATAAGTTGTACACCAAGCTGTCTAAGTGTGACTTTTGGTTGGATAGGATATCATTGCTAGGACATGTCATATCTGGAGAAGGAATATCGGTGGACCCTGAAAAAATCAAGGTAGTGATGGATTGGAAGCAACCTAAAACCGTGACTGAAGTAAGAAGTTTTCTCGGATTGGCTGGATATTATAGAAAGCTTGTAAAGAATTTTTCTACCATCGCCAAACCCCTCACACAGTTAACTCAGAAAGATGAAAAGTTCATCTGGACAGATAAGAGAGAACGAGGTTTCAAGAGTTGAAGAGAAAGCTTGTACCTGGCCCAATTTTGATTCTACCAGATCCTTAGAAGCCTTATATGGTGCACAGTGACGCCTCTAGAAATGATCTCGGATGCATGTTGATGCAAGATGGAAAAGTGATTGCTTATGCATCGCGACAGCTTAGGCCTCATGAACAGAATTACCCCACTCATGATCTAGAGTTAGCTGCCGTTGTGTTCGCACTTAAGTTATGGAGACATTACCTGTATGGGCAAAGGTGCGAAATCTACACCGACCATAAAGAGCTTCAAGTATCTATTCACGCAGAAGGAGTTGAATATGCGGCAACGGAGATGGTTAGAACTCATCAAAGATTATGACCTTGGAATAAACTACTGTCTAGGGAGAGTGAACGCAGTTGCAGATGCCCTGAGTAGAAAGAATTATGGAGAAGTAGCTGCCTTGCTCACGGATAAGAAGGAGCTAATAAAGGAATTTGAAAAATGAGTATCGAATTCATACGGCAAAGCGTGGAAGTGGAAATTGCTAGCCTTGTCATGGAACCCACCTTAGTGGAGAGAATCAAGGAGGCCCAGCGATATGACGAGACGATTCAGAAGATTAAGGGAGAAGTACAAGAAGGAAAATACACCGATTTTACCATAGATGAGGATGCCGTGGTAAGAATGAAAGGAAGGTTATGTGTTCCAGATGATGAGGATATGAGGAAAGAAATCATGAATGAAGCACATCATTCAGGATATACCATGCATCCAGGGGGAACTAAAATGTATCAGGACTTGAAAAGCCACTACTAGTGGAACGGAATGAAGAGAGATGTGGCAGATTTTGTGCTAAAGTGTCCCACGTGCCAACAAGTGAAAGTGGAGTACTAGAGACCTAGAGGACTTTTGAAACCCCTACCGATACCCAAATGGAAATGGGATCAAATCACAATGGATTTTGTGTGCGGATTGCCAAGAACTTCTGCAGGATATGATGCTATTTGGGTCATAGTGGACCGATTGACAAAGACAACACACTTCCTTCTAATCAACATGACATACTCCATGGATAAGTTGGCAAGGATATACATAAGGGGAATAGTGCGATTGCATGGAGTGTCTGCTGGAATAGTTTCTGACCGATGCCCAAGGTTTGTGTCTAAATTTTGGACAAGCTTACAAAGATGTATGGGGACAAAGCTACACTTTAGTACTGCTTATCACCCTCAAACAGACGGTCCATCAGAGAGGACGATACAGACTTTGGAGGATATGCTACGAGCTTGTGTGATAGAGTTTAAAGGAAGTTGGGATGCACACCTACCTTTGGTAGAGTTTGCCTACAACAACATCTACCACCCTACAATCCAGATGCCACCTTATGAAGCGTTGTATGGGAGATGATGTCGATCACCTTTATTCTGGGACGATGTAGAAAAGTTAAGCATTGGACCCGACTTAATACAAGATGCGACTGATAAGGTGCAGATCATCCGACAAAAGATGAAGGAAGCACAAGATAAACAAAAGAGCTGGGCGGATATGAAGAGATGTACGCTTGAGTTTGAAGTTGGGGACCATGTGTACTTAAAAGTAAACCCCATCAAGAGTATTCGCCGAGTTCAGGCACAAGGAAAGTTGAGCCCATGATATGTTGGACCTTTTGAAGTGCTTGAAAGAGTAGGAGATCTTGCCTATCGTCTGGCACTCCCTCCTAACCTATCTGGAATTCACAATGTATTCTACATATCAGTTCTAAGGAAACATGTGTCAGATCCCACTAGAATTGCAGAACTGGAATCAGTTCTATTGAAAGAAAATCTCACATATGAGGAGCACCCGGTTCAGATCCTAGATCACAAGGTTCAGAAGCTTCGGAACAAGGAAATCAAGTATGTGAAGGTTCCATGGAGAAACCACTCGCATGAGGAAGCAACCTGGGAGGCTGAAAGTGACATATGCCAGAAGTATCAGAGTTTGTTCGAAGAATCAGATATGAACTTCAAAGTTTTGAGGACAAAACTTTCTTTAAGGGGGGTAGGTTGTAAACCCCCGAAGTTTTAGATTCAAATTAAAGCTGAAACCCTAATTAGAAGTCAATCAGATTTCCAAAGTCAACAAAACCCTAATTTAAAGTGACCACTTAAAGTCCGGCATCACCATTTAAGAAACCCTAAGAGAGTAAGAAAGAGTTTAGTGAGTAGAATAGTTCGTAATTATCTAAGGAAGCCTAAAAAGATCAGTTTAGTAAAACCGAAACTCGTTTTGAACCTGATCGGATACAGTTCTTGAAAAACATGTCCAGGAGCTCGGAATAGTAAAAATATTTCGAATATACCGTTAGACTAGTAAAAATATAAGATTTTCAAAAATATCAATTTCGTAATTTTTCGATAGTTAAAAATATCAGATATCGCATTTATACGTGTATTTTCTTACTACCGGTATTTAATTGTCATGTCTACTTTGCATTACACTATTTGCTACTATTCTATACTATTTATCTATCTCTACTTTTTCTTACAACCTACTCTTACAACCCATACACCTATTTCTTACACATTTTCATTTCCAATACAACTTCACATCTTTCATATCTTACTTTTAATTAATCAAAAGACAAAAAAATTAATTTTACTCTCTCTTTTCTCTCAAAAATGCGCCGGCCCCCCCTCTTTTTGCTCCAAATTGTTTTAATTTTCATTTATTTAATTAACACAAATTATCTCCCATATTTTCCTATAAATACACCTTCATACTTCCACTTCTTTCACACTTCTTCTATACTAAAGTTACTCTCTAAAAGTTCTTCAAGAATTCTCTTCCAAGAAGTTCTCTCTAGTTTAGTTCGTCTAGGTAACCTTTCTTCAAGCTTTCCTTATGTTCATCTACTTAGTATGAACTTAGTATGTGTTTTCTAAACCATGAAGATTAAGGAAAGCAACAATAGGTTCATACTTTGTTTTTGTTCATCATCAAGTTCCGTTTATGTTCATAACTATCTAGTATATCTATATAACTATATATATTATTTAGAGCATATAAGCTCATTTGTTTTGCAATTTATTTACTTCCTTGCAATTTATTTACATTCATGTTATCTTTAAGACTAGTCTTTCTAGTCTTAAACTTATACTCATCAAGTCAAAACATTTTCTTTTTCTTTTTCTTTTGGAACTAGTCTTTTCTTAGTCCCGGGATACCTTAATGAAGCTAAGGTTCCAATACTTGATTTATTTTCTTACTAGCTTATTCTTTCAAAGTTATTATGTTTCTTTATATTTTCATAACTTTATGATTCATATTCATGCATGAACATAATGATTTTATCTCAACAAAATAAATGAAGAAATGTTTTTTTTAAAATAAAGATTCTTTTCTAGAAATAAAAGTAGAAAGTTAATGTTTTTCTAAAAACTAAGAAGTCATCTTAAACAAACTTAGAGGAGTTCGTAAGGAATTTTATAAATATACATAACACTAAAAGGACTTTTTAAGCAAACAAAGACTTTACAACAACTTCATTTTTTTCAAATGATAGAAAATCTTTTCATTAAAAATGATCTCAAGAAATCAAGAAATTATATCTCTAAATGTAGAAGTGGTATTACTTTCAAAAAGTGTTGGAAGCTAAGTGTAGGAAACAAAAATCATTCTTTAGGAATTTGAAGAAATTACGAAAGTAAAATTTATGAAAGGAAAAGAGATACTCATTATAAACAAATTAAGATGATTTCAAAGCAAAATGAATATTCCAAAAGTTCTCAAGTTTCAAAATCTTTAAAGTCTTTACTTTTTCATAAATTGAGACAACTTCATTAACTTCATACATTTGTTATGAGTCAATAAATATATGAATATATTTTCCAAAGGTTTTACAAGCTATTATATTACTTATCTCTTCAAATGAGCTTTGGATAAAAGTAGGAAAACAAGTTTACAAAAATTCGTGGTGAATATGTTCGCCACTTTTTCGGAACCCAAATGACTTAGTTTGATGAAAATAAGTTTAGAAATAGATAGATCTTTTCGAATAGGTAGAAAACAGTATATCATATGCAAAATTCCGAGTTAAAATGAGCAAGTTATGGCCATTTTAAGTTGGAATTTCCTCTTATAAGATTTTACCGCGATTTTAAGAAAAGTTTAAGATCTTCAAGAATAGAAACTTCATGAAAGACTCATTTTGGGTATTTCATCTTGTTTAGGTGGAGAAGGACCCGAGATCACTTTTCCGGAGGATTACTTCGATTAGGATCTACCGACATGGAGTGAGTTATTCATTTTACTAAGTTACATTTCCTTGTTTTGTGCTTGTAAGTAGTAGCACTAGCAAATAAGAACAAGATAAAATGAATAATTGTTGTGTGACTTGAAATCATGATTGTTTGAATATAAATTAAGAATATCGAAAGAATGTTTGATAAATAAATTGTGATCCTTGTATGGATATGATGAAAATTGTGTTAATCGCCTTTAACTTGAACTAAACATTATTTGATTAAATATATGTTGAAATTGATTCATGCATATCATAATTGCGAGTCACATTCTTTTCACTACTATTCTTCGTGTGGGAAAAAGAGAAAATGGTAGTGGTGGCTGGTAGGAGCCGGAAAGTTTACATGGTGGCTAGTAGGAGCCAGAAAGTCTACAGGGCGAGCAGGAGCCGGTAAATCTGCAAATATTGATGGTCGTATGGGCCTGTAACCTCCCAACCCTCGACATAGAGGGCGTAAAATCCATGCTACACTTGATTTCTGGTTAATAATGTGTACTTTTGTTTGTTCATATGATTGGTGCTTTCTCATATGTTTAATTAAAATACTTGTATGAATTATGGAAATGTCTTATAGATCGAATTATCTCACCTAGCTAGTTTTGCATATACCTTTATAGCTTTTTGTTACAGTACGATTACCTTTGGTTGGCCTCAAGGAGCCCCGTATGCCAAGTACCAGTATAAGCTACTAGGAGTTTTTGGGAGAAGCTTTATGTATTTAAGTTTTGAACATAGGCTTCTAGAAATATCTCTATAGTAGGTTTATGTAATAGTTGTTATTATTTTGGAAAGACTTCTAAAGCGGGGGAATGCCCCTTAGATGATGTAAAGATATTATTATGGAAATCTCATGATTATTTATATAAGTTCTTACTTGCTTTTATTATTTGCTTAAATGTAATACCCTTGCGAGTCTCCTACTATCTTGGAAGCATACCTTGCATGTGATATCGAAGCTCCTGCATGACTAAGGTTGTCATTCATTAGCTTTAATATTATATGCGGCGGACTGCCACGTTTAGGGTACCCTCGGGGGCGTGACAGTCATTGGCCTATAAGGGTGCTACCAAGGTGTACCACAGCATGATCTTATACTTGATGTAGAACTCTTTAACAGCATTGCAATTGAATTGTTGGCCATTATTCATGACTAAGGATTGGAGTACTCTAAATCTGACTACTATTTTATTGTGGATGAAGTTAATTATGTTTCTATCTATTACCTTAACCGCTACCTTGGTCTCTACCCACTTGGTGAAATATTTGCATCCGATGATGATGAACTTCCTTTGCTCAGTTGATACCATTTGTAGGCCGAGGGTATCTAAGCCATACTAGGCAAAGGGTTATAGGTTAGTAAGGCAATAGAGGTTTGTGCTTGGAGCATAGTTGATTGAGGCGTATTTCTAGCAACTTTCACATTTCTTTACGTATTCTTCGGTATCTCATGGTTCGCCAATAATATCATACTTATACTATCCTAATGTACAAAGATTGTGCCTTGATGTGGTTGTTACATTCTCCTACATGTAGTTCTTCAAGGACATGGTGCCCCTCATTGGGGTGTAAACATCTCAAGAGAGGGAAACTAAAACCTTACCTATACAACATACTGCTAATGAGTGCATAATTTGTTGCCCTATAGATGAGGCTTTTTGCCTCCTTCGAATATGGAAATAAGGTCCCATCCTTAAGATAGCCCATGATTGGGTCTATCCAACATGAGGAGGTCGATCCTGCTCTTGTTTTAAGCAGCTTAAGTGCTTGTTCTAAGGTGTTTTAAGGTAGTCTTATATGGGAGGTACTCCATGAATATCCTTTCCCCTATTCTTTACAGGTTGAGTACTAGTATTGAAGTGATCTTAGAGAGTTTGTCAGCTTTAGAGTTCTTAGTTCTTGGAATCTTAATGATGTCCCATGGGTTAAACTCCATAAGGAGAGTTCTTACAGCATTGAGTTATGTGGCTATTCCTTCGTCTTTAGCTCATATTCGCCTTTGACCCATTGTACCACTAACACTGAACTAAAAAAATTTTCAATTTACTAGCTCTAATGTCTCTTGTCTATTTTCATCCTACCACGAGGGCTTCATACTCTGCTTCATTGTTTCTTGTAGGAAATTGAAACTTCAAGACATAATAGACTTTGACTTCATGGGTTTCTTCTAACATCAATCCAACTCCACTCCCCCTCGAGTGGAGGATCCATCGATATAGAGCATCCATAGTAGAAGGTCATGCTCATCGCACTTTTAGAGCCCAGTGTATTCAATTATAAAGTTAGCTATGACTTAAGCTTTGATGGCTTCATTAGATTGGAACTGGAACCCATGTATGCTAAGATCAATTGTGTACTTCATAATCCTTCAAGAGGCATTGTGTTTTTGGAGGATAGTTCATAAGGGGACATCCATAAAGACTATTATTTGGTAAGCTAGGAAGTAGGGGCATAGCCTTTAGATTAAGATGATCCTAGGAATGACAAATTTATTAAGGTTTGAGTATCTTTCTTCCGCCCTTCTAAGGTGTGACTCACGTAGTAGGTACGTCAGTATTGTCTCCTATTGACTCAAGCAAGTACAGAAGAGATGGTGTCGATAGCACTAGGTCACAACCAAGTGCAAGAAGAGTCTTCCCCAAGTGTTGGTGTTGATAGCATAGGAGGGTTTGTCAGGAACATCTTTAGCTCCTTAGAAGCTTGCTAACACTTGTCGGTCCACTTGAACTCATTCAATTTCTTCAATATCTTGAAGAACTTAGAGCATTTGTCCATGCTATGAGGTAAGATTCTGCTTAAGGCGGCTACTCGCTCTACCAACCTTTGGACCTCCTCTACTGGGGTAGGCGATTGAATGTTTGTTGTTGCCTTGATTTTGGGATTAGCCTCTATCCCTTGATAAGAGACTACATAGCCTAAGGACTTGCCTAAAGCAGCCCAAAAAATGCTCTTCTAGGGGTTCGGCTTCATATTGTAGAGGTCAAATATCTCTTACAAATCTCAAAGGTGTTCAATTGCTTTCCTACTCTTCATAATCTTTTCGTCGACATACACTTCCATATTTCTTCTTTTAAATACACTATATTGCGGTTGGTGTGATCGACATACACATGCGCCATTTCCCATTAGCCTTTTTTACCAGTACTACGTTAGCCAACCATGTAAGATACTTTTCTTCTCTTATGAATCCAACTCGAAGGAGCTTCCAGACTTCCTCCTTGATCGTAAATTGCCTTTTATATCATGAAGTGCCTGATTTTCCAACAAACTAGCTTATGTGTCTTGTTTACCCTTAAATGGTGGGTAATCATGCTTAGACTAATGTTTGATATGACTAAGGGTGACCATGTGAAGACACCCTTATCCATCGGCAAGAACATGATCAACTACTTTATGAGGTTAAGGGGCATGGAGGTCCCAACTTAAGTAGTATGCTTAAGGTCTTCATCTAATACGGTCTCTTCTATTTGTTCTTCTGGGTTGTTCTTTCCTTTGACTTTATCCTTAGGATTTGAGTTAACTATACATACATCGCTCTTCCTTCAGATCTTCAAGTTATAACTTATAGGATTGTTCTTCATTTCCCTTGTACACTCCTACTCTTGTAAAGGTCGAGAACATGGCCTTTAAATGGGGTAGTGACACCACCATCCTGAAAGCTAATTGAGTTGCTCTCCTAAGGATTGCATTGTACGTAGAGCAGCAATCGACTACCAAAAAGTTGATCTGGTGAGTCATGAAGTGTTTGTCATCCTTGAGCTCAAGAGGCAAGGTCATGATTCCCCGAAGTCTAACTGGTTTATTATCAAAACCATACAACTCATGGTCGTAGGTCTTCAAATTTACTTTCGGTAAGTGTTTCATTTTCTCGTATGCATGGTTGAACAAGATGTCAATACTACTACTAGTGTCTACCATAACCCTTCTAATTTTCTAACCCAAGATGTGAGCTAGGATCACTAGCGTTTCATGGTGTGGGGATTAAATACCCTCAAGACTAGCATCAAAGAATGATATGGATTTGTCTATTTTTCTTCTTTTTGGCTCAAGGCTCATGACCTTTTCTTCCTCTTTAGAGTACAAGATTGAGGAGGTGCCTAAAAGGCATAAGGGAGTTAGCCCACCTACTATCGTATTTATCTCTCAAGGGCATTCCCTGTCTCTTTCAACTTATAGCTCGCCTTGTTATCCTCTTGTCAACTCTCTCACTTCAATAGGTTTTCATTTCGCCTCTTCTAGTTGGGCTTGTCTAACTGATGTATCATAGTCTACGTACTATTTAAGGTTGCCTCATCAGATGACATCCTTGATAGTGTTTTTATTTGCCAACAGTCACGTGTATCGTGTTCGTGCTCTTTGTGGGACTTGCAATATTCACTTGAATCTTTCCACCTCATGTTTGTTTTCATAAGCGGCAATGGGGGGGATGATCCCCTAACCTTTAACTTCGAGAAACATGTCGTGGTGTGATTTTGTCAAGATTATGAACTCATTGTACGATGAGTAAAGTTTTCTTTGTTCTTATCCATGGTCTTTAGCATGGTTTTTATATTTGTGGTTTGTATTATGTTGGTCCCTAGGCTACCCCTTGTCCTGTGATGACCATGATCATTAAAGTTGGGCTCAGACTGGAACTCCATTTCTTTCCTAGCATTCTAGGTATCTTCTTGTTGAATGTACTTTTAGGCTTTCTCCCTCACCTCTTGAGTGTGGTGAGTTGGCATTTGGAGAAGGAGTTGAAAAACGGGCTTTTGGTGAGTACCCTTGCTTGATAGCTTTGAGGACTATACCCTAGTTATGGTTGAGGATCTTGTAAACACTTGAATTTTTCGATACTCTTAGAAAATAATCTTACAACTAATATTAAAACCAAAACCTAAAAACCAACCTAAGTTAAAACCAAACTCTAGAAACTCTAAACAAGATCAATTACAAAATTTCATAACCTAGCACCTTCAAAAACGAAATGAAAATCTAATAGTCATTTGACTCAAAATCTTTACACTAAACAATTCATTTATCTGATCTCTAACACGTGAATTGAGACAGTATGTCCAAAAAGAATTTTATTTCAAAATTATAAAACCTTAAAAATTTTAGTGAATTTTTGAAGAAAAATTTAAAATTAATACCAAAAGTCAAACCAAGTCAGCATATAACATTGAAGCCCTAGACTCGATTAGACAATTTCGAGAACTGTAAAATATTAAATAAATCATAAAAATAAAGTAAACTTAATTTTTGAACAAAAAATATAGTACAACCATAAACCTCTACATTACATAAACTCATGAATAAACCTTAAAGCCGAAATTGAATCTGGATCCCTAAAGGCCAACCTAGGTCAACAATGAGATCTAGTAAATCTAGATCCGACAAAACTACGCTAGAAACTCTAGAACAATAAAAATGAGATAACCTTATACTATAGTCTGAAATAATTTCATGTAACCTAAAAAGATCAGATTAGTGAAAAACTCAATCATTTTGGACCTTTACAAGATCAACTTCCATATTCGACTATCGATACACAAAATAAGGAAAAAAATTTTGACAATCAAGTTTTATTAGAAAAATATTAAGATTTTCATAAAAGGTTAGATAAAAATTTTTCGGCTCATGAAAACGTCAGTTATAGCTCGTATATGCATATTTTATCTCTACTGATAACTTATCCGATATTTACTACTACTATTCATTTCTTTTGCTTTTTTATTTTCAAATGTACTTTGCTGCAAATTTTATTCTCATAATATTTATGTATATTCCATAAAACAAAATTTTACAACCTATATCTATAAATTACTGTACATAATTCAACTTATCTATTTCATTTGATCTTTTTTCCCCCTCTTTTCTTTTCCTTTATAAGCACCATCACATCTGCTACTGCCTCCAAATTCTTATAGCCCCTTTTTATTTTTTTTCCTTATTTTATGCACCACAAGCCCTTACTTTTTCCCTATAAATACATCATACCTCTATAAACCACACAAATTTCATCATTCCATTTTCTCTCATTTCTCCTCTCTATTTTCCTATTGTGCATGATCAATTTCATGGCTGCCTCCTTTCATGTTTTTTTACTCAAACACATTCATATAATCCATCTTTTATAGGTAAACACATTATCTATACTACCTTAGTTGATATTATGTGTGTTTAATGTATTATCCTTGGATAAAAATCTCCCTATGAAGCATTAAAGGGATGGTAATGCTAAACTAAAACTCACATCTTAATTGCTTTATGATCATATTAAGTTGGTATAATTTTGTCATCTAATCTAACTATCTATATGTATAAATATAGTTATATACATATTTATATCTATTTGAGCATATAAGCTCACTAATCTAACGTTTTTGTTTATGCACTTATTTTATCTCTTGCAATTTATTTAATTACTTGCTCTTTGAGACTTTTCCATATTCTAAGTCTTAGACTTGTCCCAAATCAAGTCCAAACAAAGGGGATTCATCCATAATCTAAGTCTTGAAGAATATTAAAAATTAATCTAAGACTCCCATAATTTTCTTATTTATTTGCTTTGCTTTATTCATGAAACTAAAGATATTTAAGTCTCAAGGAGCCTTAATAAAGCCTAAGACTTGCAAAATTTATTTCTTGCTAACTCTTAGTCCAAAGAAGCCTTAAAATAAATCTAAGACTTCCATGTTTTCTTTCTTTATGCTTTTATTATTTTCCATAGTGACTAGAATTTATTCAAGTTCCGAGAAGTCTTGATATTAAGCTAAGACTTCCATATCTTTACTTCCTCTATATTTTTCTCATTTGATTTTCTATTCTTTTATTTTTCTACATGAATTTATCATTTAGCTCATAATGCAACTACTAAATTCATATTTATGCATGGTCATATGATGATATTGTTGTCTTAATAAAATTTTTCAAAATAATAAAATGGATTATTTTCTTTTATGGGGCTAAACTCTCAAGAGAAGTGATTTTCAATACTTAGAAAGAATTTTCATTAAGATTTATGTATTAAAATATACTTATCATAAATTTCTAAGGTTAATAATTTTTTGTTACGTAAGTTTTTCTTAAAATTTTTTTTTAAGGTATATGTCAATATTTTGATGAACACTATGAATAAAACAATTTTTCTAAAACAACTTTAAAAAAAATCAACTCACTAATTAAAATCCACTTTGAAATAAGATCGACATACAACTTAAGGAATCAATTTTTAAGAAATAAATTCATTTTTATGAAGTTAAGAAAATATAAAAATAATAATTATAATAATTAGACACCCACTTGTAACAAACTAAAAATTTTAGTTTTCTTCCAACAACTCCCTAAGGATCCATATGTTGAAAAATCATTAACTGAGAAAGAGTTATTATGAGAATAAAAAAATTTAGAACAAGCCAGTCATTTAATTTTTCTCATATGCTAAAACTTAAAACATTTTAAAGATGATACAACTTAAAATGATTTTCTTCACAACCATATAAAGATTCACGTTTTGGAAAATAATTAGTTAAAAGAAGTTTAATATGAAAATGAAATATTCATGAACTTAAAATAAATATAAAATCATGATTTTCTTTAATTAAGTTTCACAATCTAAGAATTCAAAATTTTATTTAAGAACCAAACTTGGGAAAATTTTAAGATGGAATACACTTAAAGTTTTACCATGTCTTATAATATAAATTGTTAAATAAACTTTATGAACAAATATAAGACCTTTGAGATTTCAAACTATATATGTATATATATAACTATAATTTTTGTTGTTAAGTCACATGTTTACAAAATAGCAATTTTAATCACAAGTCCAAGGATGACTTTTCACAAAACTCAATATTTCACAAAGATTGTTTATAAAATTTTACTTTTAAGACAACATCACCAGGATTATGCATATAATATGAGTTTATTGTCAATACCAAATGATTTTCAAAGGTAGAAGCATTTATATGTTTGCTATAAAGTATCTAAGTGAAGTAAAACTTTAGAAAATGCAAATTTGACTGTTGGAACATGTCGCTCAGATATGTACTGATCCTTTTTTAAACTTAAACGGCTTTAAATGTTAACAATACCCTATAAATAGATAGATTTTTTCGAGTAGGTAGAAAATGACTACTAATATATGAAATTTTGAGTTAAAATGAGCAAGTTATGGTTGTTTTAAGTATGAATTTATCTTATTCAGAATTTTGATGAAAATAACAAGATAGAATTAGAAAGTTTAAGTAGAACCTCTATGAAATACACATTCTGGATATTTCTTTTATTTAGGTGACGAAGGACTTGACGAACAGCTTTCGAAAGATTATTACCACTAGGAATTACTCTCATGGACGAGTAAATTCTTCTCCTAATTTCATTACCTTATTTGTTCTTGTAGAAATAATGGCATTAGTATGCTAAGAAAAGATAAAAATGGATATGTATAGGGAACTCATGGGTTATGTATGTGAGTCTATGTTTACGTTATCAAGGGAATATTAAGCATATCGAAACCTTGAATTGTTTGTTTAATTGCTTTGATTTCTTATATGTATAGTTGTTTGTGTGTGTTAAATATATTGATCACATCCTAAAGAACCTTAACAAGGTTTGACTTAAAAAAAAAAAAAAGCAATCATGCATTGCATATCGTCGAGTCTCATCTCACACAAGAATTCCGAAGAACTATGAATCCTGTCGTAGGCATAGATCTATTCCTTCTTGAGGAAATTACAAACGCTCGGGGAAGGCGTCTGTCCTGCCCTATAGGGTACCCTAGTTGTACTATACTATAGATAGATTGGATTTTGTAGAAAACAACTAGTTACTCTAAGAGATGTGACATAAAAACAGGATCTTTTGAGTTGCTTGATAAGAAATGATGTACATACATAAGATATATGATAACAGAGAAGATAAACTACATATAAAGTCTAAATAAAACTATTACAGACTGGTTTATCAAACTTACAGATTAAGAACATAAAATAGATATAAGTTTACTAATACAGTAGATCTATATTCCTCTTGTCTATTCTCATATCCTGTTAGCTTTATTCCCTTACCCGTTCTAGCCTCCAGGATGGTACTAGCCATGGTTGTAAGAGGATCCTGAAAAATCTGTTAGAGTATAAGCATTTCTACAGTCAGTGAATAACCATCACATATTACACATCAAACAAAGCAAACAAGTGATTTATTAAGCAAGTATAATGCATCACTCAAACATATGTACATGTACAAGTCTAGATAACCGAAATCCAAACAGGATGGAAATTTACGCCCTCTCATTAGGTTTAAAGGAACCTAATCTAGGATCACATCCTTATAACCCACCCACCTAGGAGAAATTGAGAACCACATAAATAGCAATACTCACTTTTAGTTTTCACTTTATTAAATATATTTTCACTACTCAATTTCCTTTAGAACAAAGAGACTTCATTAAGTATTAGTCATTTCCAGCCGATACGACACGTGGTGTTCCTTCTTTTGCCAAGTAGTTCCTGTAGAACAGAACAGAACAGGGATAATCTTGCGAAGAATTAGGAAATTCACATCTAGAAAAACTAAATATTACCCGAGATCCGAAATACTAACATGTAGCGGGTTGTCACACTTTTATGCAAGTCATGCAATGTATGGTGCTTTAATTTATAAGTCTGTCAGTTATAAAAGTAATTTTAAGGTGACCAAGTAGTTCACAGACAATATCCATGTATGATCTGAAATACTAACATGTATGCTTCAAACAATTATTCACATCAATTTTGTTATCACTTTAAATAAGCATGACTTTGGCATCCAATTCATACACCACTTCAACAAACATAGTTCCCAACCCCACATGCATCATACAAGCATTTTAATTTTATGATTTCAGGTGCAACTAATATTAAAAACACAAACAATGTAATAGATCAGAGTTACTCACCTGCTCATGGTGCTTTTAATCGTAGTAATCTTCTAGGAAGTCTATGGTCGATTCAAATTCACCTAATAGATGAATAAATTTTCATAAATCAGATAATCGACTTTGTAGACAATTTTTAATGAGTGTCCAAGTATCCTAAATTAGTTTTGTTATAGGTAAAGTTATTTTATTATTTCTAATCCAATGGTAGCTTATATAATTGTTTTAAAGCTTATGAAATATCTTATATTTTTACAAAATTCATGTAAATAAATATTTCTTACTAAAAGTGACCTAAATAATTTTAAATTTATGTTTTTAGTGCAACATCTTTAAGTAGACTTATATTACTTATTTCAATTCACATTTTTGTGTATAAATAGGTGTTAGAAGGCTTGTTTTGCATATCATATGCTAGTTACTCAACTTATTTGCTTATTAATTTATATATCTCTTACTCTTATAAATTTCTATAGTTAGTGTAAGACTTTTCTATGTTTTATTTTGTTCCCAATTCTCATTATTAAGCTTTTATCATTGGTAATGAGTTTTGTAAAGACCCGACCCACCAATCCTTAAGATTTAGCAAGTCAAGTCCCCAACCACATATAATATTTTCATATTATATGTAAGGTTGTCCTAAATCTAACAATTTATGTGAATTGTTTGTTTGATCCCACTATAACTTGATATAAAGACTTTTTACAAAAGGATTACTCACTTGAGTAATCTATTCATATAGAACTTTTAAAGAAATAATTTACAATCTTGTGTCAAACACATGTCACAACAAAACTTACATAAGTTTTTACAAAACAAGAAAAATAGACTTTAAGTCTTTATATACAAACAAGGCTTAACTAACAAGCCTCTATTCAAAATACAAAATACAAAATTTAACCCACAACTTGTTCAAAAATTTTCCTTCCTTGCCATCTTGCACTCAATTCCTACTCGGCCCACTCATCCATAAACTTTTCCCAATCCGACCCATAGCCCATATCATCATAACAATCATCATCACCTGAAAAGTAGCAACAGTGAGCCAAAGGCCCAGTACACAGCAACAACACTCAAAAGCGAAGTGACAATCATACCTAGCTAATGCAATGCAACATTAATGTTTTATTTATCTTTCCTTAGAAACCATTGATCAAATCATCATTGGAGTATTCAAACTCCGGAACAAGCCATGGGATTCTGGGGATCCTGAGTAACGCTCACGACGCTCAGGGGGTTGATATAGATAGCCCGAATATCTATATCTCCTAGATAACGTTACACTGAAAAGAATAATCTCATATAGGTTATATAGCCGTTGCCCAACTTCACTTAACCCAATCCATAATATAATTTAATTCACATGCTCCCATAAACATTGAATTAAGTTATACTATTTCTTTTCAAGAATAAGTAAATGTTGCTCAGTTACTACATTTTCCTATCGATTATCCGCCGAGCCTAGTCATTGCATCATGACTATTGGCCTAAGCGCCTACACTAACATATCATTGCATCATGATAAGTTACCGCTCCTCGGACCGGATTCAATGGTGAAAACACAAGCAAATCAAGCAATATTTAAGTCATTTGGAATTTATATCAAATTTAAGTATGCCTACCCTAACAAACATACAAGCAAGTCACTGCGTACCTGTACTAGCTTGAGAGTCAATGGGAATAACCGAAAGGGAATCAATCCCTTAAAAAGAAGTAGTTGCAAACTCACACTTAGTTCAAGTATATATATATTAACTAATCTCATACTTAACCATTCAAGTAAATTCAAATAAGTTATCACAAGATCTTAAAACAAGCAAAGGAAATTATATAGATAATATAACTAGTTTTAGCTTAACACTCATAGACAACCAATAATTTGTTAAATCTACAAATATACTTAAATCATTATAACATCATCACATAGCATTTAGATATCATATATTATCATACAATACTCAACAAATACTTAAATGATCATTTATCAAGCTTTGGACAACTTTTAACAAATAACAATGAGTTTTAAACTTTGTTGGAAAGTGTATCAGCTGGAAAGAATTGAAATTTAAGCACTGATACTTTTGTAATTTGTAAAATCTTAAAACATGAAATTGTAGATCTCTTTTTAATCTTTCAAACGCAACTTGAATCACCTCAAACGGAGGTCGGATGAAAAAGTTATGGCCAAATTACAGACAGGCTGCGAAAACTGGAAATCCAACGCCGGACTTCAACGCCGGCGGCGTAAATTGAAAATTTGCCAGCGTTAAGGGTCGACGATTCTGGTCCCCGAATGCATCTTCAACACCGGCAAATTTCCAACGTACACCGGCAGCGTAGGATTCAACACCGCCAGCGTACTTTGCCGGCGTACACTTTGTAACAAGTTGCGAAAATTCTTTTAAACTCCTCTGTTTTTCAAGTTAATTTTACACTTCCAAATTTCTCTTAAACTCATTTCAAGTTTCCCAAAGCTTGTTATATGTTCATTACCTTATTCAAACAACACCAAACATCTCCAAAACTTCATCAACCCCAATCACTATTCATCATCTTCTTCCAACTTCCATCAAACATCAATTACACTTCAATATTAGGTCATCCAACCACATGCATTCTCCAACACTTCCAACACTTCAAAACTCATCCTAAGCACATAAAACTAACCACTCTAGTCCTATAACACATCATATACCATCAAAACATCATGGAGCATGAATTTAAACAAATATGGCATCAAGACTATATATTCATGCATAGAAAAGAAAGTTGAAGAACACACTTACCACAAGAACTTCAAGGCTTGGTTTAATGACCCTAAATCAAGCTTTTGATGGTGGAAAATATAGAAAATGAGAGGCTTTTCTATATAGATCCATGAGGGAGCTTTGGAGAAGAAGAAGATGGGGTTTTGAAACTTTTGAAGACTTGTTTTGGTGGTCTGAAATTTGTGCACGAATTTTGCAATAATAAAGTTGATATTATCTTAAGGTTTGACTTTTGAGGCATAAGGAATTAAGGGAAATTAATGACTTATCAAAGGCTAATTAATAAGTTTGTCTTTAGTTAATTAACCTTGTTTTTAGCTCCTTTAAGGTATAAGAATTATACTACCATGAGGCTTACATGCATGGATCTATTTACTCATTTTAATGCATTCCAAATATAATTCTTACATGTTAATACAATTTAAATTTTATGAACTAAATATTTAATAAATTCTAGAGTATTTGAATATTTAACACAATAATAAAACACATAATGCATCATGAACACAAATCACATTCAATATATATCAAAAGCATGTATAAATTCAATAACACATATGAAATATAAGTTGGATATTTTATGGTTATTTCAAGTTTTATTAGTTTTAATCTATATTGTCCATTAATGTCTTTAGTGACGACAAATTTTCTGTTATTATTTACTTTGTCCGTCAACCTTATCTGTCTATGTAAATTAAAATTTCTATTAATTAGGGGTCTCTTCTATATTCTAATTACTAACACAATGCTGTAATGGTTTTTAAATTCATCTAAGCATTATTCCAAATTATAGTGTATTCCTTGTGGTTAGTTCAATCTCTTCAAATTCTTCATCTTCATTTTTAGTAAATCTTCCAACAAGTTTTATGCCAATATTCCCCATAGGGATCTTAGGGTTTATGTTGGTTGAGTTTTATTATCTAGATAGCATTAAAGACATATTCTACTAATTCCTTTGAACTAAATTATGTCATGAATTAGGTTTTTAGAGTCATAGTTTTATAGAGACAACAAAAATTTAAAGTCTAGGGTTTTCTAAAATCTAAGTTTAATTTTCTTCATAGTTTCTTTACTACATATGGTATTCTAACTTAATCCAAATGACTATCACATACCATTCTCATTTATGTTAATATCAACATAATTTAAAGAGGCTATTCATGTAGAATCTCTATGACAATTCTATACTTTCAATTTTCCTAATTTCTACATATGAGAGAGATGTAAATTGTAGAGTAGGTTTAGATATTACCTTGATGACTTAAAGAGAGAGATGATAAATTCTCCTTCTTATATAGACCAAGACCTACATATATAGATAAGGAGATGAGTTTTATCATATTCTAAATATAAGATAACTAAGTACAACATATTCTTACCCTTGTCTTTTATGTTGTTGAATGGTTGATGGCCATTGCAGTGGGGTTGCAAGTAGAAAAATAAAGTCTTGATTGGTTATATTTGTTAATGGAAGCTTAAAGTGGGGAAAATTATTGTAGAAGAAATGGAGTTGTCAGTTTTAGAAGTGTATGTGTGTGTTTTACAGTGAAGTAACTATTAGGGGAGATAGGGACTTATTTTGTTGGGTTGTGTATTATTTATAGAGGTTAGACTACTTATAGAAGAAGAATTGACTAAGTCTAGAATTTTAATTTATTTTTGTTTTAATTTTTTTGGTGTGTGTGTGTGCTGTTTACGTAAAAAAGAAGAGGAGGAATTTGCTCCACTAATTCTTACATACTTCATTTACTAAGTCAACATGTTGAATTTAAATTGAGCTTTGTTGGTGCAATTTAATTGGGTCAAATGTCTCTTTTTGGACCATTTTTCACTCCTTCTATTTGCTTTTCATGCTGGAGACTTGTAACAATTATAGGTTGGTCATGTGTATGGATTTCTCACCGTGATTTGTATCTAATTTGAGAAAAATATTAAAAAGAATTCAAATATCTAGCTAATTTCATCAAAAACTGTCCCTTACGCATATATTTATGTCAATTATGTAAGAATTTTATTCCCAAAAATTTATTAAAGGTCTTAGAATATTTCTAGAATATTGTTGACTTCAAATTTTGAGTTTAAAGTTTACGTGATTTAGTATTTTTAGAGTTTTGTCCTACGCGATTAGGGTTTTTGGGCCTAATAGGTCAAAATATAAAATTGGTACCTATAGATTCTAAATTTTCTAACTAAAATTATGGTGTGGTCTAAATTTTTATTTGGAGTCTAAATTATTAATGATGGGTCTATTTATAGCTTTTTACTGCGTATTTATAATCCCAATAGTTTATCTTTAATGGGTCATTCTTATTCTACACATACTGTGAGTTATTAGCTTTCTAATGCATTTGAAATTTAAAGCTATTTATACTTATATTCTAGGTTCTTGACTTAGATTATGAAAGCTGGCTTCGGTGTCTTTTAATATCTAGAAATTTTCTACTTAAGGTTTTTAGATCATAAATAGGTCTACAATACTCTAAAGTTTCTAACTAAGGTTCTAGTTGGGTCCCAAATCCAATATCTATTGTGTATTTACTATTCTATTTATTAGTACTAGTCTTAGAATTCTCGGGGTTCACAGTGTCCTTGGGAGCAACCGTGCAGACTGATCGCTATTAATGAGTGCTTGGGGATTAGCAGTAGAGGATGCAGAGCCTCATTTTAATTCCCTAATCCTTGTCACGGAAGGGTAAATCCGTTCTATGTATGGTTTCCGGATAACCATACATATATGCTTGTTCGTATGCTTGACTAATAAATTTGGTTGCTTATGATTTTGGGTGTGAATAATGGGAAGTATCTCACTAAGCATGTTGTAGCTTACAATCCTAGAGGTAATATATGATATGTTATTATTTTGGAGGATTGGGACATTAAGGAAATCATCGGTGGATTTTTGAGCTTTTTATGAAAGAAGTGGGAGCATAAGATGAATTTACATTCTTGAAAATTTCTTTATGAGTAATATATGATATGTTATTATTTTGGAGATTACTGGGAAATGTATATATAGATTTTGAAGACATTAGCGGGCCCTTAAAAATTGTAATTGACCTTATTTATATTTAATGAGAAGTATTTCTATTGCTTTGTTACTTAATTATTATCAATATAAATTGCGCTACTCCGATGTGTTTCTTTTATTATGATGTATGTATTGTGTATAATATGAAAACATTTGTGTGACTGAGGTAGATATTCTTAAGCTTTAATATTGTGTACGGTAGAATACCACATTTAGAATACTCCTTACAATGTGACAAATCTCCAAGCATGCATTGTTGAATCCAGTGAGGTAATCAAAAGGGGGTTCATCCAATCTTTGCTTGATAGTACATAGTCACGACTTATTCTTCTCCAATAGCTTGTTAGACATAAAGTGAGCTATGAATAGCTCATTGAACTATGTAAAGGAGGCAATGGTTCCTTCAAGGAACCTATTAAACCAAGTCCTAGTGGCTCCTTGAAGTGTCGTCAGGAATGTCTTGCACCACATGGCATTCGAGAAGCTATGCACAACATGGAGGTTAGAATTAGGTTAGGTGATCTAGAGGGTTGGTTATCTTATCATAAGGTTCCAGATGGGGAATCCTGGTCCCAACAGGTAACATTACAAACTGGATGTTTGCAGCAAAGGGTGACTTGTTTGTGGCCATTTTTTGCAATGTCGAACCCTTTAGGTTATCTTTTAGGCTAGTGAGTTTCTGTATCATTTGGTCAAGCTCTACTAAGATGGTTGGGGATTTTGTGCCAATAGCGGGGAGGTTTAGAAGCGCATTTCCCTATGAAATTTTACAAAGCCAAGGCATGCATGAAAGGACATGGAGCGGTCGTTATCGATGGTCATTTTCAAGAACTTCTCTCCCCAAGCACTAAGAAGTCTAGGGTATTTGGAGATGATAGATGTAGTCTTAGTCTAGTCTAGGGAACCAATGGCCCTTTGAAGGTCGCATGGGATGTAGTCTTAGTCTAGATCATCCATTATTTCATTTAGGCGATCTCCTAGGAGTGGCCTGTCATCTCCTTTGTTAAATTGTACATTCTTTGCTTCCTTGAGGTTAGTGATCCTTTGGTGGAGTTGAGAATTAATGTTCTCACACTCCAAGTTTCGGTATGTCAATTGTCGACATAGGTTCTCCAGGTCTAGTATGCATCTTAGCTCAATAGGTTTTACCTTTGTTGGGGCCTATAGGTTTGAATGTTGTTGTTCCATTGTTGTGGTTGTAGTGGTAGTCAGTGATGCAATGGCTTGGTTGTCACTCTTAGATTATCCTCTTCTTTTGGATGGTTTTGCCGTATGGAGGAGGGAAAGCTAACAAGAAGGAGATGGTTAATGTTTCGGAGTAAGGGCTTTGTTGAAGAAAGGTTTCCTACATATGGCGCTACATATTGCTAGTGCCAAATTTTTCGGTAATGTTTTCCTTCTCCTTGAATGGAGGATAGGAAGGGTGCAGTTGCATCATGGAACTATGAACATATAAAACTCGGTTAGTGATACATCAAGGGGTTGTTTGGCATGGTTACTTCGATGCTTAAGTTAGTTGTGGATCTTTAGAGATGCTTAAGAATGCAAAGCACTGAGAATCTTAAGAATTGAAGATGTCTTACTTCTTTAGTGGATTCGAATGCTTCCTTATTGAGGGTAACCATACAAACTCCAAGGGGGATCACAAATCATTCTTTACATGTGGTCAATTCCCTTTAGGTTGCTAGTTGGCCTGATCTACAGAATGCTATAGTGTTAGGTGCAGATCATGTTTATGTTAGTACTATGGCATAGATATGATGGGTTCGGAAGGTGGTTAGATAGGCGTAGATTGTTAGGAGGATTCAATTGTCAGTTTGCCATGGGCCCCCATTGAGATTGCGAGTAGCAACTGATACGACCTTGCCGTTCTCGACCTCTATGGATGAGGTAGAGATCGAGGTTGTGAGCAAATGTTGCTTAGGCAAACCAAGATTGCTTGGAAGTCCTTCTTCAATGTTAGGGCACGGTTAGTCTCTAAAGCCTTCATGGAGTTAGCTATATAGGCACTAATATTAGACCTAGGGGGCATTAGTCTTTGGCTCTGACCCAGTAGGCATCGGACAAATATCTCATATCAACACTACTAATTGCAAACCCATGAAAAAATAAGGTATAAATTAAAAAATTCCAAACTTAACAATTCAGTGAGTAGTTTAGAAAACATATTTTTCTTTCACATGTATATAAGGCTATAAGTGATTTGAGATAATATGCGAGCTACTCGAATTCTCAGTTGCAAACGAGTCGAGCTAATCAAATAGCTATCAAGTTTGAGTTTCAAAATACTTGATTTGTGTAGCTCACAAGCCTATTCGAGCTTCTTATATTTTGTATAAAAAATTATAAATTTTGTATTTTCCTTTTTCTATTAATATTCAATGGTCCACATTTATAATATTTAAAACCAAGTCAACTAAAAACCACATTCTTTTTGTGAATTCCAACTTTTCTTTTATTATAATTTATTTTTATAGGAAAAATCGAGTTTAACAAAACTCAAGCTTATCGAGTACTAATTCGAGTCGAGCTCGAACTCAAGCTATGAGTTTTTTAGTCGAGTCTTATTCGTGTTTGGAATCGTATTATCTAGACTTAACTCATTTATATCCTTACATGGTGAAATGGTAAATAAAAATGATGATTTTATAAAATTTCTCCTAATACAACAAGTAGAAAAAGTTAGACGAGAATTTCTACAATTCATTAATACATCATGGACAAAGTAATATATTCATATTCATACATACATATAGAAATCATTTTCTCCCAGTACCAAGGGTGGTGGGAAGTGGGTAATCCAATTCACATCAATCCTATTAAAAGATCGGTACTTATGTCATTCAATTGTAATGGTTTCAATCTAGACAAATTAATATGGAGCTTGTACCTTTGACACATTTTAATTATGTCATATAAAAGACATTGTTTTGGTTTTAAGATTTCTATTACCACACAACATTGCTAATTTATAGAAGCTTGTCCAATTTATTTTACTCATTAATTATAGTTCATATATGTAATATATATAATTTAGAAGGTTTATTCAAGAAGTATTCCTTTATACACAAGTACTAGTTGCAAATTTAGCTATTCAATAGAAAATAACGACCATTTCGCATTCTAAATTGTATATTACTTCATTACTTTTCATTAGTATTACCTGTATTTGCCGCTATAAGTTTCTTTGTAATCAATTTACATCTTTTGGTTATTAATACCTTTATGTAAAAGAAAAATAAATTATATGTGCAAATGTATTTACTATATGCATTAATTAATGCAACATGCTATAAGTAATATAGGGTTCGCACAGTTCAAAGGATTTTAATTGTATATATTCCTTCATTTAAGTATATATAAAGCTTCTTGTAGCCCGATGGACTAGGATATAGTAATGGAAAAAAAAAAATTATAGTGCCTCTTTATTATTAACTTTGGATCTATTGCTATTTTCTAAAAATCAACACACCATTTGTTTTCAAATAAAAATTCCCACGGCTTTTGTCTTTTCAATGTAAATATTTTTTTGTTATCTATCTATATTATTAAGGGTCTATTTTTTCTCCATAATTAGGAGTCTATTTGAATTGTCTAATTTTCATCTATACCTTAAATATATCTAATCAACATCTATATATTATCTGTATCTGAGCTGTTTGATCTGTTTATGAGTAAAAAGTATTTGTTCTTCATCCGTATCTATTTATTGATAAATATATGTTTGAAACGATAAAAATAAGATGCAAAAATAACAAAAACAAGATAAAACAAATAGAACCTAAAACAAAAAAGACATCATTTGGTGTCTTTAGTGTTTATTTTTTATTTATCCTTCAAATTCCATCTTTTATTCCCTATACTTAAAATATTTACTAACCATTAAAACATTTATCCATAATAAAATAGAGAAGTTTTATGAATATTATTGGAATTTTACATCTAATATAGGTTTTCAACTACCTATTTTCTTTCTTCCACATTTTCCTTTTTTCAATTCTGTCTTCCTCTCCCCTCACATACTAACACATCATAGTAACTTGCCCTACCTCTATCTTCATAAGGCTTTTTTTGGCACCTATGGCCCATTTCCTTAAGTAATATTACCCAATATCATTCGGAATGGAATGAAATGTGTGGTTGAATGATAAATTCATTACTTTTCTTGGTACATCATGGAATGCACATTGTATTTGTTAAAAATATCCTCAACTATAAATGTGAATCATTAATGTGTAAGAAGATAAAAAGGCAATTACAATAGCAATCATTAATGAGAATGGAATGGAATCATAATTCCACATTTTCAAGGACGAAATCGAATTCCCCTTCAAAGCTTAAATCGTCGATTCTTAGTAATCGCGATTCTCACTTTTAAAAATATATCCAAACATAAGAATGGGAATAGAACGCAAAATTACAATTCAATTTTGGATTCATTCCCACATACCAAACGTGATATAAGTAATTTACAAGGGATAAATCAATACATATATATTAAAAAGTAAATCTACTTTGATTTTTTTTAATCACTCTCAAAGTTGTTGTCTATAAATATTTTTTATAATTGATTCGTTATAAATCCTAATTAATTGATTTATCATTTTATATTTTTAATAATTTATATTTATTTGAGCACACGCAAAGTTGGTACACCGTCCCTTACTATATATATTTGTTTTTTTTTTTTCTTTTTTCCACCATGTAGGTTTTTATCACTCAGTTTTAAAACATCGTGGAATAGAGAATTGTTTATGTGAAGTAGTTTTGCGTTTTACAATTGTAAGTTTGAAATTCTTAATTGCAAAAGAAGATGACTCTTGGCATCCGCGGCGGGCTCATAACTATTTAAGTTGATACCCAACTGAAAAGTGAAACGAAAGAAATATTTGTTAAGAAAAACCGTAAAAACAAACTGGACTGTGTTTATATATTCATTATAGGACTATAGGAGCGGAAAGATACAAAGGGGACTGGGAGGGAAAAAGAAAAATCCAGAAAGATAAATGAATCAAGTTCCCAAATCTTGCATCTTGTCTCAAAGATGGGTGATTTGCGTCCCTATCTGCCCGTTTTCCTCTGTCATACGGGATATGGCCGAACGCAATTTCTTCTCCTCCGCCTGAATTCTTTCAGATGAGCCATTTTTGTATCGAGTCGACAGCGGATGCACAGACGGGCTTGCAGTTTGATTTCTATCGTGGCACATGTCGAGATGCCGAAAATATCATAAGAAGTGAAATGGCTGATATTTACTCGCAACACGAAGATAACACATTCCGGCAGGTCTGCTACCACTAGTGTTGGAAGATTGCTTCTTCCATGATTTCTATCGAGGCACATGTTGCTTTAATGATTCTTGTTTGGTTGCCATTGCAGGGTTGTGATGCTTCCGTGTTCCCGGATGACAGCGGTACTGGAAACAGCAGTCACTAAACAGAGAAGCAGGCCATCCCCAACCAAGCCACGCACACTACGAAGGGGATTCGACGTCATCGATGAAATCATGACTGAGATTGAGAACCACTGTCCTGGAGAGGTTTCTTGCGCGATATACATGTACTTGCAACAAGAGAAGGCATTCTCCTGGAGTGGCTTCTCTTTTAAAGAAGATTGCTGTTTCCACCGCCGTCGTCCAGGTTAACTGTAGCATCAAACCCTGCAAAGTCCGTGCAGTAAAGTAAAAATAGAAAAGGAGAAAAATAAAATAAAATAAATAAAGGAAGCAAGAAAACCCTGGATGAAGCAACCATTGAACATAAGTCCAACCAGACCCGCGGGATTATCCGGTCGTTTGGAATAAATATCAGCCATTTTACTTCTTATGATATCCTCAGCGTCAGGACATGTGTCACGATAGAAATCATATTGCAGGCCCCTGCTCATCCACTAGACTCAAGTAAAAATGGCTCATCGGAAAAGAAATCTGGCGGAGGAGAGGATTCCGTGTTCCGCTATCCCGTCTGACAAATGAAGAGAGAAGACGAGGACGCAAATAACCCAACCTTGTGACATCCAGATCGAACATACGGAAATCATTGACATGGGGTTTCCTGATTCTTTATTGCTCTTTTTTTATTTTTTACTTTATTTTGTTTATTTGCTTCTCCTAATACTTCTCCACTCTACTGCATTTCTGCTTTTATAGTCTTAGTTTCGTGTAGAAACTATAGAATTCCAGCTTACGAGTGAAAAGCGGTACTTCTTGTTCATCAAATTGATCTGGGTTGATAAATACTTGTTTCTTTATTATATCAATGTTTCTTCAGCTGAATAACTTAGTCATAATTTAGATTGTTCCATATTTTGTTCTTGGAGTTACACCAATAAGTGTGATAAGGGAGGTATGCCAATTATCAAACTTCAAATTAAATGCCTCGTGATTTTTTTTTTCCTTTTGGTTATAGTGGTAGTGGTAGTGGCAGTTCATGATTAATATCATGTTTGTCTGACTGAAACCAAGCTACAATTTTAACTTGGAGAAATGTTATATCCTCCAAGAAAATGGTCCAAAAGCAAATGACATCGCACGCATCCAACATTCCGATTTCAAAATCAAATTAAAGCTGTGGGAATTAGAATAATAATTATTGCAAATGAACACAGACATACTGATTTCGACTGTTTTTTTTTTTTTTTTTTTTTTTTGCTAGGCAAGCATGTTGGCTCATCTTGGATAATACGAATACCCTATTCGTTATGGACAGACGGAGGTTTTACGGGTGCAGGTTTCGTATGTAGGATAGCTCGTATCAACCCTTAGATTTTATAATTGTGGAAGTCCGACTTTCGCTTCCTTTATTTTGTCGTATCTATACATCGGGGAATGAGTTGTGAACCTACAGTGTCTCGTTTTTTTTTTCTTTTTTTTTTCAGTTTGAATGTACAAAGGGAATTTAACTATTATTCTTGAAACAGTTTACTAAGTTGAATTCCAACTTCATAATAGTTAGTTTATTTAGATACACACTTAGCTAAGTTCAAGTCAAGCATAATTGTTAGTTAAGTTTTAAAAAGATACTATTTTAGTTAGGAAGATTGATTTTTAAAATAATTCAACATTAAACGAGTTTAATTAATTTGGTTAAATATAATTTCAAATCAATTTTAGGCTCGAATTTATTATCTTGATTAAGTTTGAATCGAATTTTGAAATCCTGAGTTGTGAGTTGGGTTTGAGTTCGTAATTAAATTCAATATTATATCTTCTAAATTATTTGACATATGTATCTTATCTATATCCTATTTGTATATGTATCTCATATATATCTTATGTAATGCCCTAATCTTGAAGGTATTACAAGCCGCCACGTGTCCTTACTTGAAAATGACACGCTAAGACAATGGTTCCTCTAATCCACAAATATCAATATAACATTTAACTCTCATATAAAGGTTATCTATTTAAAAATATTTCATAATAATAAAATTTATGAATAATCTTATTGGCATAAACCAAAGTTAACTCAAAACAAACTTAAAACGTAAAGAGAAGTCTCATAAAACATTCTTAAATTCATAAAACATATAAACTTCATAAAATCTTCAACTCAGTCTAATTCCAAGCTAGCAAATCTAAACGTCAGCAAAAAAGTCAAGTCATTATTGTCTTCCCCATGGTCTATAAAGACATCATATCCTATTAAATCAAACATTATTAGATCTTCACCAATTCTTGAAAAAGATAAAAGAATGAGCACAAATGCTAAGTACGTCATACCACATACACATATACATGCACATGAACAAGCATTAAACAGTTTCACATATAACCTAATAACTAATGCATCACACATATTTTATTATCTTGAATTAATCAGTAGACAACATAGTTCAGAACCATTCATGACTAGTCCCAAACCCAGGGTAGCTTATGCCTCCGTAAAAACAATCATATAGAAAATAGGTAATGTATACATATATGGTGTTGGAATCTCCCACACACCTGGAGTATTGTAATCATATCACTTCCTAAACTACTAGAATCATTTCTATGCATGAGTCCACTCAGGACAACCTAACACATAGATCATCAGGGCATCGCATTAGTATCACAATCTGTCTGATCTTTACTAGCCACAATCAAGCACAAGCAGCAAATACAATTTTTCATTACATTGTAATAATATTATGTCAATTTATCATGTCTAAGTTTACAAGCACAAATAATAAGCAAGATAAGGTCGTACCTTTAATTAGTTTTAGGAACAGAAAACCCTAACTCCACAAAACACCTGTTCATAATCAGTTACTCTATCAGAACATGATTTCATATGATAACCCTAATCACATCATCATCTAAAACCCTAAAATGAAAAGAATTAAAAACCCTAATTTATACATACCTTTATCTTTTGATAAGAAAATCTCCAACAGAATAGAAATTCTCCAAAATCCTCCAATACTACAACTCCCTTCAATATAATATAAACAAAATCAGACATGGTCACTTCTATATTCCCACAAAAAGAGAAAAGATTCATACATACCTAAAATTTTGACTTTTTCTATTTCCCTTTGATTGCCAAACACAAATCTCCCACAAAACTAGGGCTTCTTCTCAAAACTTGATCTTCAAAAGCAAAAAGAGCCTTAAGTAAATAACTCCTCCTTTAAATCTCCATAGAGAAGAAGAAGATCAACTTTCCTTGATCTTGTTTCTTTATCATCCCTTGATGAAAATCTCACAAATAGAGCTTTTTAGGGAGGTTTCTAGATTTAGGAATGAGTTTTAGAGAAGAGGAAACCTAGTTTACATAGAAGACAAGGAGTAATTGTTCATCTTTAATAATGTATCTGCCAAACAACAATGTATTTAATTATACATTTGGGTTGACTATAAAACCATCTTATTTTATCTCATATGATACTTTTGTCCTTCAATATAAATTGTTTTATTTTATATTACATCTTATTTATATCTTATATGTACCTGATTTATTTAATTGATTTATGAATAAAAATATTTGTTTTTCAATTGTATCAATTGCTTGTCAACATCTATTTAAAAAAGAAAAAAAATGTGAAAACGATAAAAAAAAGGATTAGACAAACAAATCCATAACTTACGTCATAAACGTCTTTTGGATCTTTAAACAATCTATGATGTTAAATTATAAAAAAAAAAAAAAGAAACACATGACTTATGCACTTTTTTTAAGCCTCAAAGCTCTCTTCTTGTGTTCTAGAAATTTTATTTTAAACTTAACATAAAAATTATAGTTAAGGCACATTTTTCTTCTTTATTATTGGTAGAGGTGAGCGGATAACCCTATCGTATAGGGTACCAATCTAGTTCCTGATCAATCAAGTAGGATCCGAGTGGGTATTAAGCATCATATGGTAAAGCATGGGTATCGAATTTTTAGAACCTGCTCTTAGGGATAGGATACGGGTATGAGGTCTTTAGACCTTGTATCTATCCTAGAACCTGTATTATACTATAGAAGATACAAGTTTCAGGGTATCATGTATCTACCTTGTTAAATATTATATAATAATATTAATATATAATAAATAAATAGTAATATTCATATTTTATTTTGCAACCACTTATATTCAAGATTATTATTTGTACATTACATTTCAGAAAATTTTATTACAGAATAATTTGTACTATTCTATGTTAGAATGACTTGTTATTTTTATTTTAAGAGAACTATGGTTGTATATACATACTTGAACTCTCAAATCGTATAAAGATGTTGTTTATATTACAATACTAATTAATATATAGAAGTGGTTCCAAAGTTTTAATTTTGGAATTTTGTACAAGTTTTATAATTTTCTTTAATATCACATAAATAGGTTCCACAAGTATTTGGTATAGGTTTCAAATTTCACACATAAATAGATTCTTTATGTTATAAAACTTGTGATATTAATATAGAAATATAGCTTTATTTATATCTTGACACGTGGACCAATAGATGTGTAGAGTTAGTTACTGTATTCTTGTATATATATTCAGCTTCTTGTACAGGGAAAATAACAGAGTAATGAGAATGAAAACTTCACAAAAGAAATTTTCTGTTTTCCTCTCCAAGATTACGTAACAAACTACCTACTGTAAGTTCTCTTGTTTTACTTTTCTGAATTCCTAGATGGTATCAGAGCGGGAAATGGTTAGGGTTTCCTTGATTTTGTTTTGATTTGATTTCTGCAATACGATTTTTTTTATGGATACTGGTGAAATACTAAATACTTCAAGAATGAATTCAAGATCTGGTAGTGATCCATTGTCTCTTAATTCTTCGGATAGTCCAGGATTGATTCTTACGAATGTTTCTTTTATCGGTTCTAATTTTCTAAATTGGAGTAGTTCAATCAAGTTAGCATTGAATGCTAAGGCTAAAATAGGATTCATTGATGGATCATGTTCTCAACCTGTTTCTGATCCGATGAATGAGGAACTTTGGGATCGATGTGATTCGAATGGTGAGGTGTTGGTTATTAAACACCATAGATAAAGAACTTGCTCAGGGCTTTGTTTACGCACATTCTGCAAGAGAATTATGGAATGATATTTGTGAGCGCTTTGGTATGTTAAATGGACCGCTTATGTACCAGTTACAAAGTCAGATTGTTAATGCTAAACAAGGAACTGATAGTGTAACAGTTTATTTCAACAAACTTAAAAGGTTTTGGGATGAAATAGATGATTTGAGCAGTATGCCGGTTTGTACTTGTGGTGCCATTACTCAATGTACATGTTCATTGCAGCAAAGAATTTCAGAACTTGATAATCGTACTAAACTGGTACAATTTCTGATGGGATTGAATGAAGTTTATGATAACACTAGGAGTCAAATATTGTCAATGGATCCTTTGCCTTCAGTCAATAAGGCCTACTACTTGATTTTTCAGATTGAAAAACAAAAGAAAATTACTTCCAGTTCTGTGATGAATGAAGAAGCTTCTGCGTTTGTGGTTAAACAGCATCGTAAAGGAGTATATGAAGATAGAAAGGATAGGAGGAATAAATTTGTTAGATATGTTTGTACTCATTGTAAGAAAAGTGGACATAGTGTGGAGCAATGTTTTGAACTTGTTGGTTTTCCGGATTGGTATAAATCTGGACAGAATAAAAGATATTCCAAAATGGCAGCTCATGTTGATGGAAAACAGCTTGTCTCTGATACTCCTCTTGAGGCAGATATGAACACAGGAAATTTCACTTCTATGACTAATAAAAATCAGTTCATAACAGAGATTTGTGAACAGGTTGTGCGAATGATGAAGGAGAAGCAAATTGATGCAGGAAGTCATGCTTCATATATGGCCTGTTCAGGTAATTCTTTGGTTAGTGCTTCTTGTTATATGTCTTGTAATGATGAGTGTTCTTGGGTTGTTGATACAGGGGCTACTGATCATATATCACCATTCATACAACTTTTCACTCAGATATACACTTTACCTAAACCAGTACACATCAAAATGCCTGATGGAAGTACCAAATTAGTACATCAATCTGGAAACATTAGTCTTAGCTCTCAAATAATTCTTTTTAATGTGCTATACATACCTGATTTTACTTGTAACCTTCTATCAGTTCACAAAATTCTCTTGGATAATAACCTTTTAGCTACTTTTACTTCACAACATTGCTTCTTTCAGGACCAGGGCTCTAATGAGATTGTGCTTGAAGCAAGCTGTCAAAGAGGACTTTATGTACTTCATTTGCAAAAGCCTTACCAGAATTCTATAGATCACTGTAGTTCTTCTGTACACAATTCTACCTTCTGTGGAAATAAAGAACTTCTGAGTCTTATACACATTAGATTAAGACATCTTTCTGTTTCAAAGATGAAACACTTGTCCATTTGTAAAGACATGAATTTTTCAAATTTTTTTTGTGATTCATGTATGCTTGCTAAATCACATCGCTTGCCTTTCACTTCTAGATCAACTAGTTTTACACATGCTTTTGACTTGTTATATATAGATATTTGGGGTCCTTATAATACATCCTCTCTTACTAGTGCAAAATTTTTCCTTAGTATTGTGGATGATGTTACTCGAAGTACTTGGACTTATCTCATGACACATAAAACAGAAACTTTGCAAATTCTGTCCAATTTTCTTTCTTTTGTTAGAAATCATTTTCAACTCACTCCCAAATATGTTCGATCTGATAATGGAATGGAGTTTCTTTCCAAGGATTGTCAGGCTCTATTTCATAAGTATGGGATTGTTCATCAAAAGACCATACCTTATACCCCACAACAAAATGGAGTAGTTGAAAGGAAACATCGACATTTACTAGAAACAGCTAGAGCTCTTCGCTTCCATGCCAATCTACCCAAATTGTTTTGGGGAGAATGCCTTTTGACAGCCACTTACCTCATAAACCGCATGCCCATGCAACTTTTAGGATGGAAGTCCCCTTATGAAATGTTATATCACACATCTTCTTCATATGAGAATTTAAAAGTTTTTGGTTGTTTGTGTTATTCCATTCAACATCCTAAGTCTATGGATAAGTTTGATGCTAGAGGGAGGAAGTGTGTATTTGTTGGTTATCCCTCAAGTCAAAAGGGTTACAAACTTTTTGATCTACTCACTCATCAACTCTTTGTTAGTCGTGATGTTACTTTTCTGGAACACATTTTTCCTTATTCTTCTGACCATGTTTCACCTACATCTCCTCAATCAGACATGAATCTTCTGTTTCCTTCTAGTTTACCTACTGTTTTCGATGATTCTGTTATTTCTCCTTCTCTTTCCCCTGCACAATCAGATTCAATTCCATGTCTTACTCAACCAACGGTGTCTTTGCCTACCTCTGTTTCTTCTTCTAACCTAGAGCAGAATGTCAGGAAATCTGATAGGGTTCGTCATAAACCCAAATGGCTTGATGAATTTGTACATAATGTTACTCGTGACAACTTGTCTTCAACTTTAATCTCAGGTACTTCTATTTCCTTCGATACTACATAGCCTTTATTTCAACCACATCAGTTTACTCATATCCCTTCCGATTATATCTGTTCTTTAGCCAATGTACTTGCAATAAAAGAACCTCGGAATTACCAAGAAGCACAAAAAGATTCCAATTGGGTTGATGCCATGAATCAAGAACTGTTGGCATTAGAGAAAAATCAGACTTGGGTTCTTTCTTCTTTACCACCTGGTAAACAACCTATTGGATCCAAATGGTTTTTAAAATCAAATATAAACCCGATGGTTCTATTGAAAGATATAAAGCACGTTTGGTGGCCAAAGGATATAACCAAATTGAAGGAATAGATTATATACACACTTTTTCTCCGGTGGCTAAGCTTACTACTGTTCGTGTAATTCTTAGTTTGGCAGCCATCAGAAATTGGCATGTTCACCAACTTGATGTGAACAATGCTTTTCTTCATGGGTCTCTTGATGAAGATATATATATGTTTCCACCCGATGGTTATACACTTGCAAAAGAAGGACAAGTTTGCAAGCTTGTTAAATCCCTCTATGGCCTTAAACAAGCTTCAAGACAGTGGAATATTGAGCTCAGTCGTTTTATTTTCACCTTAGGTTTTGTTCAATCAAAATCAGATTATTCCATGTATACTAGGCAGAATTCTCATGGTTTCTTGGTGCTTTTAGTGTATGTAGATGATATCTTAATTGCTGGTGATTCTATTGCTGATATTGCTGCTGACAAACAAGCTTTACATACAGCTTTTACTATCAAGGATCTTGGTGATATTCGTTTCTTCCTTGGTCGTGAAATTTGTCGTCAGTCTACTGATTTTCTTTTACATCAACGCAAGTTTGCGTTGGATATTCTATCTGATTCTGGACTTACAGCTGCTAAACCTGCCAACGTGCCTTTTCCTCCTGGTGTTTCTCTTGCTCGTGATGATGGACAGATACTTGAGGATCCAAGCCATTATCGTAGAATTGTGGGATGCCTTCTTTATCTCAATATTACACGGCCAGACTTGTCTTTTGCTGTTCAAAAACTCAGCCAATTTGTCTCACAACCTCGGGTTCCTCACTTACAAGCTGCTTTCCAGGTGTTACGTTATGTCAAAGGGACAATCAATGTTGGTCTTTTTCTTTCCAGTAGTAGTTCCCTTACACTGAAAGGTTATTGTGATGCTGATTGGGGTTCATGTATTGATGATCGTCGTTCTTTGTCTGGTTTTTGCGTCTTTCTTGGTGATTCACTTGTTTCTTGGAAGTCTAAGAAACAACTTACTGTTGCCACATCTTCCGCTGAAGCTGAATATCGAAGCATTGCTTTTCTTACAAAGGAGTTATTATGGCTTTCTTACTTGTTGAAAGATTTACTTGTTCCTCTGTCCTTACCAATTCGACTTCTGACCGACAGTAAATCTGCCAAGCTTATCGCTGAAAATCCTTGTCTTCATGGTCGTACCAAACACATCGACTTGGATATTCATTTTGTTCGAGATCATGTGTCATCTGGTTTTCTTTCCATTGCACATATACCATCCTCCATTCAATTGGCTGATTGTTTTACTAAAGTTGTTTCATCTACTTCGTTGTCCTCTTTTGTTTCCAAGTTGGGTCTGTTACCGTGGCCAACTTGAGGGGGGGATATAGAAATATAGCTTTATTTATATCTTGACACGTGGACCAATAGATGTGTAGAGTTAGTTACTGTATTCTTGTATATATATTTAGCTTCTTGTACAGGGAAAATAACAGAGTAATGAGAATGAAAACTTCACAAAAGAAATTTTCTGTTTTCCTCTCCAAGATTACGTAACAAACTACCTACTGTAAGTTCTCTTGTTTTACTTTTTTGAATTCCTAGAATTAATAAATTACTTTTTAAATTTCATTTTAGGTGTTGTTTATATAGAATATATAAATTTAAGATAACGTTACATATTGTATGAACACATATAAAAAACTATATACTTGATGTTTCAAAAAGAAAGGAAAAAATATAAAGATTTTGTAAAAAAATAATTATAGGTTTCATAGGATACCTTATAAATTTTATAGGGTACAGGATGGGTACAATAAATCATAGGGTAGGTTCTGGGTATGAAATTCACTACCTTGTATCTTTTAGCATAGGATACGGGTAATGGTCTATACTTTACCCACCCTTTACCCGCTCATCCTATTTATTAGTTAGGTTTATAACCATGTGCTTCTTACGCATGGTATGGTCTAGAGATGCTTGTTTTTTATGCTTTTATTGTTTCATCAATGGCAGATGAAAACGCAAGGCAACGTCTCCGGACTATTGAAGTACATTGACTTAATATTGATGATAATTTTCTGTTTATTATCATGTTTAAGGCATCTTTCTCAATTCATGTCCATTAGACAGAGAGAAACCTTTGTTAATCGCCTAAACGAAATTTAAAAAAAAAAAAAAAAAAAAACAGTAAGTCTACAATCTGTCTTCAATGAAGTAGAATTTCTTTTTAAATTAATTTACTAGTTTTTGAGCATGCATTAATATAAGACTCTCTGATGTTTTGAATACGGTTTCTAGCACCACAATAAAAGTCAGTGCCGCAACATTGTTTTGATGACTTTGCCTCGGTCATTCAATCATTTTAACGTGCATCGATTTGAATGCACATTAATGGGCATCCTTAACTCTTCCATCATAGCTATGCTGAAGTCCCAGCCTGCTACTACAAGTAATAATAGTACATATTGCATTACCGACATAGCATTTAATATGGAAAATTTCTCATGCCACTTATCCTTTGTAAAGGAAGCTATGCTCAAATTTTGCTTGTTAACTCATTCATGGACAATGTATCACTAGATGACGCCTCTACATCCGCATCTCCATATTATCATTCATCACAATTTGAAAATTGTGTAACAATATGTCTGCACCTAAACAATTGAAAATATATATTTCCTTTAGGCTTCCTTGTAGAAAATTGTTGTTTTCAGACCTTCTTATCAACATTAACAACATATTTGTTCCCTTCCTCTACTCCTATACTTATGCTTATCAAAATGACCAACTCTTTGAATTATATATATTATTTTTATCATCCTACTATAAGTAAAATCAACAACTCAATGAGAAATACTGGATTTAGGTGTTACTTAAGGTCTCCAAATTTATTTATTTTTTTTCTTTTGTTGCTTAACCATCATTGCTCATTACATTGCTTTTCCAAAGGGTTTGAAATTCTACAGCTCAACTATACAAGGCTTCTCAAATATCAATTTAGCAAGAAATTGAGCTATTGGATCAATTCAAATTATATTGAGCATTCTAAACTCATATATTTATATATATGCGTATGTGTATATATATATATATATATATATTGCACAATGCTTGGGATTCCATGCTTTAAGGTGTTTTTTTTTTTTTTTTTTTTTTAATGATAACTCCTACTTCTAGTGTTGTTCTTTACGAGTCGCGTTCATTTTAGCCAAATCACAATGCGTTCTCCACGTGTCCTTTTTTCACATCAAATTATATGAAGGAGAAGATATTTTACTGAATATTGATCAGGTAGGTTTAGGATTATTTTTGCAGTTATGTAATAATCTAGCTAAGATGGGGTCATGATTTTACCCCTTTTTTAGCTAAAATTGTTTTCCACTATAAAGTCAAAATCATCAAATTTTCTCTAATTCCAAGAAAATAAGGTTGGAAATGGTGATTCTAATTTACGTGTATTCTTGCCTACCAAACATATGAGAAAATGGAGGAAAGAAGGATTTAAATAGGAGATATAACAATTGGAAGTAGCCTATAGGATTGATAAGTGGTTGCAATTTTTAGCCACGTATAATATAACTACGACAAATGTTACGAAAAGGGTACTACAATAGAGAGGGAAGCTCTAGATTTTTATATCATCTACTTGATGGTCGTATATGGAGTTTGAAATGTGAATTGGGTTAGTTACTATCATGGGTTGATTATATATTTATAGGTCTGGTTTAGCTTTTCAAAAATATTTCTTAATTGTAGTTCTATTAAATTAATAAAAAATATTTAACTCTTATATACACCAATTTTCAAAAGGGACTTTAATAAGAACTAATGGATGTTGCACTGTTACACAAATGCTTAAATAATAATTAACCACACAAAATAAATTAGTTAATTTGTTGTTGAAACTTTTTAAATAATCCACATGCCTATGTTTAGTATTTGAATTTTAAATCAATAACTTCAATTTCTATACATCTTAACCTGACTTTGCCCTTTTCAAATAGAATTTCACCATATTCCATAATGTAACTTCCTAGACATACCTCTTCCAATTTCCCTTTTTTTTTTTTTTTTTAACCTTGCTCCCTAATGTAACTTCTCTTTGAAAATATTTTTTATAGTACAAACACTAAAAAACACTAAATAGATGTCTCTGACTTTAGTAATGCAAATATCCCTATAACGTGGTTTATTAATAATGTATCTATTTACTATTTGTCACTACTTTAATCCAATAAAATTTGAATATTGATGATATGGACTAGATTTGAAAGAATTGCATGCCTATAAAACAAAAACACGATTAGGCACAATCACTCAAATGCCTAAGTCAGCAAGCATGTTAATCAATGGGTAAATTGTGAATATCAAAGATAGTTCATGCAACATTATCGTTCTTGTGCAAGAGAGATGTGTATTTATAGTTGGATGATACATTGCAGTTGAACACGACATGGGATCATACGATTGTAGACAAGTGGGTGGTTGACAACTGTTACAATAGATATAGGATAAACCCACTAATCTGCATTCACCCGTGCCAAACCAGACTATGGAGAGCATACTAAGAGATTTTAAGCGTAGTACTGATCGAATACTAAAGGAGTCAGTTAGTTCATAATGGCAATATGATGGGTGCTCTAGCCATGCTTCAAGCTGTTGTCAGTGTAGATCGTGTCCTAGCCTGATAGGTTGTCCAAAAGGCTTATATTGTACTTGGCTTGGAAGGCTCATGGCCTATATTAGACCATCAACACTATTAAATGAATATATAATTTTTTTAAAGAATTTTTCTATGTTCTATTTATATTATACACATGCATACATACAATTAATTGCATTTTCCTTTAGCATCTTTATTTAAGTTTTGCTCTAAGTGTGCTTGATTCCTTATCATATCTATATTGTCTAATATTTTCTATAATTCATGATTCAGACAAAACATTTTAGATACTAACTTCTATAGTACTCTTTTAAATGGATAGCTATATCACTTATGCAAGAATTAATCTAAACTAAATAAATTATAAAATGGAAAATAAAATTTTATCAAGACCAACTAATAAAATATTTAGTTGCCGTGACACCTTAGCCTTCCATTTGTTATTTCTCTAATTGCATATTTATACATGGTTCATTTCATTATTGAGGTTTTGACAATGTAGGACAGTAGATATAGTATAAATAGTTTAACAAAACATCTTTCACTATGCCCTCAACAAGAATATAATAACATATGGATTTTTGTACTTAAGATATTCATAAATCAATAGATTACTAACTACTTATCTCTTATTAACTTAAATTTTATGTAGCAATTATGAATTATCTTTTAAATATGATTACTGTTCTGGTTTGTTTAGTATTTATTTATACGATTTTGTTCAGTCGCAAAAGAATTATTCTTCTTTGATTGCATTTTGCTATAATACCAAGGTATAATTGTCTTAAAAAAAATCCAAATTCAAAGATATTTTGCTGCAACTTGCAAAATGTTTATAATTTTTTGAATGCCTGAAATCTGATATTTAGTAGAATGGTTGCAAATCTGTGTATTTGAATTTTTTTTTTTAAATCATCGTTTAATTTCACAAGTTATTCCTATTTGAAAAGCTAGATAGAACTCTGTGAAAATATGTTCCTCAACTATTTTAGGAAAGTAGTTTTTTAAATTTTTTTTCTATATTTATGATTTTGAACAAATTGTATTTAAGTTTTTTTATCACATTTTTTCTTTTCAAATTTATTGTTTTCTATTCCTCTTAATTGGGTTTCCTTTTTTTGTTTCTTTTGCCATATACAGTTAGGGCCATATGTGTGTATATTTGTATATCTTGTAAAATTAAGAAAAAATATATATAATTCTTATCTAAATTATGTCTCTTTTATAGTTTCAGAGCCGAAGGACTAATTGTCTCTTATAGCTAAAAACGACATTGAGATCCTTTTTTATGATAATACTAGTTCACTCACATCTGACAAATCTGTGGTATGTTTTATGACATTATCTATGACTCAACATGGTAAACACTACCCAGCCTTAAATTCTCAATTTATCAATCAATATTCAGACCCTTGCATCATCGATTACAAGGCATCTGATCACATGACAGGTGGTTCTAATCTTTTTCACTCTTATGTCTCTTGTTATAAACATTTCACTATTAAAATTGCTGATGGATCCTTGACACTGATTGCTAGAATTGGTGACATAAAATATTAACTCCAAATCTAATTCTCAAATCTATTTTTTATGTCTCTTTCCTAAAATGCAATATGATCTCAGTTAGTATATTCACACGTGATAATCATTATGTTGCTAACTTCTTGTCTTCATCTTGTCAATTTCAAGACCTATCATCGGGGAAGACTATTGGTAGTGCTAGGATTCATGATGGTCTTTATGACTTTGATGATGATCAATCAAAAAGTCAACCAATTTTTATGTCTAGAGTTGCTTCAAAGTCAGTTTCTAGTCCTCATGAAATAATGTTATGGCATCATACACTTGGCCATCCTAGTTTTTCATATTTAAAGCATCTATTTCCATCCTTATTTAATGATAAAAATCATGTTTCTTTCTAGTGTGAAATTTGTCAATTAGCTAAGCATACTCATATGTCTTTTCCTCCCAAGCTTTACCTACCTTCCACACCATTCTCCTTGATCTACAGTGACATATGGGGACCTTCAAAGATCACGACTGACCATGACAAAAGATGGTTTCTCACTTTCATTAACGATCACATGCAAGTTACATGGGTATATCTCCTACATAAAAAATCCAAAATTAGTCACATATTCAAAGTTTTCACAAGATGATTCAAACTCAATTTTAAACCCAAATCTATGTTCTAAGAACTGACAATGGAAAAGAATATTTCAATTCCATTCTTGGTGATTATTTGTTATAAAATGGGATTCAACATCAAAGCTCTTGTATTAAGACTCCACAACAAAATAGAGTATCAAAAAGGAAAAATCGTCATTTGTTGGAAGTAGCTCAGGCTCTCATGTTTATAATGAATGTCCTAAAGTACCAAGGGGGGGATGCTATCCTAACTGTTACCTATCTTATAAATCGTTTGCCAAGTCATCCCATCAATTTTGAAACCCCCTTGTCTATTCTTTTAAAAACCTACCCATAAGCATCTAAGTCCAATACACTTCCACTAAAAATTTTTTGTTGTACAACATTTGTTCATATTCATGACCACAATAGGAGTAAACTTGACCCTCAGGTAATCTAAACTGTTTTCATTAGTCATTCTCCTACCCAAAAAGGATATCGTTGTTATTGCCCATAGACAAAAAAAAAAAAAAAAAAACATGTTTCATGTGACGTCACATTCTTTGAAAATACACCATATTTTTCTCTAACTTCACTTTAAGGGGAGAAATGGATGAAGCTTGTTGTTCTTGGGATACACTTAACCTGCCTCTATTCGATGTTAATATGGATGCAACTGTCTCTATTCCTTACTCAACTAAGATTAGTCTTCCTATAGTTGATCCAACTTCACCATATCAGATAATAGTATTGGAAAGAGGGGGAGAATCAACATCTTCAATGCCTAAACAACGAGAGAATCAGACAAATAAAAAAATCATGAATCCTACTCACAGTAAAGAGGTTGAACCGATGGCAAAGTATCATTCACCAAACAAGTCAAATAAATCAAGTCCTATTCTAGATCTAGATATACCAATAGCATTCAGAAAGAGTGTTAGATCTTGCACTCATCACCCTATTTCTAAATTCATATCTTACTCTAATCTATCTCCTTCATTCCATGCTTTCACCTCGAATTTGTCTAGCGTTATGATTCCTAGGTCCATTGACGAGGCCTTATCTATTCCTGAGTGGAAGGTTGCTGTTTTTGAAAAAATGCATGCCCTTAGACAGAACAATACTTGGAGATTGGTGGAATTGCCACAATAAAAAAGTACTATAGGTTGTAAATGGGTATTCATTGTCAAGTATAAGGCCGATGATTCGATTAAAAGACATAAGGCACGACTAGTAGCCAAAGGCTTTACTCAAACTTATGGAATTGACTATACCAAGACCTTTGCTCCTATTGCCAGACACAATACTATATGAATTCTTCTATCTTTGGCTGCAAACTTTGATTGGCCCCTACATCAACTATTGATATAAAAAATGTTTTCATAAATGGTAAACTTGAAGAGGAGTTTTTATGTGTTAACCTTCAGAATTTGAAGAAAATCTAGGGTGTCAAACTGTTTGCAAACTTAACAAGGCCCTCTATGATTTAAAACAGTCTCCACATGCTTGGTTCGATAAATTCTCTAAAGTCATCAAGAAATTTGGCTATATGTAGGGACAAGTTGATCACATACTGTTTGTTAAGCATGCTGAAAAAGAGAAAATTACTATTATTATAGTATACGTTGATGATATCATTGTCACTAGGAATGATAAAGAGGAAATCGAAAGAGTTAAGAAAATGATGGCAAAGGAATTTGAAGTCAAAGATCTAGAAGTGCTGAGACACTTTCTTGGGATGGAAGTTACAAGGAGTAAGAAGGGGCTTTCTATCTCTCAAGAAAGTACACTTTAGATTTATTGGAAGAAACTAGCATGCTAGGATGCAAGCTAAGCAAAACACCTGTTGAACTTAGGAACAAAGGAAAAATGTTTGAAGGAAGGCCAGTTGATAAAAGAAAATATCAAAGATTAGTTGGAAAAGTTCATCTATCTCTCACATACAAGGCCAAATATTGCCTTTGTAGTAAGCTTGGTGAGTCAGTATATGCACGCATCACGTCAAGGTCATCTAAATGCTGTTTATAGAAACTCGAGATACTTGAAGCAAACACTAGGGAAAGGCTTGTTTTTTGCAATGGCCAATGATAAAACAGTGAAAGCGATCACGAATGCTAATTGGGCCAGATAAATTGATGATCGTAAATCAATATCTGGTTATTGCACACTATTATAGGGAAATCTGGTGACCTGGTATAGCAAAAAACAATTAGTGGTTGCTAGGAGTAGCTCGGAAGCTGAATTTAGAGTTATGGCTCATGGAGTCTGTGAGCTTATTTGGTTAAGAAGAGTACTGAATGAATTGAAGATTGGATTTGAAGAACCTATGTTGCTCTATTATGATAATAATTCAGCAACTAGTATAGCTCACAACCCTATTCATCATGATAAGACCAAACAGGTAGAGGTTGATTGACATTTTATAAAAGAAAAATTTGATGGAAACATCGTCAAAGTTGAATATGTGCCTACATCTCATCAACTAGCTAATCTCCTCACAAAAGGACTTCCAGAACAGACTCATGAGTTTCTTGAAGGCAAGCTTGGTCTCATCAACATCCATAGCCAAGCTTGAGAGGGAGTGTCGAAATATGTTCCTCAACATTTTTAGGAAAGTAGTTTTTGAATTTTTTTTTTTCTATAATTAAGATTCTGGTCAAATTGCATTTAAGTTTTTTGGTCAAATTTTTTCTTTTCAAATTTATTATTTTCTATTCCTCTTAATTAGGTATCCCTTTTTTTGTTGCTTTTGTCATGTATAGCTAGAGCCATATATGTATATATTTGTATACCTTGTAAAATTAAGAAAAAATATACATAATTCTTTATCTAAATTGTGTCACTTTTTAAACTCATATGCACATCCCTTTTTTGTTTATAACAAAGAAATCGACCTTAGGAAAAAATTTAATATATAACTTTAAATATTTACAAAAAAAATAATTTTGTGTGTGAACATTTTGTAGGTACTCATCAGTATATTGCGTATTAGCTATGCTTCAAAGCATATTATTGATAAAATTGAAACGAAATATATTTAAGTGACCCCTATAAGTCGAGATGAGTAGGTAACCTTTTGTACAGTGTACCCACCTATACTTTGCTCAACCGAATAAGGTTCGAGTGGGTATCAAGAGCCACAAAGTAAGGTACAAGTATAATGTCTTCATATCTTAAATCCATTCCAAAACTTGTACAATAGAGTATACAAGTTCCAGGATATATTAAACCTATCTTGAACCTTGTACTCTATTTTAAAAAAGTATAATGTAAAATAAAAATGAAATAAATAACAATACTTTATTCTTCATTTTGCAATCACGTTTGGTTAAGATTATCATTTATAGAATACCTTTTAGAAATTTTTATTTAGAAAATCTTGTACTAATCTATTATGAAAGTACTTGTAATTTTTATTTTTGAAGAATTTTGATGGTATGTACACAAACTTCTAAGTTATATAGAAGTATTATTAATCTTCTAAGACTAATTAATACATATATGCTTTTAGAGTTTTTTATTTTGGAATTTGCTAGACATTTTGCAATTTTGTTGAAGGGATAGTATCATAAATGATACTTGATCTTTGGAAAAACATGTAATTAGATATCTTAATTAGACATCATCACGGGGCGGTTCTGAACCGCGAACCGCCCCGAACCGTCCCCGGCGGTTTCGTACCCGGGAACCGCCCCGTCGGGGACGGTTAGGAACCGCCAAAGGACCCGCTGGTTCGCGGTTCATCACTTGGAACCAGTGGTTCCACCGGTTCCGAACCGTAAAAAAAAAAAAAAAACACACATACATGAACATGGAATGATTTTGGTATGGGGGAGAGAAGGAGGAGGGGTTGGAAACTTGCTCGATTTGCATAAGGTTCCATAAACAGCTTCCTTCCAAGCATCCTTGGATCACCAATTTTACTCGCTGTATCACCGAAAAAAGCTCGGTGAAACATAGAATTGAAGATGGAGGGACTTTACCGTTTGTTTCCAGAATCTCTTCAAACAGGGATGAAAGAAGTTTGATCCTTCTTATCATGGATGATATATTCTTGACTTGTATTGGAGGTAACTTCTCCAAGGAGCATACCTCATTAGAAATATGAATTAATGCCTCTAGCAAAGCCCTTATTGGCAAAAATCCAAAGGAACCCATTAGTGGACCAGGAGCAGCATCCATCCGTCTCTCAGTTATATATGAATTGGAAACTGTTGGGTTGTAGATATCAAACATCCCATATTAGTTGAAGAAACATTCATAGTTTGACATGATTAAATCAATGTTACATGTTCATGACTGTTTCTGGTTGTACATTTTTAACACTAGAGACAAAAAGATAGGTACGAGGGGGAAGAGTAAGAGCTTCTGGATTGCTGCCATTTGGAGGCAAGTCCGGCTATGGAGGTTAAAATATGTTTTGACACGGTTCACGGTTCACGTGGAACCGGAGCCGGAACCGTTAAAACCGGCGGTTTCGTGGAACCGTGAACCGCCCCGGCTCTAGCGGTTCTGGTTCCTGTTCGGGTCCGGACCCGACCCGAACCGTGCCTATGTCTAACCTTAATTTTGAAATTGATCAATTTAGTACCTAAAATAATATGATAGAAATATTTTTGGTGTGCATAAAAGGTTCTTTTGGATACTAAATTGATTAATTTAAAAATTTTGATACCTAATTGCATATTTTTTTCAAAATTCAAATACTGGTCATAACATTAATTAACCTTTTATTAAAGTCATGTAATAAGGTTCTACAAGTATTTCTAATAGATTTTAACATTATCATAAACAAATTTTGCATATTATAAAACTCATGATATTAAAAATTTTACTTTTTAAATTTATATCAATATGTTATTTGTAATTAATATATGTAAATAAAGTAGTTTTATATATTATAACTTGAAATTTAAAAAAGAAAAAAATTATAGGTTCAACAAGTACATTGTGCCCTATGAGTTTTCAGGATACAAAATGGGTATAAAGTATTACAAGGTAGGTTCTGGATATAAAACTTTATACTCTGTATCTTACAAAATAGGATACTGAGAAAACCTAATACCTTATACTCACTCTAAACTTGCTCATCCCTAACTATAAGATTTTTTATATGTTCTTTTTCTTAATATATATCTGCAATTTTTGTTTCCATTTATGTTTGTTTTTATCAAAACCATAAAAGCATGGCACCCCACTCTCCATAAGAAATGCACGGTTCATTTCTCTACCAACGGAATCGAGTTCATTGAGACAAGGACGGATGCCTTTACAGTGCCAAGCATTGTATGAAGCTAAAGTTGACACATATAGTTTTTACAGTTGATGCACCTTTACGGAGTAAAGAAATTTAAAAAAAAAAAAAAAAAAACACAATTCATGGTAACTAATACCACGTGAATGAGTAAAAGATAATAAGAAATAAGTAATTACTAATCTATTAATTTATGAATATTAATTAATAACCAACCGAAATGATGCGTTGGTGAAGACAATTTCGATCTAGAAAATTACATCACGAACTGAAGAAATGATAGCTACGATGAACATCATATTAAGGCTCCTAGAGGGAAAACAGAGAACTTCAAGAACATAGAAGAAGATGTGTAAAATGACTATCGGTTGGTTAGTTTGTTACAGAGACAAAAGGCTTTTATGTATACACCAAGGAGTAACAAAAAAAGGACACTTACAACCAATAAAAAATAACAAAGATATGACATAAATTGACCATACACATAGAAAGAAGACAAATATTATATACCCAACTTGGACAAAATTTGATGTAATTGCGTATCACTAATAGCTTTGGTAAAAGCATAAGCAAGCTAAGAAGATGAAGAAACATGGCAGAATTAAAGAAAGCCATTTGTCACATGATCTCTTGTAAAATGCAAATCAATATCAAGATGCCGTGCAAGCAAGGGTTTTTAGCTATTACTTGAGCCAAATGACTATCAATATGCAAGGGAATAGAATGAACTTGAACACATAAATCTTGCAACAAACGTACTAACTAAAATAGTTTCATTATAGCCGAGGCCATACTCTGGTGTTTCTATAGATCAAGGAAGAACCAAGAAACATATAATAACTTGTAAGTGACTTATGATCCACAAGCCTTGCACCCCAATCAGCATTAGCATCACAATAACCATGTAAGTTCAAAAAGATTCTAAGGAATAAAATAAACCTCTATCAAAAGAACCCTTTAGATAACGAAGAATATGGAGTGCTACTTGAAAATATGGAGTGCAAGCATGGGCCACAAACTGACTAAGCTATTGAACTAAAAAGTTAAAATCAGGTTGAGTAAGCATGAGATAAAGCAAGTGGCCAACTATTCTTTGAAACATACTTAATTCATCCACTTTCGCACCAGAAATATTGTTTAAACATAAACCAAGTGGAAAAGGGAGCTTAACTATTTTCCAGCCCATCATCTTAGTATCCCAAAGAATATTTAAAAGGAGCTTTCTTTTACTTAACATAAATCCAGCATTTGTGTAAAAACCTCAACCCTAAGAAAAAATGAACCTCTCCCAAATCTTTGATAGTCTATGTTGTATGTATTGAACTCTTAACATGAGAAATAGCATCAATAGAACTACTCACCTATAGAATGTGCAAATATTGTGAAGGAAAAAAGGACTTTATGTTATTAAATAATGGTTTGAGTACAAGATGCAATACATATATGAGAGATTAGAGTCATAAACCATAATGTAATGTGACTAAATTAACCTTATCATGAAAAATGGAAAATATAAAAATATATATGTAGTAATATGGCCCCACAATCTCATGATGGTATAATCAATGTGAGATTGGTGCAATCATTTATGAAAGTAGTAGTAGCGATATTCTTTGTGAGGATGTTTGCGCGTTGATAGCTAATGGGAATGTATTTGAATAAAACCTAGCCTGTGATAACTTGTTTTTGCTTTATGTGATAATCAATGTCGATATGTTTTGTGTGATTGTGATGAATGTGATTTTTAGTCATAAACAACTCTAAGATTGTCACAACACATGATAATAGGTCGCAGGATAGGGACTCACAGGTGGCATGCAAGGTGACAAATCCAAAATTGCATGGGCAATGGCTCTGTATTCAGCTTTAGTAGAGCTTTTGGAGACAATAGGTTGTTTCTTAAAACATTAGGGGATGAGATTACATCCAAGAAAAATAGCATATCATGTGACGGATCTGCGAGTATTTGGACAACCAGTCCAATCAGCATCAGCATATGTAGTTAATGATGTGCAAAATGTGTGAACAATAGGGAGACCCAGTATCATGGTGCCGCGAAGATATCAAAGAACTCACTTAGCTACCTGCATGACTGACCATAAAGTTGATATGTAGTCTAATAATAGTAAGGTACTAGATTATCCCAATAATTTCTTAGTGTAGACATCTCATTTTTACCCATTTAAGGCTTCAATTTATAGTAAAAATTAATAATTAATATTATATTAAGCCTGCAAATTAAAAAAAAAAAAGAAAGAAAACAAAAAAAAAAGAGATCATTACAAATGTATAAAAAAAGAGAAAAAAGAAAAAAGAAAAAATAATAATAATTTAAAAAAAATATATTTTTGGGCTTGATATAATAATAATTTTAATTATAGATTTATTTTGAACCCAATTAAATACCCCATGTAAATGAGCTTATTAGTCCATTTTTTAATCCCTAAATACAATTTTCATGCAAACTAGAACAAGGCACAGGCTAACAGCCTGTATGGGTAAGTTACAAGCATAGATAAGGGAAACGTGGGTTTGATCTTGCGAGGAGGCAAATTGCCCATTTTCTCTATATTTATTTATTTATTTTATTATTTTTTTCCACATGTTCCCACTCACCAAATGAAGTAAGTGCATGTGTCAACGAGCTGCCAAATGAGGTAAGTAAGAGCGTCCAGATGCATTGTGTCGTGGTAGGTGAGTGGTAGGCCAAAATGTCCAAATACATTGTATCCTAGTAGGTGAGCAGTAGGCTAAAGTGTATAGATACATTATATCGTGGTAGGTGAGCGGTAGGCCAGAGTGTCTAGATGCATTGTATCGTGGTAATTGAGCGATAGGCCAGAGTATCTAGATACATTATATCGTGGTAGTTGAGCGGTAGCTAGAATGTCCAGATACATTGTATCTTGATAGATGAGCAGTAGGTGAACATACTAATGCCTATAAATACTAGCATACAACAACAACACAAATCACTTAAAAGAGATTACATATGAATTTCATAAAAAGTTAGGATTTCAAGTTTAAAACTTCAATTCTAAAGTTTTCTAGGAAATTTCGAAGCAATTGAAGGTTAAAATCTGTCATCATAAGATTGATTGAGGGCTTTTGAAGACCAATTCATGACGATCCAATCAGTCACAAACTACCACCAGAATCTCCTATTCAATTACCACCGACTACTTGTCCTTCACATCTTCTCTAAGCCTGCGTGCATCTTGATGTTGTATTAAGTAAGTTTTTTTCTTTCACTTTTCATTTATTTATTTTTTTTTTAAAGAAACTTTAGAAAAAGGGAAAAAAAAGAAAATAGATAAAAGATAAAAAAAAATATATTGATGCATGTAATAGGAAATATAAAATAAATATTATATAAAAAGTACATATAGAACATGATTTAATTTATTTTGACACGTAGAAAAACTTTTTTTCATAAATAAAAATGAACTTGGTAGTTTATAAGGTTTAACATCACATACTCTATTTTTGCTAAATTGATTAAAATTTAATGAACTTAAAGTGAAAAGAGTTCAAAAATTAAAAATAACCAATCCACTAAAGTTTTTTTATAAAAAGAACTACATGTTGTCTGATCCTGATTAGCGGGTACGTAAGCACTTCCGATGCGATACAAAAAAATGAAAAAAAATTTTTTTTGTGAATATTGAATTGATTTATTGTTTATTTTAAATGTTTTTTAGATTTGTAAACTTTAATGATAAATTATAAATATCATAGTCTATAGATTAGTAAAAAAAAAAAAAAAAAAAATTAGCATTAAAAAGATAAAAAATTTTAATTTATGAATTTTAAGTGGTAACCATATGGTTTTAATAAGGTAGCTCCCGAATTCAAAATCTCTGGTTTAACAAAGTTGGTTTCAAATCATTTTTTTTTTTTTTTTTTTGCAGACTAGTGGTTAAGTTAGGATCAACCAACCCATTAATCCTAACTTACAAATTTTTCCCGATTTTGATTGGGTGGTGACTCTAAAACGTTTTTTTTTTTTAAATCAAGTTTTTTTTAATTCCTAGTCGAGGGTCTGTATTAAAAGGGTTCCGGTTTAATACGGATTGGATTAAAAGAAATGAAACTATAAATGAAAAATCTAGGCTCGACACTCAGTAAGAAGTAGGTTTAGAAAGTAATGGAAAGCCATAGGGCACCAAGGTGATTGTGGGGGGTCATTGGTGTTGTGACTAGTTTGTCGATACGCATATTATGTCATTTTAGGAGATCATGGATGGAGTGGAACTAGCTTAGGTGTAGACCATGTGGTGTGCAGCTAGCCTTGACACAAAAAAAAAAAAAAAAAAAAAAGAAGAAAGTAAAGATCCCTAGGATCCTTCAATGCAAACTGTAAAGCAAAAGAGATATGTGATGTGCTATAAGTTGAAGGTTATTACCAGTGAGAATTATTTCATCAACACAGAGAAGAAGAACAAGATGGTTTGAAACTTGAAAGAGAGTAAACATACATAGGTCAGCCTTAATATGACGAAAGCCAATGTGGGATAGAATAGTGCTAAACCGATGAAACCAAGCATGGGGAGCCTGTTTAGGACTATAAAGGGACTTCTTGAGTTTACAAACATGGTGAGGATAACATGATTGAACAAAACTAGGAGATTGTTTCATGAATACTATCTCATTTAAGTGACCATGCAAAAAATCATTTTTGACATCAAGTTGACAAATAGTCAATGAGGAAGAAATTGCAAGAGAGAGAACAAATCGAATAGTGGTGGATTTTACAACAACACTGAATGTTTCATCATAATCAATGCTTTCCCGCTGAGTGAAGCCTTAGGCAACAAAGAGAGCCTTACAATGCTTAACTTGCCTTCGGCATTATATTTAATGGGGAATTTCCATCTTGCCAACATTTTGGTTGGGTTATGGTGGTGTGAGAATCCATATGTGATTTTAGAGCAAGGAATTAAATTCTTCTCTCATAGCAGTATCCTAAATAGGGTCCTTGAGGGCTTTAGTATAGTGAAGAGTCTCAGATGGGGTTATGGTAGTGTGAAGGTCAAGAATGGTTTTTGGTCTGATGATGCCAGATTGAGAGCAAGTACGCATAGAGTGAGTAAATCTAGAGGTAGAAGTTGATGTTGAGGTAGGTGATGTGGGAAGGGATGGTGAACATAGAATGGCAAGTAAGTTACTAGGGGAGGAAAGAGCTGTGGTTGGTGGTGGAGGGGTAAGCTTAAAATGAGTGCTTATACAGACACGCGTGATTATTTCAATTTCATGTTGATTGGTAGAAGTGGTTAAAGTAAGAGCAGAGATAGAAGTAGTAGTAAGGGAACGGGTAGGGGTTGGGGTTAGGGCAAAGGAAGTAGTGGAAAGCAGAGAAGAGTTAAAGTCAAGGGCAAGGTACTGAAGTGGTGTTGGGTGAGAAGATACAGGGGAGTTATCTACAATAATGGGCAAGGGAGGTGGAATCTAGCTAGTTGAGTAGGTAGGTGAAATAGTAAATATATGAGGGGGATGAGTAAGAGGATGTGTTAGGTGGACTATTAAGAGAAGCAATAAAATCATTACAGGAAAAAACATCTTGATGAAAGATAACATGACGACTGATGTAGACACGACCCAAAATTGGATCCAAGCATTGGTATCCTCTATGTTGAGCAAGATAGCCAATGAAGATGCAGGGTAGAGAACGAAGTGAGAGTTTATTTGGTACTTGAGATGTGGCGTTGTGATAACAAAGACATCCAAAGGTATGTAAGTACTTGTAATTAGGGGGAATACAATGGAGAAATTCAAATGGAGATTTGTTGTTAAGTGTGGTTAAAGGTAAGTGGTTGATAGTATAAATTGCAATCAGAGTAGCATCAACCTAAAATGTTGGTGCCATGTTCACATGCAAGTGAATGGTGCATGCAAGTTATGTAATGTGTGTGTTTGTGTTTAGTTACACCATTTTGTTAGCGAGTGTATGGGCAAGATAATTAGAGATGAATGTCATTGGCACAAAGGAAATTGGTGAAGTCATTATTTATGAATTCATCTCTACCATCACAATGTAAGACTTTGGTATGGTGTGAAAAATAATTTTCAACCAATGCTTTGACATGTTAGAAATTGGATAAAGCATCACTTCTATTGTGCATAGGGAAAAGCCAAGAGTAACAAGTGTATTGATCAACAAAAATAAAATAATAGCATAACCCTAAACTAGATCTAATAGGTGACTGCTAGATATATGATTGTATAACAGCTAAGGGCTTCTATGTAGGGTGAGATGAGGGGTGGAAAGGCAATCAAGTAGACTTGCCAATGATGCAATCATGACAAGGTTTGGAGGAAGATGGGGATTAATTGACACTAATGTGATGACTCTTAACAAGATAGTTGAGAACCTCTGCATATTGATGGCATAATCATGAGCGCCATATTTCTCTCGATTGGACAAAAGCAAGAAGAGCCTTTGGGGATCGAGAAACTTTGATGGGGTAGAGATGACACATGGTCTTTTGTTGAAGAAGAAGTTGACTTGTGGAGGAATCCTTAATGCAAAGGGAGGTTTCATCAAAACTAATCAAGTAGTTATTTTCATAGCACAGTTTAATGGCAGATAAGTGGCCATGTGTAAGAAAAGGAACAACAGGAACCTTCTTAAGATGCAAATGGTAAGTAGAGATTTGTATGAAAAAGTCACTAGGGTAGGTTATGGACATGCAGGCACCATTACCAACTAAAACCTAATCAAAACCAACATAAGATGTCAGATTGGTGAGTATACCTACATCAGGAATCATGTGATGCATGGCGTTAGAGACTATATACCACATAGCTTCATGAGGAGCATCAGTAGAGTGAGCAGCAAATGTCAAAGGTTCAACCACATAGGACGTATTATACTTCTGATGGCAAGAAGGAGTTGAGCGTCTAGGTTTCTCACAAATTTGACAAGTTCACTTAGAATTAGATCAATTATGCCCCATGGCTTAAAAGTAGCTAGATAATGATCATTGTTGTAGCTTGGTGGTATAAGAGACTTTGTTAGTGTTTAGAAAGTGGTAAGAATTGAGGTTGAAGGAGCTTCATCGGTATCATGAGACCTGATTCATCAAATGTTATTAAGTGTGGAGATTATCGGCCATGGGGTGACTCAAGTTAGAGTCATTATTGGTATAGAAGAGAAGAAGAAGGAGAAGGAGGGATGGTTAGGTCTAACACCAGCAGGAGGGGTGGTGGTGGCCTTTAAAATTAATGATTTAGATTTGGTTATTCGTGGGTGGTTGTGTGAAATGGCTCTGCCCAGGCACATAAGACATGATAGTTATGTTGCATATATCACCTCCAAGTGATATTTGCAAGACATTATATTATTGAGTGGGTTTCTAATTATGTTTTAATTTGAAAAATCGTTATTAATTTTTATAAAAATTTCAATAGAGTGCTGTTTTTTTATTTATGGTTTGGGTTTATCAAAACCTATAAGATTTGGCTTGTTTAGAAAATGCATATCACAAAATATTCATTTATAAACATTGTCTGTAAGGCCCATCAAAAGATTACAACCAGAATGCAAAACTTTTGGACTTAAAAGTCCATATCAATTCAAACTAAAGTATTTGATACTTAATTGATTATAGTCATCCAAGTTTATAAAATATGATTATAATAAAAATATTCTAGAAAACTCATAAAACCCAAGTCTTGTACATCGTCATCTAATTGGGTCATCCCGTGTATCTCTCATTTCCTATTGAATTACCAGTAGGACCTAAAAGGTTAATAAAATGAGCTGTGAAGCCCAATACAAAAGTAATCAAATACATACATGCATATCATGCAAACCTAAGCTAATGCAACAAGTACAAATTAAGTTTAATTAAGTTTTAGGCCTACAAACAAGCATTCCTAGCTTCTTAGAAATACAAAAATGCACAAGAGTACTCAAGACTCCTGCTAAGCAAAAACAATAATGTTTCCTCAGTGGATCATGCACCGAGAGGGGGGGGGGGGGGGGGGGGGGGGGGTGTGGTGGGGGGGAGAAGGAGAGGATGGGAGTGGTTCAATAAGTCCTTAGAATTTAGTGGAAAGAAAAGAAAAAGGTAGTCTCATATTAATCAATCCTATATAAACAGCTATCAATGAGCACAGTCCATTGTGACGTTTTATGTAAGAGTCCATCCCCTGCATAACTCTATTGCAACTTCGCATTAGCTCCTAACTAATCGTTTGGTTTTGGAATATCCCCTATTGACTACCTACCTATCCTTATCATACACACCATGGCGGGCCTAGGTGCCTATAACTACCGCATCATTTTGAAGTTGCGATCAGGTTCGTAACCTAGTTCGAAGGTGCCACTCCTGGCACAAGTGGCGAAGCAGCAACCAATAATTAACTAAGCCAAGTTTAAATTCTTAATACAATTAATAAATAATCCTAGTAAGCAACAGGCAATTACTGCGTACTTGATAATCGAAATGATCCTCGAGTCTCTCTTTAAAGTTTAATATCCAATATTATTCATGAATAAGGTCTAGAATTAGTTTAAGATTAACCTTTAATTCATTTATGTTGTGGTCACTCTAGTTAAATTTTATCTACTTAAGGATCATGTTTAACAAGTCATTTAAGTCTAAGGAAAAAGTTGGATCAATTTTGGTTCGATTTAGACAAGAAGTGAAGAAGGAAAAAGGGGCTAGCAAAGAACACAACTGGTCCATGGAAGGATGTATCTCCTAGTGTTTTAGTACATGGGGCGATGTATCTCCCCATATTTTAGTACACGACTTGATAGGTCAGTTGTGTTTCAAGTATGTTCCATCTTTGTTTAGGGGTTAAAGGGAAGCACGGGGGGAACACACGGCTATATGTATCTCCCCATTCTCTTCTGGGCTTCAAAGCATTTATAGAGTAGAGAGAGCTACGGAGGGGAACATGGCTGCATGCATCTCCCCATGTTTTCATGGGCTTAAACTGTTTTCAAAACAGAGAGAAGCACGGGAGGAACATGGTTGGATGTATCCCCTCATATTCTTCTAGATTTCTAGCGTTTTTAGAACAGAGTGAAGCATGGACAGGTACATGACCTCTTGTTTATGCCGTGCTTTTCTGGGTTCATGAAATATCATGCTCAAACTTGATATTTTTATCAAAAACATGTTTTAGAACAACTTTTAGTGATCTTAAAGGTATTATACTGCTGTATTCAAGTCTAATCTCCTACATTTTCATCATTCATTTGTTCAAACATGTTTAATTGAAGTTGAAAGTCTGAACTTCTAATTTTGACAACAACCACAAAAAATATCATGTTTTCTTTGAAATTTTCAAAACATTTCATATACAACTCTTCATTTAACTTACTCTAACATCAACTACACCAAAATCCATCACTTACAACTCATTCCAACAAAATCCAATCTTCAAATCATACCCAAAACGCCATTTAACACTATCATAGTAGACCTAGCTCCAAAACTATTATAATTTCATGAAAATAAGTTAGTTTTGATGTCTCACCTCATGCCAAACAATAGTTTCACTTGCATTAGTTGGGAAAGGTATTTAAGACTCCAAAATCACTCAAAAACTCGGTTTCTTGACACTCCAAATATGTATCAACTCACTTAAGTTAGTTTTCATGCTTAAAACGCTAAAATACTCACATTACAATAGCTTAAAATCTCATGCTTACCTTGACATGAATTTTCTTATGATGGTGAGTCTTTTTCCTCTTCTAACACTACTTCATCTTCTCAATTTTTCTCATGTAAAAGACATCACATGAGTTAATTAGTGCTATACTTTGCTAATTCCACTTATTTAGTACTAGGAAAAGGTTAGGATTTTAAGAACCTTACCTTAGATCTTAAGAGGGTTTCTAAAAGGGAATGAGATAGAAAAAAGAAAAGAAATATTTATATGGGAAAAGGAAAGGGTAGAATTAAGGTTTTAAACAAAGTGGAAAAAAAAAAAAGACCTCTTTTTAGGGTTTTTACCATGTAGCATGATCTTATGCATCTAAATCTTATGCGTATAAGGACCTTAGTTAGTTTTTAACAATTTAGGGCTTTTTTATTAACCTCTTGGGCTAATAATAATTTGAATATCCAAATAATTTTAATTTAACTACAATTTTGAATTTTTAGTTCACATAAATTCTCTGTTTGGGGTATAATCGTAATTTTGCAAAATTAGAGCTCTTAACTGCATTGTTTTGATTTTTCTTTTAAAATTTTCTTTTAAAGAGTTTTATTAAATTCTAATTTACTTTTTTTTTTTACATTTGAATTGTATTGGATTTTCTAAATTTAGGTTTTTGGTTTGAAACTAATTTAAGAATGTTGAAAAATTGAGTTGTTTAAATTCATATGTGACTTTATTTGGCTTTCAATAACTTTATTTGATTTTTTTTCTTATGATTGGTGTTTGTATCATTTCATTGTGATTACTAGGTTTATTCACTATCAGGTGTTGTTTTGAGTAGGAATTTGTGGATGGGTGTGTGTTTCCAGTGTCATCGATGTTGAAGAGGTGGTTGTTGTATGGAGGTGTTTCGAACTGCTGTTAGTGTGACTGTGGGTTGATGTTGTGTTTGAATAGCTTATGGTCTAGGTTGTGTTTGGTGTTTTAGCTTAGTTGTCATCTAATGGAGTTGGCTCGCTGTTAGTGATGGGGTTTGGTTCTAATGATGATAATGAGTCTGTGACAATGGTTAATGGGTATAGGGTTAGATTTCTAGAGAGAGAAAGGGAAAGGAGAAATAAGGTGAGAGTTCTAGAGAGAGAAGGCAAAAGGAGAGATATGTTGTTGGAAAATTATCATAAAAAAAATAATTTATTGTTGAAGAAGATGATATTGGCGAAGAAATTACCAAAAAAAAAAAGATTTGTTTAACTCATGCTCTGATACGATGTACAAATATTGTGAAGAAAAAGGACTTTATTATATTCAATAATGGTTTGAGTAAAGGATGCAATACATATATGAGAGTTAGAGTCATAAACCATAATGTAATGTGACTAAATAAACCTTATCATGATAAATGGAAAATATAAAAATATATATACAATAATATAGAACATCATCCACATATACTAAGAGAGCAATAAATTCATCAAATTTCATTCAAGTAAACAACAAATAATCATTTTTTGATTGTTGAAAACCAAGAGATGAAATGAAATGTGTAAACTCATGATTCTAATGATGGGAGCTTTGTTTCAAGCCATAAATAGATAGAATCAACTTACAAACATGCTTTGAAGGAACACAATCATATCCATCAAGTGGTTTTATATATCTCCTAATCTGTAAAGCCATGGAGAAAGGCATTGTTGACATCTAATTAATGCATATGCCATTTCTTAATAGCAGCCAAAGCAAGTAAAAGTCACACAATAGAAAGCTTTGCCACCAAAGCAAAAGTATGTGTATAATCAATACCCTTTACTTGATTATACCCTTGGCAATTAAATGAACTTTATATCATTCAGTAGATCTATTGAGTTTGTATTTAATTTTGTAAACCAACTTTGAATCTATGGCTTTCTTTCCTTTAGGTAAAGGAACAATTTCCCATGTTTTATTGGATTCTAAAACAAATATCTCCTTGTTCATGGCCTCAATTCACCAAGGATCATGTTTTGCTTCATGATAAAATTGCGGTTCTTGGATAGTTAACACATTTGCTAAAGATGCTATGTAATCAACAGGGTATTAGTTAAGTGTTTATGTATTTAAAAGGGGATAAGAAGTACTTAAAGAGTATGTTGCTTTTGCTAAAGTAGAATAAATATTATGCACAAGATCGTGAAGCCATGTTGGTGTTTTCCGAATTTTAATGGATACTTGATGACTAGAATGTGGTAGGGAAAGAGACAACTAACTAAGACAAACAGAGCAAGACTCTAAATGATGTAATTGTGTATCTGATTAAAAAAAAAAAAAAACAAGTGCGAGTTCTAGACTAGAAGAAATAGAAAATGAATTAGAATGAGATGACCATGTATCAAGTGAAACAATAGGAAACAGAACAAAAGAAGGAAATTTATGTGCAACATCATTTGATATGTGAAAAGGAAAGACTTCTTCTAAAAATTTAACATCTCTACTCACAATGATCTTCTTATCTTACAAATCAAAAACCTTATACCATTTTTCATTTGTGTGATATCCTACAAAAACACATTTTTTGCCCTTTACATCTAACTGGTCATTTGATCCATCCAAAACCAGCACATAGCATTAGACAACAAATTGTCCTTAATGTACTATAATTTAGAATTTTGTTGAACAATACCTCAAAAGGAGATTTCCAACCCAAACGTTCCATTAGCATCCTTGTCACGCCCCAAATGGTACCCTAAAAGTAACAGTCCGCCACATGCTATATAAGACTTACGAATCACTAATCAAGTCCTTCGAAAGTCTTGTATAGATATAAGGCGTCCTTTTACAATAATAGAATACTTGAACCGATGGAGTTAAAAAGTTTAATTTTGCATTCAATAGCATTAGAAAATAAATCAAAACACATATGTAATTAGTTACAAAATCTAAGCGGTATTCCTCCGCAAAAGAATATTAATTAGAGATCTATTACAGTCATCCAGAGTCTCTTGGTTTCCTACGGAAGTCTAAACAAATCTGATTACAACTTCTAGAGGAAACACCTAGCTCCTGTACCTAAGCTGTAGGTTGTCTCGGTCTAAGCCATATGAATTCATGCTGCAACAAATAAAAATTGTAGAGGCGTAAGCTACACTAGCTTAGTGAATGAGAACTTCCAAGATTGCAATTATAATACATTAATCAAACAAGTGATTAATCAGACAAGTGATATACATCAAACATATGAAATCATCAAACATATAACCAGCCAGAAATCATATGTGGATGGACTTGCGCCCTCCATCCCGGGTTAGCAGATTAACGAAAACTGTGGTACTACTAAATATGTCGTTTAGGATCACAGCCAACCAACTTATAAATTCGTTTGTGGATCACGATTAACCAATTTTTACACCGTTTAGGATCACGGGCAACCAAGCAGTGCTAATGCTCCATCTCCATTTATGGTATGAATGAGTCCATATTTATTTTCAATTCCGAATATTCAATTATATCAATTCTTTAAGTGATCAATCAATAATCGCAGGCAGTCAATCCTAATTCATCTATACAAGCAACAGTTAATCACCCGGCTTCGATATTCTTACATTCCATTTCTCATATCAACAACAACCATACAAAATTCCCATTCACCCCTATCATGCATATCCATTTTATCTTTACCAAATATCTAGTGCAACTATCATTACAACCACATACAATAATTGAAATCGGAAGTGGTACTCACTCGGTTATGGATCACCGGTCTTTTAGTAATAATAGTTCGGTGGTAGAGAATCATCGGTTTCGGGATCACCTAAAAAGGAAAAAATACCCTAATAAGTATTTCATCACTTAACTATTCCAAACTATTCAACAAAACTAGTAAATTCGCAATTCTCGTTATTTGCGGAAGTCTTGATTTAAAAAGGTCATAACTTGGTCATTTTAACTTGGAATTTCGCAAATTATATATCGATTTCTATCAACTTCGAAAGATCTATTTATTTCTAATATTATTTTCAAGTTTTGAAAATGTTTGGGTCACAAAACAGTAGGATCAGTTCTGATTAGTAACAATTTTCCAAATCCGAAAATAGTTTTGTAAATGTTTGAAATGTTTCTACTTTATAAATCAATTATACATGCAATATTAATGATTTCCTATCATGCATGGCATGTTATGAGTTTAATTTATGCATGATCTTGATGATGTTTACTAAAGGAAAATTTTAGAACTCTTCATTTTGCAAGACTTCAAGAATAACTACTTTTAAGAATACTAGTTTCCTAACTTTGATAACTCACTTGTGTTTTGGGATTATTTCTTAGGAATTTCTGGTTATCTTTGTTAGAATTGAGTCTTCATGATATTTATTACTTAAGACCTTCATTTCTACGTAAAAATTCCCATTTCATACTTTGTAAACATGTTTTCAAGTAAGATTTATTCAAAAATCCGAATTTTTAGAAATTTAGTTTTTGAATGTTTTCTTTAAGAAAAACTTGTTTAATGCATTAAAATTTAAGGTTTTATTATACCTATCCCCTAAGGACTTCATTTCTTAATTAAAACTTTCATTTTGAGTTTGGAAAATAGGTGTTTTTATGACCTTAATAAAAAATTACGAATTTCTTAAGTTGACTAGTAACTCCAAATTTCCTATCTTATTTTTACTCTTTGTTTTACACATTAATCTCATCAAAACTCATTTCAACTTATAGAAATCATTATTTAATGATATCTATTACCTATACCGTTCATTTTTCATATAAAACATAAGTTTTAGAGTTGATAAAAGGGTTTTTAAAACATGGCTTTGAAGTCATACGAATTTTTCATTTGTACATTTCAAACAAAAGTTTTTCTTTTTAAGTTTCTAATCTTATCTAACTAAAGATCTATTAACTACCATATTTATATATACAAGATAAAACCTTTATGAGTATTAATGCATTAAAAACACAATATTTTCTTGAGATCATGAATGTCAAGTATAACATGAACATCTAAATGCTAGATCTACTACTTATGATGCATGAAATGAAGTTTGAAAGCATGAACATGGATTTTTATGCGAGATCTCTACTTTACTCTACTATTATATGCATGAACATGAAGATAATCCAACAAAAACTCATTTAAACACAAGATCTACTCTTGTGATGGCTTGATATTTATGTAGTAGCATTTTCTTGTCCCTAGCAAGTGCTCATGGGGACTTTAACATGAAAACACTCATGAATAATCTTGCCATTACAAGATTTAATGTAGGAAAGGGTTAGGATTCATCACCTACGACTTGAATCAAGAAGAAAATGAAGAAGAAGACAAACTTGTGTGAGTGTATGTGTGGGATGTGGAGGCTCACAGCAAGAGAGAGAAATGGAGAGAGAGTTGTGTAATTTTTGAAACAAATGAAGTAAATGAAGGAGAGAGAATGTAAAAGATTATTTATAGTAAGTAAATTAAGGTTTGTTTTAATCATAAAAAGGAAAGAAAATAAAAGAAATTGGAGCAAAATTGGAGGGGCATGTGCCGCTTTTGAAAGAGAGGGAGAGAGAGAAATTGAAATTGTTTTGTTTTGTAATGTATGTAATAAAAAGTATTAAATGTAATAATTTGTTAAGAGACAAATTTTCATTGGAAAAGAAAATGTAATTGAGTGTTTGTAAGGATGTAAGACTAGGGTATGGCTTGTGAGTGTAGTAGGTTGTACTTGTGAATAGTAATGAATAGTAAACAAGACAATTACTTTACCGATAGTAAAGAAAATACAAGAAAAAGACTATAGCTGTAATTTTTATAACCTGCAAAATTATAAAATATATATTTTTGAAATCCTTATTAAATTTTGGTTCTAAAAAGTATTTCGGAATATTTTTCCGAATTTCTAGTTCTAAGGCTCGCTTTTCCGTAATGGATCTCGGGAAGGCCCGGAATAGAGAATTTTTTGAAATCAGAACTTTTCATGGTTTGAAATATACTTTAAAATAATATTCTACATTAAATTATTTTACAAAAGTTCTTTTAGTTTGAAACCGAAGGAAAGCCGGATCCAGGATTCATAGGTTTCTCTGACAAGCTTAAACTAATCTGGCTTAGGATTTTGGTTTCTGGTTTTCGAAGTTTACTTGGTTATTAGGAAAACCAGGGTTTACAATTCTATTAATAATTGTAGTAGAAGTAAATATACATTCATCCCAAAATTCTTTAGGCTAATTTGCATATATCTTAATTGCTCTTGTGGAATCAAGAAAATGACAATGTTTTCTTTTAACTATTCTGTTTTGTTTTGGAGTATAGGGAATAGGTCGTTGATGTACAATGCCAAAATCATTAAAAATAGCTTAACACTCTTTTGATAAAAATTCTACACCGTGGTTACTTCTTATAAATTAGGGAACTGCACCAAAATGATTTATAACATAAGACAAAAACTTGCCTAATATGCTTGATGTTTGATATTTATGATGCAACAAATAAGTCCAAGTACACCTACTTTTATCATCTACCAAAGCAAGAAAATATCTAGCTCCCGACATTGAAGTTACATTGTATGGACCCTACAAATCCACATGCATAAGTTGAAAACTATGAGAGGAACTTGAAGTACTCAAGGAGAAAGGTAATCTATGAGATTTTGCACGACAACAAGAATAACAAATGAAAGAAGAATCAACATTAATTCCATATGGGGTAATGTGTTTTAATTTTGATGATGAAGGTAGTCTCAAATGATTGTGTATCACGCCCTAAGGGTACACTAGTAGTAGCATACATTTCACACATATACACTATTATCAGTTATATCCTCAAAATAAACATTGATAAGAAATGAAAAATGAATTAAGTAATAATTTAGTAAAATAACTGACATCATAAGTCTTAAATAATATAATATTACAAATCGTATTCCTGTCCCATAAGTCTCCAAATACATAAACTAATATTTCAAATACTAACTAATTTATAACTAAGAAATAAAAATAAACAACTTACCCCAAACATCCCAAATTCTTCTAGCTTCTAAATCTTATTGGAGTCATGCTCCTAGAAAGAATGAACCAAGGTCGTAGAATAAGCCTGAAAGATCTTTAGAAGTGTGAGCGAAATCATGAGCTCAGTGAATAATCAGATATATTACACATTAAGCAAGTTCTTTAATAATCATATATAATACAACAGTCAAACAAAATCTTAAATACAAGTTTAGATGGTCTAGAATCCAAACAGTTTAGAGATTTACACCCTCTCATTGGAATTAAAGGATTTTGACTTAATGACCCATCTGTCTAAGCGAAACTAAGCATACAGGAAAATAAAAAAATACTCATCTTAGTTATCACTTTTTGAGAATATCTTAACAGACAATTTCTTGCATCATGCCCTAGAGACTCCGCTAAGTATTAGTAATTTCAAAGTGATACTATGGACCACGTCCTTCTTTTCCACTTAGTTCCCATAGAACCGATAGATCAAAGAAAATCTTGTGTAAAACTATCAGTCTTTATGTAGAAAAATCAAGCACTAATACAGAACTGAAATACTAATACGTAGTAAACTATCACATTTTTAAAATATGCAGTATTGCAATTCGTGTAATGCTTGATTATTTCATTTATAAAGCCAATAATTATTAATCAGGCTTGTGATGATCATACATTGCACACAAACATATATAATGTCTTTCTCAAGTCATTAGACAATTTGTATTATCACATTTATTATCTTAGTTTGTCAACATAAACAAACAACTTATATCACATACTCAATAGACTTCCACATCAACCATATTATTATCTTTATATTACATATGTCACTAGTTATAAACACAAACAGTGTAATAGATCTGAGTTACTCACTTGCTCATGATGATCAATCGTAATGGTCCTTAGGAATATCCATAAACTGATCAATACCACCTATTGGACAAATAAATATTCACTAATTAGATATATATATATATGTATAAATAATTCTTATAGGTTGTCTAAGTGTCTCAAAACCAGTTTTATTTTTTCTAAGTCTATATTCTCTTTTCTGGCTTATCTTATTAATATTATTTTCATTGTGTTTCTCTTGATCTTATTCATATTTTATTTAATTATTTTTGAGAATTACATTATCTTTATTTATAACTTTTATAAATTTTAATTTCTTTTAATATCTACTTATATAGAGAAAAGTTATATTTATTATATTTGTTAACCTTATTTGCTTACGTAGGGTAATAATTTCTACTGTTTACTGGTCATGTATCATAATCTAATCTTTTCGTTTAATTAACAAAAATGTTTCTTATTTGTAAAGGTTACTAAAATTTAACACTTACCAAATATTTAAACATACTAATCTTAGAATATTGATGTATTTACTAAATTTCATGTTCTATTTCTCTATATATATATATATATATGTATGTATGTATGTATGTATGTATTATAAGTTTCAGACAGACGAATTTTATCTAGGGCAAAATTTGCATGTATGCCGGCATAAGGTCGTTGACCTAGATTTTTAGGCTGCCAGCCTTCATAAATTTTTACATGTATTAAAATTTTATGTAACGTCATTCTAGCGTAAGCTGGCTTGAAGGCCGCCAGCTTACCTATGTATGTCACCAGCTTTTTTTTGTACGCCACCGGCGTACATACTGTTCATCATCTTCTTCAATTTTCTTCTTCAATTTTTTCCAGTTTGTATTTCATTTTTATTATACCTTATATGTATTATACTTATTGTTTTAGCTATTTTTGAGTGTTTTTCCATGATCATTAGCTATTGTTTGTGATATATTAACACATATAATATCTCATAATCATCATAATAATGTGATTTCTTAGCTTCTATATATATCATGATGCATAAATAGAGTTTTAGAGTTAGATATTACCTTGTATGAGCTGAGTTTGGTTTGTTAAACCTTCTTTCCAGATCTAGCCCGAACCTATAGTTAATGAGAACTTTGCTTAAGCTAATGTTTAATACACATACTAACTTAAAACAAATTTTATTTATCTTAACTTGTTCACTTCCTAAGCTTATATTTGTATCTTGTTAAAGCTGTTTTAAATGGAGCTGTGTCTGTGTGTTTTGTGTTGTTGTTTTGAGCTTTTATTGTGTGTTTTAAATGCTTTGTTTATAGCTAATTGATGGATGCATTTATAAGCAAAGAAGCAGCACTCTTTCTTCTTGAAATTTCGACTGAATATGCAAGTTGTTTCTTGCTTAAGTTGCTGCAGTTAATAGGGTGTTTAATTAAAGAATTTTGATTGGTTAAATCCTTAGTCAATTTGACTTTGTTGTGTGAAAATTTAGGCAATTTTTTTAAGAGTTTCGGCTGCTTCAAGTTTTAAAATTCCCCAACCACAAATTATGCAATTTCCACAAAAATAGTACACTTATAATTTAAGTAACTTAATTATATAAATAATTATCTAAGTTTTATGGTAGTTTATCAAATTATATGGGTATAAATATGTTAGTTATATGGGAGTTTTGTCTCAAATATTTATTTAAAGCTTCTACAAATTTTCTAGATTATCTTTCAGTTTAAATTTTGAGTTTAATGTTTATGCAATTAATTATTATGTAATTAGGGTTTTCTAAGCTTAATAGATCAATTTCGGCTTTGGTCTCTAAGAGCTTCAGAATTCCCTAACTAAACCATTAGTGTAATCCCAATATATACTTGAAGTCTAGATTGTTAGCTATGGATCTGTTTTTGTTCCTATCGTGTATTTATAACTTTAACGATTCATCCCTAAATTATTGTTATCTAAGTATAGGCTTTATTGATTATTTACTCTCTAATACACTTGAAATCTTAACTAAATTATTTCTATCTTTTGAGTTTTCGAAACCTACTATGAAATCTTGTCTTTGGTATCTATTACCATCGAAGAAACTTCATTTTAGAGCTTAAAATCATAGATATGTTCATAACTTCTGTAGTTTTATTTAGGATTTTTGTTGAGTCCTACATGACCATCTATTTTATAATTATTTTTCTATTCATTTTACTGGTATGTAAAATTCTCTGGGTTTACATTATATATTAATCGAAGAGACTTGACAGAATCATGACTAATATTATTACAATCAGACAATGACAAACGTTTAGAAGGATTACAACCTAAAGAATTGACACAATAATGAAAACTACGACAACATGAATCAAACACAAGCATGTAAAGTCTATTCTTAACATCAACCTTTGCAACATTCTCTTTGGTGTTCGAGTCTTGAAACAAACATGTATTAGCATGAAAAACAACAACAAGGCTAGAAGATGAATGAAGCTTCGGAATTGAAACAAGGTTATGATGAAAATCTAGAACAAAGAGTACACTATCTAAACTCTAACACAATGCGCTCATTTAATTGTATAGTCCCAAATTCATGTACAGATTTCTTGCTACCATCAGGTAATTGATGCAAATTGGTCGTTTAAGTGACTGTTTGTTTTTTGGAAGATGAACGAAGGGGGTCATATGATCTGAAGTTCCTGTGTCTACTATCCAATCATTCATAATTTGTTCATGAACAAAAAAGACCCTAGAAATGGCTCGAAGATAGAGACCTGACTTGCAAAATGAAGAGTCTGATCTCAATTGAGATTTGCTGCATTTCCTTTCAAGGCCTTTACCACTTCTTGATGGACTTGGGTGAGGAAAACAGCATCTATAGCTGCTTCAAAAGAACCACGTTTTTTATTCCAGTATCTAAAGGTGTTTCTTGCACAATCTGAGCTACAAATTTAGCATTAGAATTTCTCCTTTCTCTTCCTAGATAGTACCAATCCAAATATCCAACAATTCCAAAAGAATTATTAACTAAGTGATCATTCCTTTTGCAATGAGTTTATGTCATCCTCAAACCAGGTTTTATTTTTCTTCCATCTTTCTTATTAGATCCTCTTAACTAAACCGAGTATTAAAGGTTGCTGCTATTTCATCAATACAAACATGACTCCTTAACACTTGTGTTTTGTTTCTCAACTTGGTATACCAAATAATATGCTTTGTTGACTGAAAGAAGTGGATTAAGACAAAGAATATGCCTCCCATATGATCATAAGTGTCATAAAAAAATGTACAAGTCTTGTTTGTTTTCTGAATCAGGAAGTCCTCTTTGCAAATCACAAGAACATCCAGCCAAAACAACATATACGCACAATTTTTTAATCTTATTGTAATATGCAGTAATTGAAGCCTGTCCTTGACGCAAATTCACAATTTCATGTTGAATTTTATATAGTAAAGAAATATTAGTTTGGCCATATCTTCTATAATATCTTCCCAAAGTTCCTTTCTGAATAGAATATGTGAAACCTTCAACTAATTCCCTAGTCATAGTGTTTAATATCCAGCATCTATTCATATGATCACATGGATTCCATTTCGCAATTTCAATCTTATTATCTTGTGTGTGTTTCATACAAGATCCATCAATGAACCTTAACTTAGATTTCGCACCTCGGGCTAATTTGATGGAGATACTCCAGCCTAAGAAATTTAATCCATTGAAAACTTGTGTAGTAATAAAAGTCCACTTATTGTTTGATCCAGACCAGTAAAGCAGATCGTTACGGTTCTGATTCAAATTCATAATCGCAGCATGCGTCGCGATGTGTAAAGTAACAGATGATTTATCGAACAGACGAAAATAACGCAGAAGCTTACTTGTAGGTTACAGCTACAACTCTGATTCCATGAAGACAGTTACAATCCAGAAAATTACATCACGAAGTGAAGTAATGATATCTGAGATGAACATCAGATTAAGGCTCGTAGAGGAAAAACAGAGAATTTCAAGAACATAGAAGAAGAAGTGTAAAATGACCATCAGTTGGTTAGTTTCTTACAAAGTCAAAAAGGCTTTTATACGTACATCAAGGACCATTCAGAAAAGGGCACCCGTAACCAATCAAAAAATAGCAGACAGCTATAACAAAAATTAAATATACACATATATCTGTTGGGATGCGAGTTGATGTTCACCATTATTTAAACTTCTTCCCTCCAATTCAATTCAACTAAGAGAACCGAAAGATACGAAGGGAAGAGGGGGAAAAAATTCAAGGAAGATGAATCAATCTGCCAAATCTTGCAACTTGTCTCAAAGATGGGTGATTTGCGTCCTTATCACCTCGGTTCTCCTCTCACACGGAATCCGGTGGAACAGGATTTCTTCTCCTCAGCTTGATTTCCTTACTGATCAGCTTATGTTGCTACAAGCAACAAAGGATTCCCAGATGGACATGGAATACGATTTCTATCGAACTCATGTCCAGATTTGGAGAATATTATAAGGATTCACTGATATTTATACAAGACGGCCAGACATCCTCGCGGGCCTGCTTAGGTTGATGTTCCACGACTGTTTTATCCAGGTTTTCTCGCTCACATTATCTGTTTTCTTTTCTTTTTCTCTGTCTTTAGTCAGTCGCTCTATCGATTCTTGTTTGGTTGCATGGACTTTTCTGCAGGGCTGTGATGCTTCGGTGTTCCTGGACGACAGCAGTGGCAACAGCAGTCGATAGGCCATCCCCAACCAAACACTAAGGGGATTTGACGTCATCAACGAAATTAATCTGAGATTGAGATCCACTGTCCTGGAGTTTCTTGCGCCGATATTGTTGTACTTGCCACAAGAGAAAGCATTCTCCTGGTACTCTACTGCTATGGATGCCCCTCTTTTTTTTCTTTTAATTTCTTCCCCCCTTTTTGGCATTTATTCTTTAAATTTAATGATTACCATGATGAAATTATCGTAGGCTGGTGGCCCTTTTTATCCTCTTTTAACAGATAGAAGAGACTGTGTCCAATCCTACTTCTCTGAGGCAATGGCTGAAATCCCAAATCCAATGAAAACGTCACAAAGATTCTTGATCTGTTCGGCCGCAGAGGTTTCACAATTAGAGATACCGTCAGCCTCTTAGGTGATCTTTGGTTACCCCCTCTCCCCATTTTTGTAGCATAATCTTTCTATTCAGCTTTTGATGAGTTTCGCTTAATGTGTGAATTAGGAGATCACACCGTGGGCAAGATTGGATGCCAGTTCATTTCAAACCGCCTCCACAACTTCTCAGGAACTGCCCAGCCTGACCCGACTTTGCCTTCTGATTGACTCCAGGAATTGAGACGAAAATGTGGCAATGGAAGCCAGGGACTCAAATCTTGCATCTCATCAGGATCAGGCTTTGACACCCATTATTACCGAAACTTGACGTGAGGATCTTTGCGGGCGGATCAGCAACTGATGGCAGATCCGAGAACTGCAAGGCTGGTAGAGGCATGTGCCTTTGATGATGTTCTACCTTTAGGATGGACTTTGCACGTGCTATGGTGAAGATGTACGCCCTAAGTACATTGAATCGATCTCAAGGGATGATCCGGAGAAATTGCTCCTCCCTAGCTGCGTGGCAGCTGGCGCTTCTAGGAGAGCAAGGGATCCTTTTAGGATAGCTTGATTGCTTAAGAATGCAAGACCCGGAAGAACGGTGTATTTGTTTTACAAATTCTAGAAAAGAAAGTACTTAAATGTTGCATTGGATGCTAAACTACTTATCCATGCTCATTTCTGTGGCTTTTCCACAATGTCCTGCTAAAATGGTCTTGTAACCTTTTTTTCTTTTTTTTTTTTTTTTTTTTTTTTTTTTTTTTTTTTGAAGTAATCGATTTGTATATGAATTTTTCATATAGCTATTCTGGTTCTATTTGATCGTTCCAGGAAGATCTGGTTACTGCAAAAGCCTATCTTAATGGCTCAGAGATATAGGTAGATCATGGGGTATCAACATCAAATGGTCCGATTCTTATCTGGTTGTTATGAGCTGTGAAGACAGTTATTGGCAGTTCTCCAGGTAAGATGGATAACCTCCATTATCAATCGTTGCATAATTATAGGTTCGAAGTAATAAATTATTTTTTTAATTATTATAAGTATAATTTCTCTTAGATTCATAATCCTCGACTGATCTGTGTATTCAGTTGAAGAAAAGAAGTTAAAATCATGCTGGCTTTCTCGTTTAAAAACTGAAAAAAAAAAAATTATCAGGTACTGTTTTTAATTATCTTAATTTAAAAAAAGAGGAAAAAATTATAATGACTCAAGTTTTTTATATTTGTTCCATTTATTATTCAATTTTCTTTTTAATTTTGTAGTCATTGAATTTACAATTTTCAATCCCACCTTTGCAACATTTTTGGACTCTCCATTAAAATAATCAAGAATGGAGTGAATAAAGTTCATTCAATAAAATTATCAAACTAGACCGAAATTTGAGCCATAATAAATAGGATAAAGGAGAATAAATGAAATTATAATATGAATGGCAAGGAATTTCTGATTCATAAATGGCAAGCTTACCCATACCTTCATCTAAAGGACTTTCCGTCAATCATCTAAACTTGTATTACTTTCATAATGGGTTAAAATCAGTCACTCCTATCCTATATAATTGACCCATGTGGAACATCTAGAGATTATATTATAAGACCTAAATAAATAGTCCTTCACCATTTATAATCAAGTCATAATAACTAAGAAATACATAAATACTTCTATTCATAAACACTTTACATTTTATTTCTTTACAAGATAATCATATTTTCCTATTCCTTTCTAATCAACTAACCTGTCATGTATTATTGGAAAAAACAGTACTATCCACTTTTGGGGGTAATAGTTTGAATAAAAGATGAAAGATTGTTATAGTTATAAATAAATACATACATATATATATAAGAAATCGCTAACACTTTTATTAGGATGCCACTGAGAGAATGTTGATGTGACAAGTTAATTTTGCAAGTGACAAATCCAAAATTAAATAAAGATAAATCAAAAGAAAATGTTATTTACGCTCAATGCCAATGGAGATTATTTAGTTGCTAGCATTTTATGAAATATTCAAGCGAATAATAATAATAATCATAATATATTATAATATTATTATATTACAATAATTTACAGGAAAGGAAATATCAAGAATTTACTATACACATCCCTTTTCTAATATAATATAGATGTTTCAAATAGGTCTAGAGGAATGGGAAAGAAGTGGCTGATTGTTCCACATGGGTTAACCCATTATGAAATTAATACAATATATTATCCAACACAACTTTACAAGTAGGGATGTAAACGGGTCGGGTCATCCTGTCCCAAAACCCGACCCGATTACAAAATAGGTGTCCCAGAACCCGACCCGACCCGATTATTTAGGAACCCGCCCGACCCGAACCGACCCGTTTAATATATTACATAATTAAATGCATCATTTTATTATTTCATTAAATTATTATTGTAGTGAGGCATGTTGAGGAGGGCAAAAATTTCAATGGAGTTGATAAAATCCTAATTTTTATTTTAAAAAAATTAGAAAACGTTAAAGACAGGTAAAAATTATTAAACATGAAAATTGAATATATAAGATAAAGTCAATAACTCAAGACATGTCATTGCCTAAAATTATTAGAAGACTTACATATATATTATATATATATATATATATAAAATACATCCAACTAATAATAATAATAATAATAATAATAATGACACTACACGACGATCTATATATTCTTGATTTATTTGTCATTATATATATATATAATATATTTTTCTGAGAAAATTAATTTTTATACTTTGTTGTATGCATGGAAAAGAAATGAATTTTGAAAAAGTGGGGAAGGTGCACATGGAAACCGATTTTCTCTGGATAATTGGTCAGTGATTATTAATTGTAAATATAATTTATATCCTATCATGTGACTCAATACATGAATAACAAAATAATTATATGAAAAGCATCATTCAACTAATGAATAAGTAAATTCCTTAAACTAAATTTTTAATTTTTTTAAATTAAATCGGGTCGGGTTTTCCCAACGGGTTATGAGTACAACCCAAAACCCGACCCTAAACTTATAGGGTATGACCTATAGGGTTTTTAGCAGGGTGGGCGGGGGGTACCCTATAACGACCCGCCCGGTTGCATCCTATTTACAAGTTCAGATGGTGAGGAAGCCTTATTATAATAATTTCACTAATTCTCGTTTATTCACTTCATTCATGATTATTTTAATTGGAGTCCAAAAGTGTTGCAAAGGTGGGATTGAAAATTGTAAAATCAATGACTTCTAAATTTTAAAAATTTTGAATAATTAATAGAAGAAGAATATCAAATAATTGAGTCACCATAAATCTTTCCTTCTTTTTTACGTTATGATAATTAAGAAAACTAGAACCTAATAAATTTTTTTCCAGGATTTATACGAGCAAGGCAGCATGATTTCAACTTCTTTTCTTCAATTGAATACGGATCAATTGAGGATTATGAACCTGCAGAGATATTATACTTGTAATAAATAAGTAAATATATACAATGCAACGATTTATTAGGGCCTAGGTAAATAATTAATTGCTTAAGCTTTTTGCTTCGCACACTCACATTCCAACTTATGTTCCTCCCATTGTATTACCTTGAGAACTACCAATAACATCAATCTATGGTTTAAGAATGCTTTGATTTCATGTACTTCAGAGCAAGCAACGACAGCAACTACCAAGAAAAAAAATTAGAAGTGCAAAGCTTCCACTGTATTGATAGATAAGTATAGGACCATTTGATCCCCATGATCATATCTCAAAGCCATTAACATAACCATTTATTTGCAGTAACGTGATCTTTCCAGATCGATCAGATAGAACTGCAAACTCAAACTTCAAACGAAAACTAGAATAACTATATGAAAAAAAAAAAAATCGTATGCAATATCAATTACTTCGCTGAAAATGTGCCCCAAAAAAAAAAAAAAAATAGAGGTTACAAGACCATTTTAGCAGGAAATTATCAAAAAGTCATAGAATTAATCATGGATCAAGTGTTTAGCATCCACTGCAACATTTAAACCCCAAGTAGTCTTTTTTTTCAGAATTTGAAAGCAAATATACCTTTCTTCTGGAACATGCAATCTTAACGAATCAAGCTACCCTAAACGATCCCTTACTCTCGAAGATGGGCCAGCCGCTACACAGCTAAGGAGGAATTTCCCCGGATCATCCGTTGCGATCAAGTCAATGTACTCAGACTGGCCATCTTCTCCATAGCGCGTGCAAAGCCCATCCTAAACGTATAACCATCATCAGAGGCATATGCCTCTACCAGCCTAGCAGTTCTCGGATCTGCCATCAGTTGCTGATCCGCGCGCAAAGATCCTCTCCCCTGCATCAAGTTTCGGTAAAAATGGTCGTCAAAACCTGATCCTGATAAGATGGAAGAGTTAAGTCCCTGGCTTCCATCGCCACATTTTCATCTCAATTCTTCGAGATAATCCGAAGGCAAAGTCGGGTCAGGCTGGCCAGTCCCAGAGAAGTTGTGGAGGCGGTCTGTGCTGAAATGGCATTCAATCTCGCCCATGTTATGAGCTCTTAATTCACATAATAAGTGAAACACATCGAAAGCCGAATAGAAAGATTATGCAACAAAATGAGGAGGGTTTAACGAAAGATTACCAAAGAGGCTGACGGTATCTCTCATCGTGAAACCTCTGCGGCCGAATAGATCAAGAATACTTGTGATGTTTTCATTTGGATTTGGGATTTCAGTCATTGCCTCGGAGAAGTAGGATTGAACACTGTCTCTTCAACCGTCAAAAGAGGATAAAAAGTGCCACCAGCCTGACAACAGCATCGTCGTCATCGTAATCATTAAATTAAAGAATAAATCCCAAAAGGGTGAAAAGAAGGGAAAAGAAAGGAGAAAAAAGGGACGTTAGAGTACCAGGAGAATGCGTTCTCTTGTGGCAAGTACAAGAATATCGGCGTAAGAAACAACTTCAGGACAGTGATTCTCAATCTCAGACTTAATTTCGTCGATGACGTCGAAATCCCTCAGTGTTTGGTTAGGGATGGCCTGCTTCTCTGTTTATCGACTGCTGTTGCCACCGCTCTCGTCCAGGAATACCGAAGCATCACAGCCCTCCAGGAAAGTCCATGCAACCAAACAAGAATCGATGGAGCGATAGACTAAATCAAGGAAAAAGAAAACGAAAAAGAAAAATAATACAGATAATGTCAGCAAGAAAACCTTGATGAAGCAGTCGTGGAACATCAATCTATGCAGGCCCGCGGGGATGTCCGGGCTGTTGGGAATTTACGATCCAAATCTGAATCGTGCAGCGGAAAATTTTTTTTTTTTTTTAATTCCCAATCGGATCCAAGCATTTCAATTAAATCAGAAATAAAAGGGAATCGTGTACCTTTTTATTTTGATGATGGGATCAAGGAGATGCAGATTATACCAACTCCCTCTACCGGTATCCACGCGAATGAATTGGATCTTCGTGTGTGCTAGCACGTCGAAAAATTTCGACCTTTGGGAATCCCTCTCTCTTTCTTTCTAGGTTACGAATTTTCTTTTCTAAATGACGGCCAGCGTCAGATGATCAAAAATTAACCTAGAAAGAGAATATATATAGAAGGGTTATGTCCCTTCAATTACCCTGATATATATAAGGGTTATGTCTTTTCAAATTACCCTGAACAAATTAGGGTTTATGTAGAAAGACATATATATCCTTATTATCTTAATTTATTTATTTGTTAATTTTAATCTAATTAAAATCGACAAATAAATAATTAATCAATTCCCAATACGATTATCGAAGATCCATCTTATTCATTCTTTATGTGTGACCCTGTAGGTTCACATAAAATTGGTAGTAGCTCTTAAACATTTTTAGGACTACAAGACATAATTGGTCTCTAGCAAGACATTATGTCTACCCAATTTTAGTGAAGATCGATGATCCGACTTTACCTACTAACAGTTAGTCATTCAGTCCTTTTGTTACACGATATCTTATAATCAAACATAAGGTGTGGATCAAAACACTCTTATATTGTCTAATTACTTATTTCTTGAATCTAGAGTTTGACTGACTTAAACAAATGATATTGATAACTCTTTATCAATTCATTCGAGCATGGCCATGCATTTCTCAGTCTTACTCATCAAGAGGCCGATAGATATCTCTCTCAAATTAATGAGATGAACAAATCCCTTCACTAACACTCACATTCCTCTATATAACATATTGCATGCCCAAGTTTATTCTTGCAATCATCCGATTAAAGATGATGAAGAGATGAATCAAAACATGAAAACTGTTATATAGGAATCCATGGTGCCATTAGGTCAAAGGACAAACAACATTGTAAAAAGAATACTTATTGCATTGATCCATACAGTATTCTTATATTGGTCAATCCAATACAATACACTCCTGTTTGTATCTATGTGCTGAATTGATATCCCATATCCATGATCAGTAAAACTTGATCATCATACAGCAATCATACTAGTCTTAATTCATTATCATTCCACATAATGAGTGACTAGGGATAATTTAGAATAAAGTTATAATTCAGCTTATGGTTCTACTATTAAAGTCACATACTTTAATGACATAAGGTATAACTAAATATTCAAGGAATAACATTACCAAAGTAAATAGGCCAAAAATAACTTTGATAATTAAAATGACTTGATAACAAACATACAAATGATAAAGAATCCATATGGCCTAGGGCACATAACTAGCAATCTCCCACTTGCACTAGGCCTGGCTAACAACAGATTTGATGCCTAACGCACAAGTATGACCATCATGCTTAGACTGGGAAAGAGGCTTAGTCAATGGATCAGCAACATTGTCATCTGTGTGTACTCTGCATATCTTGACATCTCCTCTATCGACGATCTCTCGAATGAGATGGTATCGTCTGAGTATGTGTTTGGATCGCTGATGTGATCTTGGTTCCTTAGCCTGTGCAATGGCTCCATTGTTGTCACAATAGAGGGCTACAGGATCTGCAATACTAGGAACAACTCCCAAAGAAGTAATGAACTTCTTGATCCAAACTGCTTCCTTAGCTGCATCTGATGCTGCTATATACTCAGCTTCTGTTGTAGAATCTGCGACTGTATCCTGTTTGGAACTTTTCCAGCTTACAGCACCTCCATTCAAACAAAACACATAACCAGATTGCGATCTGTAATCATCTAAATCGGACTGAAAACTGGCATCCGTGTAACCATTAACAACCAGATCGCCTTCTTGTCCTCCATATGTCAAAACTACATCCTTAGTCCTTCGTAAGTACTTTAGAATGTTTTTGACTGCTATCCAGTGACTCTCACCTGGATCTGATTGATATCTACTAGTGATGCTTAATGCATAAGCGACATCTGGTCGAGTGCATAACATGGCATACATGATGGAACCAATAGCCGAGGCATATGGAATCCTACTCATGCGTTCCCGCTCTTCCTTAGAAGCAGGACATTGAGTCTTACTCAATTTGATTCCATGTGACATTGGTAGGAATCCTCTTTTGGAGTTTTCCATACTAAACCTTTTAAGTACTTTGTCAATGTATGCACTTTGACTCAGGTTAATGATCTTTCTAGATCTATCTCTATAGATCTTGATGCCTAGAATATAGGCAGCTTCACCTAAGTCCTTCATTGAGAAACAATTTCCTAACCATGTTTTTACGGTCTGTAATGTAGGAATATCGTTTCCAATGAGTAATATGTCGTCTACATAAAGCACCAAGAAAACTATTGCGCTCCCACTAACTTTCTTGTAAACACAAGGTTCATCTTCATTCTTGATGAAATCAAACTGTTTGATTGCTTCATCAAAACGAAGATTCCAACTCCGAGATGCTTGCTTCAATCCATAAATGGACCTTTGAAGCTTGCAAACTTTATGTGAATTTCCTGGAATGTCAAAACCTTCAGGTTGTGTCATGTACACATCCTCGAGAAGGCTTCCATTCAAGAAAGCTGTTTTGACATCCATTTGCCATATTTCGTAGTCATAATACGCAGCTATAGCAAGGAGAATTCTAATAGATTTAAGCATGACTACAGGTGAAAAGGTTTCATCATAGTCTATACCATGAGTTTGTTTAAAACCTTTTGCGACTAGTCGAGCTTTATATGTATGTACTTTACCATCCATGTCAGTTTTCTTTTTGAAAACCCATTTACACCCAATGGTTTTGACACCATCAGGTGGATCAATCAAAGTCCAAACTTGATTATCATACATGGATTGCATTTCCGTTTTCATGGCTGCTAACCATTTCTCAGAGTCAGGGCCCTTTATCGCTTCCTGGTATGACACGGGCTCACTTTGATCTATGAGTATCACATCACGATCATCAGTGACTAGAAATCCATATCTCAAAGGCTCATGATGAATCCTACCAGATCTGCGCGGGCCTTCAGCTAGTGGTGCAGGCTCAACAACATTTTGTGAGTCTGATTGAATATCCATCAAAGGTGTTATGTCTGTTTGTGGTTCTCGAACTTCTTCGAGTTGTACTTTACTCCCACTAGTTCCTTTAGAGACAAATTCTCTTTCTAGGAAGTGACCGTTACGAGCAACAAACACTTTGTTCTCAGATCGGTTGTAGAAGTAGTATCCTTTTGTTTCTTTTGGGTATCCCACAAACAAACATTTATCAGATTTGGGTGCCAATTTGTCAGACAATTGACGTTTGACATAAGCATCACAGCCCCATATCTTTAGAAAAGACAAGCTAGGACGTTTTCCAGTCCATAATTCATATGGTGTCTTTTCAACTGATTTTGATGGAACTCTATTTAATATGAACGCAGCAGTTTCAAGGGCATATCCCCAAAAGGATATTGGAAGATCTGTCTGACTCATCATCGATCTAACCATATCTAATAAGGTACGATTCCTCCTTTCAGAAACGCCATTCCATTGTGGTGTTCCTGGAGGAGTCAATTGTGAGACTATCCCACAATCCTTAAGATAGTCAGAAAATTCTTGGTTTAAATATTCACCACCTCGATCTGATCGAATGGCCTTAATATTTTTACCAAGTTGATTTTGCACTTCATTTTTGAACATCTTGAACTTTTCAAAAGATTCAGATTTATGCTTCATGAGATACAGATATCCATACCTACTGAAGTCATCAGTGAAAGTAATGAAGTACAAATAACCTCCTCTAGCAGGTGAACTTAATGGTCCACATACATCTGTATGTATTAGGGCCAATAAGTCAATGGCTCTCTCACCTTTTCCAGTGAAAGGAGCTTTTGTCATCTTACCCATTAAACAAGATTCACATGATTCATATGATTCAAAGTCAAATGAATTCAGAAGTCCATCTTGATGAAGCTTAGATATGCGTTTCTCATTAATGTGTCCCAAGCGACAATGCCAGAAGTAGGTTGGATTCAAATTATTAGATTTGAATCTTTTGGTATTAATGTTATGGATGGACTTATTATCAGAATCATCAAAGTTCAGAACATAGAGACCATTCACTAAATGAGCAAGACCATAAAAGATGTCTCTATGATGGATAGAAATTATATTATTCTCAATAATAAATTTAAAACCATCCTTGTCTAAACAAGAAACTGAAATAATGTTGCAGCTCATAGCTGGCACATAATAACAATTATTTAAAATTAAAATAAGTCCAGAAGGCAAAGTCAATTCAAAAGTTCCTGGCTAGGCAGTGCAGCAACCTTTGCTCCATTTGCCACGCGTAAGTCCACTTCGCCTTTAGTCAACTTTCTACTTTGCTTGAGACCCTGCACATTTGCACAAATGTGAGATCCACAGCCAGTATCTAATACCCATGATGCAGAAGTAGATAAATTGATTTGTATGACATAAATACCTGAAGTGGTAGTCTCACTACCCTTCTTCTTTTTCAGATCCTCCAAATATAGCTTGCAATTTCTTTTCCAATGACCCGGTTCATTGCAGAAAAAGCAAATCCCTTCTTTGGGTGGCTTGGCCTTTTTCTGAGATTTGGGCTTTTTAGCATTGGTCTGACCTTTTGCTTTTCCCTTTCCCTTACGTTTGCCATTGCCATTCCCTTTTTTTCTTCCCTGTCCCGCTTGAACCATCAGAACATTATTGTTTGTCTTAATGTTCTGTTCTGCATTCTTAAGCATCCCATGCAGCTCCATTATAGACGTATCCATTTTGTGCATGTTATAATTCATCACAAACTGGTTATAGCTAGGAGGTAAAGAGCCTAGGATCATATCCGTGGCTAACTCCTACTAATAGGAGAACCAAGTCTCTCAAGTCTATCAATGTAGCTCTTCATTTTGAGTACATGTGCACTCACTGAGCTACCTGGAGCCATCTTACAAGAATTCAATTCCTGTGTGACTGTAAATCTTTCATGCCTTGCCTGTTCTTGGAACATTTCCTTAAGGTGTACGATCATATCGTACGCCGACTTGTGTTCCATCAGCTTCTGAAGCTCAGGTTCCATGCTAGCAAGCATGATGCAAGTCACATCCATTAAATCCTCTTTATGCTTGTTATAAGCATTTTTCTCGGCTCTTGGAGCATCAGCAGTAGGTTCATTTGGGATTGGCTCATCAATCACATACAACTTCCTTTCGTAGTTAAGAACAATTCTTAAGTTTCGATGCCAATCAAGGAAGTTTGTATTATTTAGTTTATCCTTTTCAATGATTGAACGCAAAGATGCATTGTTTGTTGCCATGATCTACATATAGAAGAATGCAGTTTAATATCTTTATTAAGTCATCTTACATAGTTCCACTATATTATCAAATTAAAACCCTCCAAAATTAATTTGAAGTTACTTTTAAAAACATATAGTGGGTGAAGATCCATATTTGACTAAATATTGAGTCAGCTATGGCATGACACTCAATATTCAGTTAATTAGGTAGGAAACTCATTCCAATTACATCATATGTAATTCTTGTTTACGGGATTGACATTATAAGTACTGGCCTATTAATCCCATTCAATGCCATAGGCCCAAAACCGTTTTGATGGCCTATTTAAGTCTAACCATTACGACATGCAAATAACACTATTATTCACTCCTGTCTGACTAGGATGGTCTTTTGTACCCTGCTTTGGCAGAACCTACAATTGGACAATCTAAGTCTTGACAGGTGTCGAAACATGGAAGGCATTTTATGACTTAGTATTTTGTAAAGGTTTATTTTATCTATATGTTAAAACCTTATCATATTAGATGGATACTAAGCATGTAAATGTGCAAACGTGGTATCACATACATTCACATATATCATCATATATGGTATAACATGCTTATAAAGAAAAAGAGAAAGTGTCATAGTATGGCCCTTAATCTATGTTAATCTTCATAAGCCAATATGAAGATCAACGGTCCAAACCTAAGGTGAGAATCCATAAGCATGGATTTAAAATGATAGAACTCATATCTTCATCATGGTGCTTTGACTTCTCCATCATCATGGGTTCGAAAATCTTCATTACATCTTCATGTCTTCATTACAAGATAAAGAAGATACAACAAAACCTACTACTACTAGTAGAATATAAATTACAACAAAACAAAACGACACGCAGGCCGTATTTATAAAATTACAACCCAAGATGTAAAAGAAAGCAACCTGCCAATCACATAGGTCTTAGGGCCATACTATGCACCATGCATTCAACACAACATATATGAAAATTATACATATGGCTTAAAACAATTCAAAACCACTCACATATGTTGACTATCATAATAGTCGAAAAATTGCAGGGGTCAAGGGGACTGCGTCCCTTGTGGGGTTTCAGGGGCAACGCCCCTGAAACCTAGACGAAATTGAAAAAGAGAGTAACAATTTTCTTTACAAAACTGAGTTGTAAGAAAAATTTTTCATCAATGAGAATCCATAAATTTATGTTCAAAACTGTTAAGGCGTTTGTTCATGTATAGCAGAAATAAAATATAAGAAACCATTCTGCTATCATATTCTCATTGAGAGTGGTAAACAAATTTGATAAATAAATCAAATCATAACGTCCTTTAAAATTGCAGATCACTATTCATCTAATTGCAGGAGTCCAAACATTTGAAAACCGATTTAAAACATTAAATATGATCTGCACGGTAAGAACATTATCTATTTACTTTTGTAATCCGATTACAAAACAAAACAAAAATTCAATTTCGTCCAACGCTGAGAACCCTAAATTTAATGTAATCACATTACATGGATCTGTTCATAACGAACAAAAACGAACAGATTCGTTACTCATGTCAAAAACCCTAGATTCTGATGTAATCACATTATATTCAAAATTAATGCGATCATATTACATCCAAACCTTTTCAACAATTGAACAGAATAAGACGATCCAACATTCAAATATTATCAACATATATTTGTCAGATTTGATGTAATCCGATTACACAAAATAATAGCAAAAAGGGTTTCGTAATAAGCATGCATAAAATTGAAATTCAAAATTTCGAATTATATGTCATTACAAGCATGAACAGATCCGAAATCAAATCCCAATGAAACAATTTCAATAAGCGTAAAATTATCACATGCATATCCTTAACACGATTTCAAAACTTGTACATGTATCACACATACATACAGTCTAGAGAATCGATTTAATTGAAATCGCAAGTGGCTCTGATACCACTGTTGGGAATTTACGATCCAAATCTGAATCGTGTAGCAGAAAATTTTTTTTTTAAATTTCCAATCGGATCCAAGCATTTCAATTAAATCAGAAATAAAAGGGAATCATGTACCATTTTATTTTGATGATGGGATCAAGGAGATGCAGATTATACCAACTCCCTCTACCGGTATCCACGCGAATGAATTGGATCTTCGTGTGTGCTAGCACGTCGAAAAATTTCGACCTTTGGGAATCCCTTCTCTTTCTTTCTAGGTTACGAATTTTCTTTTCTAAAATGACGGCCAGCGTCAGATGATCAAAAATTAACCTAGAAAGAGAATATATATAGAAGGGTTATGTCCCTTCATATTACCCTGATATATATAAGGGTTATGTCTTTTCAAATTACCCTGAACAAATTAGGGTTTATGTAGAAAGACATATATATCCTTATTATCTTAATTTATTTATTTGTTAATTTTAATCTAATTAAAATCGACAAATAAATAATTAATCAATTCCCAATACGATTATCGAAGATCCATCTTATTCATTCTTTATGTGTGACCCTGTAGGTTCACATAAAATTGGTAGTAGCTCTTAAACATTTTTTAGGACTACAAGACATAATTGGTCTCTAGCAAGACATTATGTCTACCCAATTTTAGTGAAGATCGATGATCCGACTTTACCTACTAACAGTTAGTCATTCAGTCCTTTTGTTACACGATATCTTATAATCAAACATAAGGTGTGGATCAAAACACTCTTATATTGTCTAATTACTTATTTCTTGAATCTAGAGTTTGACTGACTTAAACAAATGATATTGATAACTCTTTATCAATTCATTCGAGCATGGCCATGCATTTCTCAGTCTTACTCATCAAAGGCCCGATAGATATCTCTCTCAAATTAATGAGATGAACAAATCCCTTCACTAACACTCACATTCCTCTATATAACATATTGCATGCCCAAGTTTATTCTTGCAATCATCCGATTAAAGATGATGAAGAGATGAATCAAAACATGAAAACTGTTATATAGGAATCCATGGTGCCATTAGGTCAAAGGACTCAAACAACATTGTAAAAAGAATACTTATTGCATTGATCCATACAGTATTCTTATAATTGGTCAATCCAATACAATACACTCCTGTTTGTATCTATGTGCTGAATTAATATCCCATATCCATGATCAGTAAAACTTGATCATCATACAGCAATCATACTAGTCTTAATTCATTATCATTCCACATAATGAGTGACTAGGGATAATTTAGAATAAAGTTATAATTCAGCTTATGGTTCTACTATTAAAGTCACATACTTTAATGACATAAGGCATAACTAAATATTCAAGGAATAACATTACCAAAGTAAATAGGTCAAAAATAACTTTGATAATTAGAATGACTTGATAACAAACATACAAATGATAAAGAATCCATATGGCCTAGGGCACATAACTAGCACGGGTGTCTTGTATAATATAAGACATGTGAATCTTTATAATATTCTCCGCACCTGGACATAAGTTTTGATAGAAATCGCATTTCATGTCCATCTGGGAATCCTCTGTTGCTTGTAGCCACATTGGCCGATCAGCATGGAAATCAGGCTGAGGAGAAGAAATCTCTTCCACCGGGTTCTGTATGAAAGGAGAACCGAGGTGATAAGGATGCAAATCACCCATCTTTGAGACAAGATGCGAGGTTTGGCAGCTCCATTCACCTTTCTTGAATTTTTCTTTCTTTTTTACCCTCTCCACTTCGTATCTCTTGTCTCTCCTAGTACAATAAACAACCTCTGTAAAATGTCGAATTGAATTGGGGGGAAGGAGGATGTTTATATAATGGAGCGCACCGACCAACTCCCGACCCTCTTTTCGGTTGGTTATGAATTACGATATTGATGAATAGATTTATGAATATCTTAAGTATAAAAGTCCTTGTGTTATTATATTTTTGTTGGGAACAAGGAAGATGTTTTATTAAACTATCTATACTATATCTGTTGTCCCAGATTATCAAAACCTCAACAATATACTTTATGGAATTTATATTTTAATTTTGATTCACTTTAGTACTTATTCACTAACTAATTAAATAAAAATTAATATTTTATTTTTCTTAAGTGATATAATATCTTAAAATTTAAAAGAAAATTATCTAATAATTCCTTGAAAATTAATTTAAATTTTTAATTGATATTATTTAGACATAAAAAGAAAATTACTTATAATAATAATTTCATCCGTAAATAATTTTTTGGCATGTAATTTTCAATTTTGATAAAATCTTATATTACTAGATAACTCTCAATATCAATTTTATTTGAAAATAAGATCTCATTATTTGTTCCAAGATAATATAGACTAGGTAAAATTTAAAAATATTTATAATTTGTAAATCAAGTATTATTTGTCTTATAACATGAACATTTAAACTTGTCAAATAATTCACCTCCATATATTTTTTGTAGATCCCAAAATATCCTTGCAAGATCATTGAAAAAGTTCTCCATCAATCCAAAAACATGAGTTAGTTAATCTAAACCTTTCAATCCCAAGTTGATGAAGGGCTTTTTAAACAATTTCTTAAGGGTTTTTTAGGGACACTATAAAAAAAAAAAAAAAGAAATATTATAATATATGGAGTTGTACTAGCAAAAATTAAAAGTTGAGACATTAAAATGCAACTAAAAATAAACACCAAATCGCTAAAATTGAAAGTTCATAGATTAAATTGTCAACAATTGAAAGTATAAGCATTTTTAGTGCCTTTATCCATAGTAATTGTATGTATGCACCTTTATGATCTAAATAGGACATAAAAACATTAATATATATTCATTTAATAGCAAATGGATGTATTATCACTAAACCACGTCATAAGAAAATCTATATTATTACAGTAAAGGACACTTGTTTGGTGTTTTTTGGTGTTTATCATATAAAAAAGAAAATCAAAGAGAATTTACATTTGAAAGTTACATTAGTGTAAAGACCCGACATGCTCAATTCTCAAATTGAGCACACCAAGTCCCCAACCACGTATAACTCTTACGAATTATACGTAAGGTTGTCTTAAAAGAAGGTGTTTATGTTGAACATTGCTATCCGATTTTAGATTGTGAAATCGTCTAGTTAGATTTTCAGATAAAGATTTAGCAGCGGAAAATAAATTTTATAAAACAATTTAGAAATACAGACATTTCAAAACTTCCACTCTTCTCAAGTGGAGAATTATTAGATTAAACAAAGCTTTGCAAAAGTTAAATTATAAAATATGGGCTCTACTATGCCCTTTAAAAGAATATAACAAGTTTAAATCATAAATCCAGCTCTCACTTAATACAAAGCAAAAGGAATAATATAACTAACTACATCCGCGATCCTACTCACTTCACTCATCCACAAATTCTCTCCGAATCATCGCAAATGCCCAAAACCCGAGTCAAGCATCACCAACATCAATAAGAACTCATCATCATCAACATCATCTTTATCAACAACAAAACCTGTAAAAAGAATAACAATAACAAGAATGAGCCGAAGCCCAGTACACAGTAATACAATCACACACGGAGTGACACACGAGCTTAACTAAATGTAATGCATCAATCCACAAGTTATTATCTTTTCATTAAAATAAATAAATCAACAATGGAGCACTCACACTTCGGAACAAGCCAATGGGAATCTGGGGATCCTGAGTAACGCTCACGACGCTCAGGGGTTGATATAAGCAGCCCGAATACTTATATCTCCTAGATAACGTTGCACTGAAAAAGGAACAGTAATCTCATCCAGGACTCATAGTCGCTACTTAACTTTACTTAACTTAATCCATAATATAATTCAATTCACATGCTCCCATAAACATTGAATTAAATCATATTACTTCCTCTCAAGAACAAGTAAACGTTACGCAGTTACCACATTCTTTATCGATTACCCGCCGAGCCTAGTCATTGCATCATGACTATTGGCCTAAGTGCCTATTATAATATTGTCATTGCATCATGACAAGTTGTCGCTCCTCGATCGGATTCAACGACGAATAACACAACCAACACTCATCAATTATTAAGCCGAGTTTAAGTCTTAATCAGTTTAGGATGCCTATCCTAACATTCAACACGCAGCTTACTGCGTACCTTTAAATAAAATCCCCAAACAGAGCCTTAGAAGGTTGATCAAAGCCAATCCAAAAGAATCAGAACCAAAACCAAAACCAAAACCAAACATCTGTTTCAAGAAATTGAACTCACATAAGAACTTAAGCTAGCACTCATTCATATTAAATATAAACCATATCACAACCTATTATTCATATATCAATATATATACAAAACAACATATATATATATATATATACATATAACAACAAGTTACTCCCATAACAATATATATATATATATATATAGATACAAAACAACATAACTCCTCATGTTATTCAAAGATCACCCTAACACATTCATTTAACTCTATTATTTGTTACTAACCCATTTTAGCTTAACCTTAGTCAAATTGATTAGAATTAGTCATTTGATTCATTCACTAAGTCAAGGTGATTAAACTATATCAATCTAATTCATTTTTAGCTTAGTAAAGTTCATTAAGCCAAGTTGGACTTAGATAATTACTAATTCATTATACATGTAGGATCTATGTCAACTTGAACTCACCTTAACTTAAACTTAGCTAAATTAATTAACCTTAATCATTTAGTTCAAAAACAAGTCAAAGATGTTAAACTAACTCAATCTAATTCATTTAACTCATTCAAGTCTATTTAATCAAGTTGAACTTAAGTTTGTTAACTAAGTTCATTTTATGTTAAACTCGCATATTTAGCTCAATTATTCATTAAATCTATAAATCTATCTAAGTCATGTTTAATTATATCACTAAATCATCATTACACATCAAATATTATTTATCTATCTCATTTTAGGTCAAAAAGATCCATTTACACTTAACAATAACATTTAGAAATCAAAAACAAGTTTTTATTTTGTTTAGGAAAACACAACAGATGAAAAGATTCAAAATTTAAGCATTAATTCGTTTCTAATTTGTAAAAACTCAAAACATGAAAGTTGTATATCTCTTTCTTATCTTTCCAACGCAACTTGAATTACCTCAATCGAGGTCGGATGAAAAAGTTATGGCTAAAATACGAAAGGACTGCGAAACTGGAAAAGTTGCAAAACGAACGCCGGTGTTCAACGCCGCGGCGTAAATTGAAAATTCGCCAGTGTTAAGGGTCGACGATTCTGGTCCCCGAGTGCATCTTCAACACCGGCAAATTTCCAACGTACACCGGCAGCGTAGGATTCAACACCGGCAGCGTTGAATGTCGGCGTACATGCATTACGCTGCTGTCAAATTTTCCCCTGTTTTCATTTTGCGAAAACCATTTGTTCCAATTGTTTCAAACTCCTCCAAATTCGTTTCAAACTTCTTAAAACTTGTTATTTGATCTTACTACAATCTAATAAACACAAACTCCCACTTCAATCCATCAAACATCACTATAATCATCATAAACAACTTCAAACCCCAATTTCACTATTCATCTTCTTCCTCCACAAACCAACTCCATCAACCATAAACTTTACAAATACAAACTCAAACAACACTTCTCAACTCAATTCAACATCAATTCATCAATTAGAAATGTAAATAACAAATGAAAACAAAGAGAAATAGAAAACGAAAACTTAGCTTTTAGAAAAGAACACAAGTTGAAACTTCATCCTCTAGCTCGGTTTTCTCCATCTAGTTCATCTGCTAGTCTTGATTCATCCTCTAGTTGGCTTTGATCTTGAGATTTGTTGAAGATTTGAAGAGAAAGAAAGAAAAATGAAGAAGAAAGGGAAAGGGAAATGAAAGTATCTGTTGGGAAAAAATAGAGGAAAGAAAGGGAAAAGTGAGGGAGGAGAGAGGCAGATGATAGAGATTAAAAGGAAAATAAGAAGGATTAAAATTAATTTAAACGAATATGGGTATAGGCTTAGAACTATCAGATCAAATATCTATAGTTCCAAGAGTATTTAAAATTTTGTTTCTGAACCGATATGTTAGAAATTAAGAACTTGCAATAAGAACTTAATTTGAGAATTTATTTAGATAAAAGATATTTAATTTGAGTTCGGTTTAAGAATTGATATTTAAGATAAGCAAATGAAACTCAAATTTTACTGAGATTTAGGAAGATGTTTAGGCTAAGAATCAATGATTTAGGAATTCTCTAAACACTTTGATGACATGTTTAGGGAATTTGAAACTCAAATCTCAATTAATAGCTAATTAAATTATATCACTTGTCTAATTAAATCCTATAATTCATTTGATTCATTTAATATATCTAAACTCAATTTCTAATATAGATAAAGATTTGGGGTATTCAATTAGGGCGCAAGTTTATAAAAATAAAAATAAAAAAATTGGAAGAGGTATGTCTAGGAAGCGATATTACATTATGAAATATGGTGAAATTCTATTTGATGAGAATGAGAAAGTGATGTTAAGATATATGCAAAATAGAAATTATGAATTTAAAATTCAAATACTAGGGCAAGTACATGAAAATTGTGATAACCTAAATATTTTCATTAGATCTAAAATTATCCCTAAAGCCATATGGAAATATCCAAGTTAGCAAACCATGAATCAAATTTAGGCAATAATTGGTATTAAGTAGAATAATTAATAAGGAAAGAAAGAATTTTTTTTCAAAATAAGGACTTAATCAAACTAAAACGAAGACTGGCCAAAAAAAAAAAAAATTCATAATGAGTAGTAAAAAGGTAAATAGTGAATAGTAACATCAAATACTAAAAAGTAATAGTAAATGGTAAATAGTAAATAGCAAATTGATAAATTGTAATTGGTTAAAGTAAAAGTAACTTGTAAATTTGGAACTACATGAAAATACTAGTCAAATCAATTAATAGTAGAAAATTTTGGCTAAATTTATCAAATAAAGTTAAATTAAAATAGAAAAAAAAAACTAAAATACCCCTATTTAACTTAAAAATTCTAAATTAACCCACAAAATATAAAAATGAGAGACAAAGGATTCCATGCATAACAAAATAAAAAAATCAAAACTCAAGAATTTGGAAAAATTAGGTAAAAAATTCAAATATTTACCAATTTATTCATAAAAAGGAAAAAATAATCAAACAAAATGGAATCAAATAAAGACATAAATCTCAATCAAAATTCTATAAAAATTGAAAAAATCAGAAAATTCACAAGATGAGGTCCCATATTTTTTAAATGAAGAAAAATTAATAAGAATAATTACATGCATGCAAAAAATCGTGTCAAAAATTAGAAAACTTATTAACATTTACAAAAAAAGTATTGTTGCTTCCCGAATGAACATTTAAAATATATAAGATACATGGTAATTTTTGCATGAATTATTATTAACACTTAGTAATTTTAATAATTAAAGAAATCCTAGAAAATTTACTATAAATACAGTCAGAACTTGGAAAAAATCACTACACACACATTTGATCACCTAAATTCACCAAATTCAACACTTAGAGGTCTGAGGGTGAGAGGGAGCTATCCAACAAGCTTGGAGGTGGTGTTTCAGCCGTGTGGAGGTAGTGTCAGTGGTGGATGCTAGAATCCAACGAGACCAAATTGAGATATCAAAACGTGTTGTTTAATTTTGAGCTCAAATTTTTATTGTAAGTACACTTAACTATATGTAAGAACATATAATTTCCATAATTTTCATGCAATTTTAATATTTTTAAAAATTCACCCAAATATAGCTGTTATAATGTGTATATACCAAAATAGAATAATTAATATAAAATTGCTAAAATGAACTTTTAAAATCATCAAATGACTATATCACTACTATATGATATTTATACTATCATTATCATAGGTTATAAGTTTTAACTATTGTTCCTAATATTTGAGCTATCTACATCTTATATCTACTAAATTACTATGTCATTGACTTCCTAAATGAAAATTGAAAATAATATGCATATGTACATATATGCATTGATGGCCCTTTCATACTAAAAACAACAACTAAAAATGCATATAAACATACATCTATTGGCAAGTATAATAATTGCTAAAATATCCATAGAAATTACAAATTAATACTTCCTAGATTAACATTTGATCATACTACATTACAAATCTATATATTAGGTAAATAAAATTAAACCTATATCAGGTAAAAATGGAACACCATAACAATACTCTAATAAATCATCAAATAATGAAGTTGAAATAATTAATGGTGCATAACAATTGTTAGATTATCAATATTTCTATAACTACAAGTACTATCTATTAGATTATTACTTAATACGTAATAAACTTATGTGCTATATAAATATGGTTACCATAAAAGACTTTAAATCTTCTAATTGATAATATAAATTTATTTCAACATTAATCATAATATAAGAAAAATCAAACTAATGCAAATATTGATATAACACCAAAATATTAATTTGTTTATTGAAACTATTTCTTTAAGTACTTGTTACATAGCTATTAAAATTTTCACCAAAATCTTTTTAGTAAGTGGTCCGGCTTTACAACTATGCTTTATTCTTAAAAGAATCCTCAAAGTTGATATATTGATTGTGATTGTAATTAGCGAACAAATATCTGTGCTTGATTGGTTGTTTGGTTGTACTATAATTACTTGATTTGGAATGATAAGTTGTGTGATCACTTAACTAAATTGGAAATTTTAAGAATCTATTGGAATCTTAGAAATGGAACTCATTACACGAGACATCAAACATCTTGCTTCTATTAAAACCGACCGTTCAGGTAAGAAATCAATAGAATTTCTTATTCAACTTTTATTGAACTATGTGACAGGAGAAGGGGTTGCAATAAAGGATATAAGCTATCAGAGATAGCTTAAATGGTCTTTAGGAGGACAATGGTCCATTGTACATTCCTAGTTTTATAAAGACATATTTATGTTTAAAAAAAAAAGTTCAAAACCTAGATTAGAGCAAGGTTAATTTCCCTAACTATGATAAATTGGTTAACATCATGTAGATTGCATATTGATTGATCATGCATACATTTAATTAAGCTAAAATTGTTTGTTCATTTCGTTAATTATATAATAGGATTCTGGCCACTTACCGAGCACATGGAATTTTGCGCACCTCTTATAGCTTATGTTGTAGGTATTTCTAGGAAAATATACTCAAAATGCCTGAAATCATACATGTAAGTATCGAAACTTGATGTCTTCCATTTTTGTATATATCTCTTAAGTGTGGTATTACATTTTAAGCTTAGTAATTATCAGCTGATTGTGGATACAATATATATCCCTCCATTATTACTTGATAATTGCAGCATGATTGTTACTAGATAAATTTTCAAGATGTGATAGAAATTATTGAAAATTTTTCAACAACAAAATTAACTAATTTATTTTGTGTAATCATCATTCTTTAAGCTCTATGTAATTGTGCAAGTTCTACTAGTTCTTATTTAAGTCCCATTTGAAAAGTGGTGTTTTTGAGAGTTAAATTATTTATTATTTAATTTAATAAAACTAAGTAAGGAAATATTTTTGAAAAGCTAAACCTAACCACAAATATATAACCAAGCATGATAGTAACCAACCCAACCCAACCCACGTTTTAAACTCCATACAACCATCAAGTAGAGATATGAGCTTCTCTCTCTATTCTAATATCATCCTCACAACATTTGCCTTAATTATATTTTATGGAGCCACTTACCAATCCTATAGCCTACTTCCAATTATTATCTCTCTAATTTAAATCCTCTTATACTTCATTATCCCATATGTTTGGTATGCAAGAATAAATCAAAATAAAATCACCAATTCAAACCTCATTTTCTTAGAATTTAAGAAAATTTGATGATTTTGACTTTACCGAATAATACAATTCTATCTATAAAGGGTAGGATCACAACACCATTTCAACTTGATCATCATATAACTGCATAAATAATTATATTTACCTCATAAATGTTTAATAAAATATCTTCTCCTACATATAATTTCATAGGAAAAAAGGCACATGTGAAGAATGCATTGTGATTTGGCTAAAAAGAATGCAACTTGAAAAGAACAACACTTGGAAGTAGGAGTTATTCATAAAAGAAAGTACCTCAAAGCAAGAAATCATAAGCATTGTACACTATATATATACATGCACATATAGGAGTCTGGGATGTTGAATATAATGTGAATTAATCCTCGGATCAAACAATAGCTCAATTTGTTGCTAAACTAAGATTTGAGATGGCTAATATAGTTGACCTGTAAAGATTTAGTGTTTTGGAAAAAGCAATGTAATTAGCAATCTAGATTAAGCAATCAAAAAGAAAGAAAAGAAAAAGAAGAAATATGTGGAGTATCAAGTAACATCTAAATCCAATAATTTTGTTAGAGTTGTTTTTCTTATGGTAGGATGATAAAGATGTTATAGATAAAGTAATTGAAAGAATTTATCATTCTATTGATAAGCATATATAAGGGGTAGGGGAAAGGAAAAAAATATGTTGTTAATGTTGATAAGAAGGTTCAAAATCTAATGTTCTACAAGGAACCCTAAAGGAAATACATGTTTTAATCGTTTAGGTACAGACATCTTGCTACAAATGTTCAAATTGTAAAGCAGTTGTTCTTAAAGGTAAAGAAATGGTTAAGGTAGGTAAGGGGATGTAATGGATGATGATGCAGAGATGTGGAGGTGTCATCTAGTGATACAACGAGTTCTATATTTCCTATGAATGGGTTATCGAGCATATTTTGAGTATAACTTCATTTACAAAGGATAAGTGGCACAAAAATATTTTTTCATATTAACTGCTATGTGGGTAATGCAATATGTATTATTATTATCATCATCATCCATAGTAGCGGTTGTACTAATATTGTAATTTGGCTATGACAGAAAAGTTAGGGATGCCTATTGTAGTGCATCAAAATCCATGCACATTAGATTGGTTGTTGAGACATGATTAAAAAAAAAAAACCATGTTAAGGTACTAACTTTTATTTTTGATAAGTTCATAGATGATAGTTATGTAATATGGTGCTATAAGTACATCTCATATGCTATTGCTTAGACCTTGATTATATGTAAGCTTGTGGTTAGCAACTACATTAAATCCAACCATTGGCTTTTACATGCTCTTTCTAGTTTCCTTAGTTATATCAATTTCACAACTACTTTCCTTATTTGTACTTACTTTACATCTGTCCTCAAGGATGTCATCAACAATAGATTCAAAACCTATATACTCATTAATATATTGTTATAAGACAAGTATTAGTATCAATGGATTATAAGTGTCTTAGCATGTAAAATGGCATTTTAAACTAACTGTTTTTAGGGGGGGACATATTTCCAAGATTTTTTGGGCCAGGTTTCCTGTATTGGGGAAGATCATATTTTTTTCTCAATTTTTCTTTCCCCTTTTTAGTCAAATATTAATTGCATGACCAAATATGTATATGGCTTAAATGGCGGCAGTACTTAAGCTTATTCGAATTCGTTCTTTTAAACTTATACCGCCAAAAAGTCTCTTCCTCCGAAGCTTAACCACTGTTCTTCTCTTTTGTCGAGTGCCGTTCTACAACTTTAGTATCTTCTCTAGGTATAAGTTCGTCCGAATGCTTTTATCAAATCACAAATTTTCATTGTTGTGTTAATTTTTATATAAAGGTACAGCACTCTCTTATATAATTTTCTAGATGCATCCTCTGATTTGTGTCTCGGCCAGACCTAAACTGACAATAGAAGGATTTTTTTTTCCCCCCACTTCAGCCTTCTTAACTCTACATGGCAGTACCCCAAAGGCGTTTGCCTTAGAAAATTAAAGAAAAACTTTTTTCCTCTCTCTCTCTCTCTCTAATAGTCATGAATTGAGAAACATGCTTAACCACAATAATATACCGTAAATCATCATCATCAATATTAGGTCAAAGTACTTCAATCGTTCTGTTCTGTCATCTTGCGTTTTCACTTACCATAATAAAAGCGTCAAAGACTTGCGTTTTCAACTACTACCGATGAAATAATAAAAGCATAAAAAAAAAAAAGCATCTCAAGACCATGCCTTGCGTAAGAAATACATAGTATCAAATCTTGGCGATAATAATAAGATTAATGTTACAAATAGTATCCAAATTTTGACAAAACTAATATCAAATAGTTTAGAAGGCTATTTTGAATTCAATTTCCAACTCAACTCAAGCTTTCATAGTTCGAATTAAACTGAACCACGCTTTTTCACCTAAAGTTGACTTAAAATCATATTTGACAAGATTAATTAAAGTTGTTTAGCTTTGGATTAATTTAAAGTTTATCTTTCAAATTAAAATAATACTTTTTAAGACTCAACTAGTATTTAAAGTTTCACTTTAGCTTACTTAAACGTGCAATCTAAAAAAAATAAAATATTACAAAATTCGAATTCGACTCGGCAAGCTCCTTGAAAATATAGTAACTATATGGACAAAATTCCTTTTATCCGTTCAAACCACAAAAAAAGACTGTAGGTTCACAACTTATTCGCCGATTATATGAATTGAAAATTAAGCCATCCTACTCCCACATACGCCACCTGCACCGATAAAACCAATGCCCTGTCATGACGAATGGGATATTCTTACCACCCAACACGGCTGTCTAGCCCCACCCCCACGGCCACCAACACCCCCACCGCAAAGGAAAAAAAAAAAAAAAAGAAAGAAGCTTATGTATTTAGAATTTATATATATATATATATATAGATAAATAAATATATATATCAACATAAGTAATCATAGTACTGCAAAATCGAAAAGATGAATCAAATTAAAGTACTGTCTACAAAACATTAGATCAAGAACCAATCAGCCCCACGACAAGCTACTGTAGACATCGGCACTACTCAGATTGGTTCCAGACCTGTACCGAAATCGAAACCGCCAAAGCCAGGACGGTTCGCAGTTCCACGGAACTGCCAGTTCTAACGGTTTCGATTCCGGTTCCATATGAACCGTGAACTAAGTTGTTGTTTTTTTTTTTCCTTAAATAAAACAGACCCAGCCCCCTACCCCTCACCCCAAACGCCAAAATCATTCTATGTTTGTGCGTTTGTGTTTTTTTTTTTTTTTTTTGGCGCGTCGGAAACGGTGGAACCTCTGGTTCCACACCAGCAGGTCCTTCGACAGTTCATAACCGTCCCCAATAGGGCGGTTCCCGAGTACGGAACCGCCGGGGATGGTTCGCAGTTCGAAACCATCTCGTGGTGATGTCTAAGCTACTGGCAAAGATAGAAAGCAAAGAACCACACCTACTTCAACATAAAGCATCTCTGCACTAACCTCACAGGTGAAACATATCCCGACACATAGAGCCATTATACTCAGCCAACCAACACCGGTTTCTTATGCTGGTTTTGGACCATTGTTTTGGTGGATACAACATTACTCCAAATTAAAAATTGTAGCTTGTTTTCAGTCAGACAAATATTATATCAATCATGAACAGCTAACCACATGAGTATAAAGACAACTCCTGCATCCAAATAGCGAGCACCTTCCCTTTTAAAAAGGAAGATGCGTGAGATATATAGAGCCTAGAGGTGAATGTTGGCCAGCCAGGCATATAGGAAGGAAATAAAACGCCAAAACAATATAACAGGTTTTGATTTCTTTAAGAAGGAAAGCTTTGGGGAAAAATAGGATAAAAGAAACAATTACCACAAAACAGGGAAAAAAAAAAAAAAAAAGGAGATGAAAGAGGAAACTCTCAACAACTTTCCAGATAACAACATACGTTGAAACATATGCCCCAAATCATCAGTACAAAAATCCCAGTGAAGTCACACTAAACCCGTACCCGTGGATGAGTTTTGTAGGGTGGGCCTCGTGACCAGAGGTGGCTGTGGCTGTGACTGTGGCTGTGGCTGGTCACCGAACAGTACTGTGCTCCTCCAATAGAAGATATCTAAAACTCCCATCACGTTCCTTCAAAGAGGCCACATTAGACTCGTTCTGAAATGATTTCCTCTTTCACTGACAATGGGGCACCTAATATTCATCCAGATTAAAAATAAAAAAATTAAGGAAACACATGTGCAAGTCAATTACCTAATGGATATCTCCCCAAATTTATTTCATTACCCAGACAATCTAATCATCAATACTATTGCTCTTTACATGCAAAACACTTTCCATCCAAACTCAATAGCGAGGTGTGTCCACTTATTGATGAAAACAAACCTAATTTCTCCCTCCCATCCACCTTTTTATTTATTTTTTTTTTCCGGCTGCATCCACCACCCTTTTGAAATTATAACTTTCTGTGGTCAATTCATCATTATTATTTCAATTATGATCCAGCATCTCCATTAAATGAACAATCATCTATGCAAAAGAAACACTAAAAAAACTACAAAGGAACATGTGAAATCCATCATTAAACCATTAATGCAAAATATTGGCCAAGAAAAATAATTGGACAATATTAAAAAAATATAACATGGAAAGCTTGACTTTATAATTATTATGTGTCAGAATGCATCTTCTAATAACTAGATGAACCTCACCCTTATTGATATTCATCAAAGAAAATCCCTCCCTATTGCCATTGACATTGATCAAGAAGGAAGGCTAAGCAAATCATAAGCCAACTAACAAGATCATACAGAATTGCTTAGCATAAGCTCAAGCACCATTTCCAAACTGCTCCTTTTCTTCCAAGCACATAATTCTATTTCTATATGCCTCCTAATTTTGGCCAAATTCTAAATGCTTTCACAAAGAGAAGTCATTTTTCTTCATTAAGATAAGACAACACTAATCATCTTACAATAAATCAAAGAACAGCATTTCAGGCAAGAAATCTATTGATCATGTCTTGAAAATTGACAAACATGCCTATTGGCAAAATCATCATAGCACATAGTAAATTAAACTTGGTATACTACTAATATTACATGATACTAAGGATTGATATATGGAAGCATACATATCAAGTATAAGCCCCCTTATTTTGCAGTTTTTAAAAGACTGTTTCAGCATTTGGAGCAAGACCTTTGAGGACCCAACACAAAACCCCCCAGCTGCTCCAAAATGTTATATAAAATGTAGTCAAATGTTAAAAAAAAAAAAAAGCACAATGCCTGAGAATCACCTAAGGCAAGAAGGATCAAAATGTACACACAGGTGAACAAGAAGGCGCACTTCAATTAGTAGGTGTCACGGTCCGAGAGTTGAGGACTTTATGAGGGTGTTTAGCTTAAGCATGTTAAGTTATGAGTAGCATCAGCAGAAGGTTTGTTTGTGGTGTGGGCTGTCTCTGAAGGCAGGTCTAGCCTCCTGTGGATAAACTGGTTGAGAGTTGATACCACTCTCCTGATGAGACCAAGGCAGGCTGAAACCAGTTCGTATAGTTGAACCTCCCATACGTAGGAGGGATCGTGGCAAAGCCGAGATAGTGCTCCTTATGAGAGTGTGGGGCTTGGAACTGACCTGGAAAGTTAAGGAAAATTAGGCTGGCTCGCCATCCAGATTAACAACAAACGAAACTTGGAGGGATGGTCGAGTGCACAATAACTCTTTGAGGAATGAAACTCCTGTCCCATGATAAATGGTATCAGAGTTAAAGTTCCCAGCCCCATCAAACTGCTTAAATGCTACCCAGAGTTCTTAACGAGTGGGTAATTCTTATTGTGGATGCGGTTCGTGTGGGTAAAGCTCAAGAGGAGCGACAATCAGAGATAGGACATTGTTGCCAGAAGATAGCGGTGTCGCGAGTCGTAGAGACAAGGATTTTCCCTAATCTTGTTGTCAATTCAGCTCGTGTGGATGAAGCTCAAGCAGAGCGGCCACCAAAGTGAGGACATCGTTGCTTGAGAGCAGTTGTGTCGCAAGTTGGGGTTGAAGCAAGATCTTATGCTTAAACCCTATCATTGGGCAACTCAACAAGAGAGGATCTTGGAGGATAGATGAATGGATGAGGGCGAGAGGAAGCCTATGGAAGCCTGAAGTCCTAGTGAGATGATCTTGGGTGTGTTGACAATGAGTGTGGAGAAGGGGTGAAAGCTTGAGAGTGGGTAGTGGCTGCATCAAATTTACCTCATGATGAGGATGTCATGAATTTAAGTGGGGGAGAGTGTCATGGTCCGAGAGTTGAGGACTTTATGGAGGTGTTTAACTTGGGCATGTTGAGTTACGAGTAACATCAACAGAAGGTTTGTTCGTGGTGTGGGTTGTCTCTGAAGGCAGGTCTAGCCTCCCGTGGACAAACTGGTTGGGAGTTGATACCGCTCTCCTGATGAGGCCAAGGCAGGCCGAAACCAGTTGATATAGTTGAACCTCCCAAACACATGGCGGATCGTGGCAAAGCCAAGAGGGCTCTTCTTATGAAAATGTAGGGCTCGGAACAAACCTGGGAATTAGGGAAGATAAGGCTGGCTTGCCATCCAAATTAACAACAAACGATGATATTAGAGATGGTCAAGCGCCGCATGGGAGCTCTTTGAGGAGTGAAACTCCCGTCCCGTGACAAATGGTATCAGAGCTAAAGTTCCCAGCTCCATCGACCACTTAGATGCTACCCAGAGTTCTTGGCAAGTGAGTAATTCTTGTTGTGGATGCGATTCGTATGGGCGAAGCTCAGGAGGAGCAACCACCAGAGAAAGGACATTGTTGTCGGAGAGCAGCTGTGTCGCGAGTCGTTGAGACAACGGATTTTCCCTAATCTTGTTGTCAATTCAGCTCGTATGGATGAAGCAGCCACCAGAGTGAGGACATCATTGCTAAAGGGCAGCTTTGTCGCGAGTTAGGGTTGAAGCAAGATCTTATGCTTAAACCTTATTATTGGACAACTCAACAAGAGGCGATCTTGGAGGATGGATGAATGGGTGAGGGCGAAAGGAAGCTTATGGAAACTCGAAGTCCTGGTGAGATGATCTTGGGTGTGTTGACAACTGGTGTGGAGAAGGGGTGAGAGCTTGAGAGTAGGTAGTGGCTGCAGCAAATTTGCCTCATGACGAGGACATCATGAATTTAAGTGGGGGAAAGTGTCACGGTTCCAGAATTGAGGACTTTACGGGAGTGTTTAGCTTGGGCATATTGAGTTACGAGTGGCATCAGTAGAAAGTTTGTTCGTGGTGTGGGTTATCTCTAAAGGCGGGTCAAGCCTCCTGTGAACAAACTGCATGGGAGTTGATGCCGCTCCCTTGATGAGGTCAAGGCAGGCCGAAATCAGTTCGTATAGTCGAACCTCCTATGAGAGATCCTAGCAAAGTCGAGATGGTGCTCCTTATGAGAATGTGGGGCTCGGAACTAACCTGGGAAGTTAAGGAAGATTAGGCTGGCTCCCCATCCAGATTAACAACAAACGATGCTTAGAGGGATGGTTGAGCGTCGCCTTCAGAGACAACCCACACCACGAGCAAACCTTCTGCTGATGCCACTCGTAACTCAATATGCCCAAGTTAAACACACCCATAAAGTCCTCAAATCTCAGACCGTGATAGTAGGGATGGTATATGCGCATTCTCCCTAGTTGCCTCTGATTCTATTTACACATATATTATTCAGTATACTCGGTAGCATTGAGTCTTCAGTCATAGATGTAGAATCCAGGATGGTGTTTCTTTTACTTTAAAAAGGAAAATATGTTTATTTTACTTCATTAATTGCCCCAGCTAATTCTTGGAAGACATGCTAAGTAAGAGATGGAAAAGCACAAAGTCAGGAAGAGATACACATAAACCAAGCGGAGGGGATAAAAGGTCAAAGTATGTGATGGCACGAATTTCAATATAAAAAGGCTCGTGCACATTGTTTTTTTCATTCATACTATGTTCCATATTGCTAGTTTCTGTTCATAATTTTTCAATAAAAGACACGATAACAAGGTTTTATGGTAATTTTTCATTTTAATGCCAGCATATCTTAGTTTGTTAAGTTTCTAATTTCTCCAAATTAGAAATCCTTGGGAGCAACAACATGGCAAGGAGAAAAGCAAATAATAAGGGTTTATTCTTTATCTTTGTGTACAATATGTAAAACCCACACTATCCAATTAATTGCAATAGCGTTAAGAAAATATCTAGATTACATGAACAAGAATATTCATTGATAAACTAGTTCAAAGCGTATAAACGCTTCATGATTAAACAAATTCATGAATGTCTTTGTTCATGAAGAAACTCATGAATGGGCACAATCAATGTTCATGAGTGCAAGTAATTCACAAATATAATTTAAATAAGTCCAAATCAAAAAATTATTCAGAGAAATTAGACTTAGTAGTTTAGTTCCTCAAAATAACATATGAGGAAGAGGGTTCTCTTTAGACAAGAAACCAACCCCTTCACATACAAATATTGCGTATCACTAGATCTCGAACCATAGCCCATAATAACACGGTATAAACAAAAAAAAAGACACATTTAAAACATTTCTTCAACAATGTGAGCAAGACCAAGAAAAGCAAGAGGAATTGTTACGTACATCAGATATTCCAGCTAAGATCTTTAAAAAAACAACTTCATTGGAGATAGGGACAAAGTCTTCAGGTTGTACAGTTGAGACTAACATCAATGAAGAAAAACCACCCAACCAGGACAAGGGAATCTTTTCAAATATTAGGTAGTGTTGGCATCGGAAAACAACTTAAACTTGAACCATGGAGCGACCTGCAGTGCACGCAGACCTAAGTTTCAAACTTCCAAACCCATGTTTTGCAACTAACACGTCACACCATTGAAACATCATCCTAGATGATGCGACAACTTCGTACTAAAGAGAAGCCACACGAGAAAAAGGGCGTGTTGGTGACAAGCACAAAACCTTAACTGCAGCTTTCCCTTATGGACCCCAGGTGCATGTACCACCTACTTATGCTACAGTGATCTCATTCAGAACGGCCTACTCAAGCCAAAAAAACAAAGGAGAGACTTCATCCTCTATAAATGGCCAAACTCAAGACTTAAGGACTGACCTGACCTAATTGTGTGCATTTCAACCCTCTAGCAAATATGGATCCCTATTTGGCATGGTTTAGCACTTGCTACTTGCTACCTTCAACAGCCACAAGAAATAGAGCCTGAAGCCTTCATGGATAACCAGCAAATTTAGTTTGTGAGCAAGCTTGTTCTCCAAGAGAAAAGAAAAGTTATGAAATTACCAAGATTACACGAATGGGAACATTCGTAAATAAATTAGTTAAATAAATCCATATACAGATAGATTAAAAAAATGATTCATTTCATAAATGAATTCACCAATTGGTAGATTAAAAGCACAAGAGTGTAGAGGGTACGCAATTTATAAATCCCATCATGTATAGGTCTCAACCAGTCACTTAGACACAAGCAAGAAAAGAAAGAAAATATAAAATTAGTCTTAATAGGTTAGGAGTACTTTATTATCTCTAAACGAGCCAATTTGATTTGTGAATCCTAGCCATACACACCACCATCGTATGCTGGTGGAAAGTTGTATGGAGATTCAACATACATAGGCCAATTTTTCGGTGCACCCCTAACCCGAACAATAACTTAATCCAAATCTTGGAATGTTTTGCACTCCTTTCTACCCTGAACATTACTGGAAGGTGGGGTTTCACCATAGAGAAACTCCAGGGGTTCATTGGAGAGTAGACCATAAATTTGACCAATGTCTATCAATGAAAATTACAATTGTTGCTTTAATGGGCAGCCCTATTCCTTCCCAAGCATTAGGTGTTCCTTTTTAGTCAAGCAGTCGCTTAAGCTTAAGTAGAATATCATTGTCCATGCGAAGTGATGTTACAAACAATTTTCATAATGTTTGTGGATGTTCTCTTAAAAGTCCTCATTTTTATGAAATCAGAGGCCTCACTTTTATGAAATAATAGGTCTCTTTATGAATCCTCTCACTTTCATGAGATCAACGGATTCTCTAATGACAAGCCCTCAACTTCTTCATACAAATAATACCTATGACTAGACATCGAACCCAAGCCTGTAATAGATAGCAAGGCATTCTACAAAATTTCCAATTAGAGGAAGAAAGTGGAAATGTAAGCTTGGAGTGAGCAATAGCATCTCAAAGGAAGATCTAAGCTTGATCCTACATCAGTCATTAGCACTGGATCTCAAGTTTTTAAGTGGGAGGAATTAAACCTTGATTCCCCATTTTTGCTATAGAAAACTCCCCTTGGTGAGATGTCATGTAAATTATCCTATCGATGGTTGTACATTCATTATTTTATAAAACTATTAATTCATTCAAATAAAAACGGATTTCCCATAGTATATGAGTATTAAAAATAGGATTTAAATAAAGCAAGAAATATTTGGTTAGTAGAATGGATTTATTTGCCTCGTGTTCCTTCTAAAAACTAGGGGGATCAAAAAGCAGAAAATTGGATTAGTTTTTTGTCAAACCTTTAATTCTACCATGGCAAAACATGAAGTTTTTCATGAATGGTTGGAGCATAAGAAGAAATGAAAGTGTAATTAACTAAAATGCTTCTACAAGGCCCTCCAACAAGACTTTCAAATCTTGTTTGTAAGACCTAAAACCAATCAAGGAAAGAACATCAGTAACAAAAGGGTCTCGATAAGTGAGGTTTTCAATTCAAAAAAAAAAATGATTAAGAACAAGTTATTCTATCAACTAAATGCAGATAGCCTTCAAACTTGGTATGGAGTTGTTTAATTATCAAAGCCTACCAAAACCAAGATTGTAAGCATGCATGTAAAGAGAGGATTTTCCTATTCGGTCACTTTTTGATGACACCGAGTGTCAAGTTTTCATCTCATCATTAGCATGTAAAAGACTAGTGCATCCAAGCAGGTGCGGCTATGAGGATCCAAATATTGTTTCATCAAATAAATAGCCTGGGCCAAACATTGATTTTTAATAGATAAAAGATAGTGCAATGTTCCTTTCATGGATTGTATCTTACCTATAAATATGTGTCGGCATGATGGACTAAAGTTCTTTGAGAGCCACACTTTACATGTATGAGCAACTTAGTGTAAAAAACTATGTAATGCATCCATATAAATCTTCAAAACTGTTAATAAATTATGGCAAGGGATGCAAAGTCCTAATGTGGCTTTAGTTCATGAATTAAGTACAACAAAAATCAGCATAAAGAAGACCAGAACCATCTTCTCATTTAAATAATACTATCTTAATATCAAACATCATACAAATAATGAATTCCCTGCAGGTATAGGTAATTCCTTTATTGCTGTAACAAGAGAGATGGTTGCTTTGAATATTATACCAAATAATTATAAGAAAGTTTATATACCTGAAAGGAACATCTAGGACAAATTATCCCACTTCATATGGCTGATGCAATTAGTTGCTTTGTATCAAGATATTGAAGAAAAACACCTGCAATTAAATGCACATCATATGACAACGACAAAGAGCACGCTTGTACACAATCATGTTCCATAGCTTGAATGTTGACAAACGTGCTCTCTCTCGTTGTCATGTAACGATCTCAATAGCTTAAAAATTACCTGCAAATTAAAAGAAATCATGCTGTCAAGAGAAGATTTTGAAGGCCCAGATTACTAGAAGTTTCTACTAGTTTACGAGCTTAGAGAAATATCACCTAAAAAACTAGAGCTTTCAAAGAAAAATATCAAACAAAGTAACTAATTTAAGACATCACATTATTATAGAGGACTTGAAAACTCTATACACACAACAACTTATGGAAAAATGTAATTAGCAAACTAAATGTCTTAAAATGCTATTATAAACTATTATCCCATGGTCAACAAAAATCAGAAAAATAAAGAAGTAAAGATGTGCAATCATTTTGAATGTCACTAGCAGAAATCCTGCGAAAACCGATAGAACCTTAATTGAAAACACAAATTTGCTTTTCTAATTTCTGTTTTTCAACTTTAAGATAAAATGAAAAATATATATCTATTCCACATAAAATATTTAACCAAAATATGATAATTATTAATTGCAATTCAGTAAAAAATAAAACAAAGGAGAAATAAATAAAATTTCTAATTTAAATTGCATCACTGGATCCATGAGAAAAATGTTTATATATGTTCATTCTGCTAGTGAAGCAGCCAATATCCTTAATCATACTATTTAGTATCAAATCAATAAATTTTATAAGATTCGATCCAATGGCTACAACAACTGATGGTCCATTGCAAAAGATGAAGACCATTCAACCAAATTTATATCAAAGAATACATCAAAATGAAGTATCCTTTGCCATAAAATTTCGCACAAGATGAAGACCTCCATAAATCATTACACTTTCTTATGTTTAGCACAAAATATACTCAAAATCTTATGAATAGTTTCTAATTAGAAGGTTGCTAGCTGAACATTGCAGCATTTTTTATGAAGAATTGCAAGTGTATAGACATGGCTAATCTCCATAAACTAGATCTATCGCGGCAAAACAGCTTTAGTTCTTATAAAAGATATTAGCAAAGTATACAAATGGTTATGACCAAAAGTAAATAAATGAATACAATTTAGTCAATATAAAATCATTAAATAAAACTACATGGTCTATAACTGATGAAATCATTTTAAAAAAAAATCCTCCTTGATTCAATTTCTGCATATACTCATAGCGATTCCATACGATTAAAATAAGCATAATTATTATCCTACCGGATTAACATAACATGGCCACAAGTTTCTACTAACAAATCTATAAACATAAAAGAAGATAAATAAAAGCTATGCACCCAAATTCACAAAAGAAATAAAAAAAAAAAGGAAACCCTGATTATTTAGCAAATGGCAGAAAGTTAACATCTTTAGTATCGAAAGAGACAATTAAACAAGTGTAACTCAATTTATCAGCCAAAACCCAATTGAAAAGAAACCCTAAAAACCTGGAACAAGACATGCACAAAACAACCTTAACGGAAAAAGAAAGTAACACTTATCAAGACATGAAATGAACACCTTGATGTTTACTCTAAAGAGAGAGAGAGATAAAGAGAAAGTGGCAAGTTGAGAAAGAGAGAGATTTGAAGACCTTTGGCTTGAATAAACGAAGATAATTTACATGATTGCCCAACACAAAAACATTGTTTTCCCAAAAAAGTACAATGGAAATGGTTGGAGAGAGAGAGAGAGAGAGAGTGAAAGAGGAGGGTTTCGTGATTTATATTTAATTTTCAAAGTTAAGAAAGGACAGGGCAAATGGAAGGAAGGACCACATGATTGTTTTAATTGACTTAGCCATTAAAGGATTGGGTGCGAGGTTTGATTGGATGGATGGCTGGCTGGTGCTGTTGCTTTTGTCCTTGGTGTAGTACACTTTGCAGTAGGACAAGAAAATTTACAATTTCGTAAACTAATTCATAACTAATAAACAAGCTATTGAATTTTTGGTATCGTCTCCTCATTAAGCCAATTCAAATAGTTAGCGTCAAAAATTCATAAAATATGGTGTAGCAGTTATTTTATTTTAAATAAATACATTTTCAGCCATATTTTTTTAATTTATTTAAATATTTTGCTATCACAATTTTTATTAATCTTTTTTTACCAGTAAGTCAATTTAGCAAACACACGAGATAATTATTTAAAAATTGATAGTTGCTTTAAAATGGTTCTTTTCTAAAAAAATAACATTCACCTACTCTTCTTTCCTCTCACTATATCATCTTTTAAAAAATTTTACAATCCATGATAGTTATGGCAAGACCGATCTCATTATATTATTTAATAACCTAATTTATTCCAACCATAATCAAAACTCTTAGATTTTTTATACTAATTCTTTTGAAATTAATTTAATTATAGTATTAATAATGATACGGTTCCATGATGGGCTATAAAAGTTCCACATACTATAATTACATTATTTTTCTTCCTCTTTCTTCCATTATAGTTTTCTCTTGGACCCTCCTCTCTCTCTCTCTCTCTCTCTCTCTCTCTCTCTCTCTCTCTCTCTCATTATATTTCCTTTTGGATTCAAAAGGTAGGCTATACGATTTCCATTAATGATTCTCTCTGTTTTAACAATAGCTATTGAATGTTAGTGTTTTTATTTCTCCATGGAATTTCAATTATTCCATGAGTTTTAATTTCACTTTAATTGAAGTTTTTTTTATGTGTTTGGATTGGAGATTTAAGGGGTGCTTTTTTATGTGATCACTATATATCATTTTTATTAAACCCAATTTCAAATAGGAAAAAAGAGTTTCATTTATAAGATATGAAATAGATGATGAGTATAGGTGTTATTAGAAGTGTCATTTTGAGAGTATTGGATCATAAGTGATAAGGAATTAATGAGATAGTGAAAGTTTTTGTTAATGGTTATATTTATAATGTTTGGGTTAAAGTAGTGTAGGCACAATTCAAAATAAAAACTTATAATGTAACAAAATTTTGTTCATTGGAAAGGATTAAAAACTTAACAAGTGGCTCTATAAATTTGCATATGGAGTTACAATAATATAATTATTTTTTATGTAATTGGATTTGTATTGTCGTGACAGAATGTGTTGGATTTAATAATATAATTATTTTTTACTCTTTTTTTTTTTTATGATTGCACAATTGGAAAAACAAATGAATTAGAAGGGAAGATGAAGATCCAAGTACATAGACAATCTCTTGAATTAGAAGGATAAAGCTCGTTGAACATTTTAAGGTTCCACTAACATGAATTTAAGTCATGAGGGTTGCCATATTATAAGATTCAGATGAATTATTAATTTTAATAGATTTATGTCTATCACTAATAATATTTTAAGAGCCATATTTTTTACCCAATAGTAACGATCGTGATTCAAAAATATGTAAGTAAAAAGATGAAACAGTTTTGTCTACCCTTCTTTGACAAATGTACTACCATTGTAGATGATGATGATGATAAGGGTTAATTATAAAAACTTAATATTTTTTTTTATTAATTTACAAATATATGATCTACGTAAATTTTTTTAACAAATAAGTTGCCCGAATCTCAAACAAAAGTATCATTATAATTAATTACAATTAAAGGGATATGTGCTAGAGTCTTATTGGTCTAAAAAATAATTTAATAAAAAATATTACTAAATAAAATTAAGAGAAATATTAAAAATTATTTTTTTAAGTGAGAAAATTGAAATAAAATTAAAATTAATTTCTATGACTAATAAAATATTGACATGTGTTATTACAAAATTATCAAATAATATTAAAAATTTTGGATGAAACTAAAGGTCACCTATTTGTCAAAAAAAGTAATACAAGTTATATGTTTGCAAATTGATCAAAATACGGGTAATATTTTTATGATTAACAACAACAACAACAACAACAACAACAACAATAATAATAATAATAATAATTTATTATGAAGAATTGCTGACCTTTGTAAGTAAAATGGAAATATCACTATTTAAGAGATTTTATAGTTACCAATATGATTATTACGTTAGGTTTAGACAGTTTTAAAAATGTCAAAAAATTATAATAAAAATAAAGCAAAATGTATCCGACAATTTTGTATGGTTATATATATTTATATATAATCTTCAATCTTAAGGCAGAAGCAAATAAATAGTTTATAATCTCTTCTTTTTTCACTTTATATTGTAGTATACCATAGATATAAAATAAGATATATATACAAATATCTATAAGCTATTTGTAGTAGTTTTGAAACTCGAGGATCATGTATGTAGAGTATTTGATCGTACAATATTTTATTTTAAGTGTCTAATTTAGTGATTTTTCTTTTCTGAAAACATCAAATAATATTTATTGAAGTATATAAAAAAATTACTATACAACAATTTAACACGTTTCATGGAAAAAATACAATTTATTACAAGAGCAAGGTGAAAATAATTTAAATTAATGACACTTTTTTTTGAAATTTTATTTCATCATTGTATTTTATTTCTACACGCGTATTGCAAATGCATGTGTCCTAGTACTGTTTAGTTAAGTAACCTTCCTTCTATGAAAAAAAGGGGGTTAATCCAATCTCTTTTTATTTCTTCAGTACCGGTCGGCTGTAATTTAATACATTGAAAAGTTAAATTATCCAGAATTTTCGGTTTTACTTGCAAAAAATACGATCTGGAAAAAAAAAAAAATGAAAAGATACAGAAGTAGGTCTGTTAAATTTACTAATCCATGGCATATGTTAAACCGTGTCCCATCTCACGATAGCGGGTTCAGACAAGATGAGGAATCAGGATCCTCCAGGTCAAGGTTTCCAAATTTGGTCAATAGCTAAGATCTACACATGTAATCGAGTAGAATATAATCTTGCAGAATATCCAATCGACTCAATCTAATAAATAGCTTATATGGTAATATCTATAAGGTTTTGAATGGATTTTGGGATATTATGTTAAATTTTATAGAGTTTTATATTAGATTAGGTTTTAGAATGAATATAAAAACATTAAGAAAATATAATATACAAACTCAATTTAAATACAATTAATATTTATACTTGATCTAAGCATCATAGAACTCAATTAGACCCATAAGCTAATTGAATTAAAATTAAAAAGTCGAGCTTGGCTCAGTAAACTATTCGCGTAGTTTAAATTCGACTTGACTATTTTCGAATCAAATTCTAATAAGTATGACTCAATTAGTTTGTAAACTGACTTTATTTATTTGCATTCCTAGTTAAAGGGCATACACCCTATGATTTTAAGCTTTTAGTGGCTCTCTCTTAGAAAGAAAAGCATATATAAAAAAAAAGATATAAAAAATTACATATAAGTGAATGAACACATAATGAACTTTTGGAAATTTTCATTTGTTAACAATATAAAATAGGTTTAGCCTTCAAGTCTTTAATATAACTTATACAGCTTTTTATAGGCTCCCATCAGTAATGTTACATCTAAAGTTAGTTATGATTACATATAAAATAAATGCATATTCATAATAATTTGTAAAAAAAAAAAAAAAGCTAAAACTTATTATACTCTTAAGCCCAAGTTTTCTTTTTAAGTTTAAAATTTGTATTATATAAAATTAAAATTTATTTATTTTACTTTTTAACTTTAACTTTAATTTTAAATAAAAAATGAACCACTACGGGTCATCGGTCTAGAATCTAATTGATAAACCCGATGGTGCCAAGACCTACCCTAAATCAATGTTAGACAAATTTGTTACTGTGACTAGAAAAACTAAATCTACCTTAAACCTATGTAATATGATTTTGGTTTTGAGTTAAAGATTGAACTTACAAATCAACTGGATTAGAATCAGGTGAATTCCTAATACATGTTGTCTATGACTTTGCGGTTAACATAAACATGGGTCAACTTAATTCGGTTTTCTCCTTAAATTAAACCAAATTTTAAAAGTACAACTCACTTTTTTAAAATATTAAATCAAATCATACAATTTGGATTATTTTTTTTTTTCAAACTATAAAATTTTGGTTTGGTTAAACGAATCTTTCTTCTATTAAAAAAATAATGAATTTTTTTTTTCAGTACGAGCTGACATTTAATTTACTGAAAAGCTAATTATCCACAAATTTCGGTTTTACTTACATAAAAACACACTAAAAAAAGAAAATTGAAAAGATACCGAAGTCAGTCTATAAATGTACTAATCCATAGCATTTAAGTAGACCCCTGCACAGCCGGCTCCGATTTTGAGATCTGACCCAATTAGCTATCAGCATATACAGGGCATGTCCCATCTCGCAATAGCGGGACTAAGACTAAGATCCACCAGGTGAAGGATTCTGGATGGACTCTCTATCTAAGACGCACAGACCTTGTGGTTTTAGGGCTCTCTCTTAAGAAAGAAAAGCAAATCAAAGAAATATTGAAAGATTATACACAAGTGAATGAATACATTTTTACCTATTGGAAAATCTCTTTTTTTTTTTTTACTTTTAAATAGAAGATCAATTTTTACTTCAAATCATTTATATAACCTATAAAACTTTTACAAGTTTACATTGCTAATTTTACAAGTAAAATTTAATGTGATTATATATAAATAAACACATTCTTGATAATTTGTTAGAAAATAGGTTAAGAACTACTATACTCTTAAGCCCTAGCTTTATTTTAAATGTTTTAATCGTATAAAAATAAAATTCTTTTTCTTGTTTCATTTTTTAACTTTAACTTTAATTTTAAGAAAATGATGAAATATTATGGATCATATGGGCTAGGACTTTGTGGTTAGACTTAATGGTTCGACAACCAACCCTGGGCTAGTGTTAGAAGGGTTTGGTACTAGGTCCAAAACATAGCACCCGCCTCAAACCCATGCAAGATGATTTTGGTTTAGAGTTTTAAAACATTAAACTCTCAAAGCATCTGGTCCAAGTCAAGTTAGTTCTCAACACTTATAATGGTCTACATTTAATGCAAGCTTATTCAAATTAATTTGGTTTTTCCTCAAGTCAAACCAAATTGTGAAAAACCAATTCCTTTTCTTATAACATTGAACAAATCAATTGGATGACAAATTTAGTTTGCAGATTTTTTTTTTTTTTTTAGAAATGTAAACCCCTTAATTTTCGATCGCCAACTCGAGAAGTTGACTTGATTGAAAATTTAATTGTAGAGACTAAACTTGAACCAATAGAATTGAGGTCTTAACTATCAATATAAAAATCAAACTAAATACTTAAGAGCAATATCATACTGAATAAAAACCTTGGAAATAAGTTAGAAAACTTCATTCAAAATAGATAATTTAAGTTTATTTGAGGACTCGATAAATAGAGATGACTTGATTCTACTCTGTCACTCAAGTGGTAGGACTCAATAAAGCATTATGCTTTCTACCACATCGTTTCAAACGAAGTTTTTATCAAATTCAAAATGGATTCGTCCGCAGAAACGCTTTTAATTTGATACCAACTTAGTTTATTTCATTATATTTCTTCATTTCTCTCATATTCAAATTTACTCAACTTAGACTACCACTTGGTATTCAAGTAATCTCTTTCTAATAAGTTTTAATCAAAATAATGACTCCATAATGCAAAAGCTACTTCGATTTCATTTCAAAACATTCATAGGAATTAGAAAAACAACTATGACTCATTCGAATGTCAAAGTCTTAACTTGGTTAATTTCATGACACTCCCCCTCAGGGATGCCAAGCACCCTCATGGGCACAACCATCTTCTTCATATATTAAGCAAGATATCACATGTAGTATGTGCGGTCACCACATCAACAACAAGAGGCAATCTAAGGCAATACAACAGCATTTCCCTTGTCATTTCATGGCCGCTTGAGATAGGGAACATTAGACCATTGGTTGTCATCAAAGGAATCACCATTAAACCTTTGTTCCTCTCATTTTAATGCAATCATTTTTAACATACTTGGAAGGAGCAATTTAAATGAAATGAACAAGTGTTTGATGGTAAATAAGAAAAACTTTCCTCCCCTAAATTAGACATAGTCATTATTTCATCTTTATCTTTTCCCCCACTATCATTTTCATTTTATTAATTAACCATGTGAAAGGAATTAAGGCTTCACAGTAGTTATAGATGAACACCTTGGAAGAACACATATCACCAACATTCTTTTCTTGCCCTGAAATTGCAATAATACCTGTAACCTAATTTCTAAGCCAACAACTACCATTCTCTTCCCCATTTCTTAGCTTCATATTACAATAACTTACATAAAGGAAAAAAATAAAAATTAAATTAAGCAACATGATAGTTGCCTCCATAGGTGGTACCCAAGCAGTAAATTACCACCCTTACCCCCATCAAATCTCCTTTACCTTCTTTAGCAAGTTTTTTTTTTTTTTCTTTAACAAGTTCTGTTAGCAAGTCAACCTCTACTACCTTAGTATGCCATAGAGTTAAGATGCAAACCATGCTAATGGCCTACTATCCAAGGATCCAAATCTCATACCAACATCTAAGGCAAGCTGGCATTGGGAGCAAATCACTACATTGCATATCACACAACCCCATTGGCATTGCCACTTCCATTTTCTCCTGCTTCCCTAACTCTCTATACTATTTATGGGAGATGTTGCAACATTTTGCTTCCTTTTTTAATTTTTTATTTTCTTTTAGATTCTTTAATTACTCTCAACTTGGTTAGCCATAGCAAGCATGAAAGAAAGAGATGAAAATGACCACAACATGCTAAGTGGCATTACAATAGTTTCCCCCACCAACTAACATTTCTCTTTACGTAAGAAACATATCAACTTTTCCTTGCCAATTGCTGAGTAAGACAGCTACCAAGTACTCCTGACACACATATGTTGATGCCAACCAGTTTAAGTGCAAATGATCCCTACATAAAAGGTTGATTTTGCCACCACATTTAAGGAAAATGACACGTTATATAAAGTGTCAATTTAGGATTAATTTAGTATTTATGCATGTGGACACATAACCAATTTTCCTTGTAGTAAATTGAATTATACATGATTGTTACATCATTAATTTAATAGGGAAGATGATTGGACACTATATGTAGAGGGTCATTTTGGAACCATAATTTAGCTTTCATCATAATTCCCACTTTTGGAACCATATATCCACTTAATCTTACCCTCTATATTCTCATTCTCTTCCAAGTCAAGTACCAAGGAAGACAAAGGAAGGAACCACCTTTTTATACCTAACTTCATATTGGTAAGGAACTTATCTTCACATTAGCTTAGACATATCTAACTTTTTTGTGACAGCTAAAGTCAATTGTAGACAACTAAAAACTTGAATTGTGGAAGGATACTTAATAAATTTAAGATAAGAAAGGAGTTTAAGATTGGTATAATCAATCCAAGTGTCCAACACCTATGAGGAAATAACATCACCAATGATATGCTGCAAGAACTAGTTTACAATTATAAAAGAGATTAGGTATGGATTCGCTTAGTAAAATGATGAAAACATTATGAATTATCGAATAGATAAGCAAAATTTATGGGTTGATCTCTTTAGTATGATATCGTGACATCATTCTTTAAGAAAATTAATTACACCATTGCAAAGTACTCGAAAATCAAGTAAAATAAACTATTAACTATTCCAAATTGGATTTAAAATGAAAAAGTTCTAGTTAATTAAGCTTTAGGTTAAAAAACTATAGAAAAGTAAAGCTTTTGTAATTTAGTTGATTAAATGGCTTTTCTAGCTATTTCTTATATGATATTTGTAATTTTTACTACAACCAAGTAATTTCGATCCCCACCTAGACCTACTCGAAGACTACTATGAAAATTAAAGGAGATGGTTAAGTGAGTATATGATGTGCCTAAAACACATTGATATCAAAATAGGATAAACCTGGAAAGACAATTACTAGGTATTGTACTAAAAAACACGTATCAATAACATAATAGGGGAAATTAATCACTAATATATCTATGCATTAATAATAATTAACCCTAAAGAAATATCAAGACTTAACACAAGAATTAGGTTTTCTTAAATGTCAAGAATACAAAAAGATATGGATGGCATTCACTATGGATATGACTCACTGCAACCAAACCAAACTAAATGAAATGACCTAGATTTCAATTTTATTTAAATTTCATGTGTTTATTTATTTATTTTAAATTGTTGAATTAAATGAGCATGTTTGATGGTTGTTAGTATTTTAAAATATATTATTTTGCATGTATACATTGAAATTAATATCTTTGTTTTATATGTGTTAATGTGTGTGTGTAATATAATTATTAGTTATGTCTTTTATACATTAAAGTGTTAGTTAAGTTAGATTTATAAAAATCAACTTTGGTTTTACAAGATTAGTGATGGAATTTTTCTTCTTTAATTAAGTTAGCATTATTGCCCCCAAATGAAGCCCAAATGAGGCTCAAATTCATCTAAATTACGCATTAAAGTTGTATATGCCTTAGAGGGTAAATTTGGAATATGTATAAAGTCAAATTATGCTTAATTGAACTCTCTTTTTGCAGCCCTAATATTTTATACGAATTTTGCTTCTTCTTTCTTTCTTTTCTTCTTCCTCTTTCAATTCCATTCCAAGCTCAAGTCAAGGTCAATATCAAGTTTAAAAATCAAAGTTTTTCTCAAGACAAGGTATATATATATAATTATTTGAATTGATTTAGTTATGATTGTTGTTTTGTTTTGTTTATCTTTCTTGAAGTGATTGCATAAATTCTTCATTGAAATGAGCTAAATGTTGTCTTAATTGTTTGTTCATGCTTGGGATTAATTATGAATATGTTTTATAAGTGTGTAAGGATGTGCATGTTATGTAGAAGTGATGGGAAGCATTGGGAGGATGTGAAGAGAAATTGTGTATGAAAAATCTAGATTGGATTGATGTGGAGTTAAAGTGTTTAATTGTGTTGAATTCTTGTTTTGAGTGGCTAAGATTGAGTAGTATAGATAGGAGTGAGTATATGAAGTGGGAAGTGTAGTTGAGGAAGGTTTTAAAGTGTTTTAAGATGAATTTTTCAAAATGAAAAACAGGAGATTTGAGATTTTTTGTTTAAGCCTGTTTTTAGAATGTACGCCAGCACCTGGGAATTCAACGCCGCCAGCTTAGAGGCAGCGTTGGATTCAGTTTTCTTAAAGCTGGATGAAAGCCGCCGGCTTTCGCTGGGAAAGTCAGCTGACGTTCATTCTGTCATATAGTACGTTGGCAGCGGAAATGTAGGCCGCCGGCGTATGTGTCAAAGCCGCCAGCGTATCTAGATAAGCGGACGGCTTAGACCTCTCTGGACGTTTTTGAAAATTTTGGTTTTTGATTCTACGCCGACTCAAGGCCGCCGGCGTAGGATGCAAAGGCAGGCGGCGTACCCTTGAACACTGTCAGCGCTGGCAGTGTTGATTTTCAAAGCATCGAGCACCGGCTCAAAGCCGCCGGCTTTGGCTGCCGGCCTATCCCCTTCTTTTGAAATTTAAAAACTTTTTCTAAAATTTTCTAAAGTTTGTTATTCAAGCAATTGAGTATTTATTAAGCGATTTAGGATATAATAGGATATTTAAATGCTTATTCGTGACTTTGTATTCAATTATTTGGATTTCTTTGATTAATTGTGATATATGGATATAATATGTGTATAATTGTGAGAATGAAATCAATAATTATTGAGTTATTGATTATTGTGATATTTCTATTTCAGTTAAGGATTCTTCGGTTAGTTCATCACCGAGAGATCCTAGTTATATTCTAACGGGTTCATGTACGCAATAACTTGTTTGATGTTTGCTAGGACCAGGCATTTCTAATTTGACCTAAATTGATTCGGCTTAACATTTGAATGAATTGGATGTCTATTACGCTGTTTAATCTGGTCCGAGGAGCAGCAAACCTGTCATGATGCAATGACATGTTAGCTAGGCGCTTAACCAAGTCATGATGCAATGACTTTACCATGATGCAATGGTACGCTATGATGCAATAGCGATTCTTTTTGGTTAAGTGGGTAGCCGATAGGGGGAATAGTATCTGAGTAACGTTTGCTTAAACTTAGGGGGAAATACCATGATTTAGTTCAAAGTTTATGGGAACTTGTGAACTAGACTCATGTTATGGACTGAGTTTAAGTAGAGTCGAGCAACGGCTTTTAAACCCTAAATGAAGCTATTATCTTCATGAAATAGATATAGGAGATATAAGTATTCAGACTGCTTATATCAACCCCCTGAGCAGCTGCTGTTACTCAGGATCCTTGAATTCCCGAAGCGTGACCGGGGTTTGAATACCCTCTTGTTGATTTGTGAATAAAAATGTAATAAAGATGACCACTTGTTCTATGATGCATTACATCGAATTGATGATATGTTTTGCATTGGTTATTGTGTACTGGGCCTCTGGCTCACTTTTGCTGCTTTGCAGGTATTGGAGACGAGTATTATGATGACTTGGGCTATGGGTCCGATTTCGAGAGATTTCTGGATGAGTGGGACGAATAGGATCCGTATACCCTGGGCTTTTGGAAGACTTTTGCTAAGGAAAAGTTATGTATAGAAGGCTTGTTAGTTAAACCAATTTCTTGTTGTAATGACCTTAAGATCCTTTAGGATTTTCATGTTTTGAGAAAACATGTAATTTTGTAGTGTCATGTATTAGCACTAAACGATGTATATATGATGTAAATGTATGTATAGATTGCTTTTGTTAGCAATCTTGTTTTGTTTAAAAGTTCTTTACAAAGTTTAGTGATTTTGATCAAACAATTTTCATAAACTGTTAGTTTTAGGACAACCTTACATATAATGTGAAAACGTTATATGTGGTTGGGGATTCGGTACTCTAAGTCTCGGGATTTAGGGGATCAGGTCTTTACACTAAAATAACGCTAAATCGATATAACTCACAATCTAGTTTTAGCAATATATTCACCACAATCAATAATTGATTCATAAGAATAAGATCTCACCATAATCAAGAAGATTGATAAGAGAAAAGGGTTTTGAGAAAGTATTCTCAAAAGGAATAAATTTCAATTAACTAATAATCAAATTAATAATAATGTTTTTCATAAAGAGATCTCCTTTTATACCCATATTTTAGGTTACAGAATAAAATAGTAATATCTAATCAAATATAATTAAATCTATTTAAAATATAACTATTAAAATAAAAGAAAATATCAACTAAATCAAATCTTCAATGTTAATAAGGTCCATGTCACTAGCGTGACTCGAGGCATTATCTTCACTATGGAGTAAAGTTTATATGCATCACTAGGATGATGCGAGAATGTGATCTCCTTTGAGATGTACTTCACTTCTGATCACAAGTACAATCAAGAATGTGATATGCATGATCATTGTCTGTGTCACGAGTATAATCATAGGATAATGGGACATGTGACAGGAAATATTGGCACTATGCTGTGATCACCATCAATTATATTGCTATAATAAGCAATGTTATCAGCTCATTGTTCTCCATTGATTATCACAGTCACAAGCATGACAAGCTTGCTTCCCTCTTTCTCTTGTTTAATTGCAAATTGATTGATGAGAATTAATTTGTGATTGCCCAAATGTGCTCTATACAACTGGAAAAATGCAACAAATAAAGTAAATGGATCAAGTATGTGAAAGTAGGCATGTTACACTGTACATCGCCTCTAAAGCTAGCGGCTTTCTTTTCAATGTGAGCGGCATACCCATTAAAGGTCGGTAGCCTTTAACTCATCATGGGTGTGACAGATAGCATGGCATCCTCGAATCATTTCCAAATCTTTTAAGTCGCCTTTAAGGCCAGCGATGCTCAACTAAGGCCAGTGACGTATCCATCCAAGACTGGCGGCCTTCTTTCCAAAAACATAGTTTTATTAATTATTCGTCTTTTTGCTTATTTCAAACTTTTTATTTATTATTATTAGTTATTTCTTTTCATCTTAGGGTTAAGACATTATACATACCCCTTTGTAATCAGAACTCATCAGTTGACATATTGAAATTTGATACTTTGAGAATTTCCTTAAACTTTATCTCATTAATCTAAGGATTGTAGTTAGATTACTTCCATTCTTATCATTTCTTAATAGAATTTTGGCGAACAAACCATTCAAACTTTTTTATGTGTCATATCAAGAGAGTGAGAGTATCGTTTTGGATATTATTGGTACATTATATCCATCAATAACGCTGATCATATCCTTTATTTTGGTGCATTACAAAAATCAAATCTGCTACAATTCAACAAGCATCTCAGTATCAGAAATCTCTTAGCACATCATCATTTTGGTATCATAGCAAATCCTAATTTTGTGGCACATCATCATTTTGGTATCAGGGCACAATTGCGACAATAGGGCGATCGGTAAGTGTGAAGTTGTGATCTTCGACATTGTCATTAGGTTATCTTGCCGATTGTGAATTGTTGTTGATATTATTGCTGATTATTGCAGAGATTGAGAATTAGGGTTTTTTGTGTCGAACATGATTTGGAAGTGTGTGAGGGTGAATTGGAGGATTGATTTGTGGTTCTATTAAAGTGCAGTGTGTATTGTGAATGAAATCTAGGGTTTGTGCTGCTCTTGTGCCTGATTTGTGTGATTAAGGTTTGGTTGGTGTAAAAAGAAAAGGTTAGATTTTATATTAACGATGGGGATGAGGAGTGATGAAGGTTCTCTTGATTATCAGTTACAAAAGCTTCAGTCCATGATTAATCAGTGGAATTCAAAACCGATTAATAATGTTGTTGAGGAGAAGGAATCTCAATCCATTGAGATTAATGAGCATGATGATTGGATACTAAGATGCTAAAGGTGCTTAGGCAGTGGACATCTTGAATATCAATGCCCGAATGAATATGCAGTGAAGTTTATTGATGGAGTTCCTACTCTTGTCTATGAAGATGGCATTGAAGTTGTGGAAGAAGTTACTGAAGAGAAAGAGGAAGGTGTGAAAAGAGAAGATAATCATATAGTGCAGGTGGAAATTATCGAGGATTATGGAATTGATGATAAAAATACAAAGGATGTTGATGTGGAGAAGATCAATGTTATAGAGACCGTACAAAGTGATAATGATTTAGAGTTTCCTATTGATATTTGTGAACCTAAATTGGAGCCACTTTCCTTAGCGCTAGGAGCTACCGACCATGATAGGCCAATATTATTGAGTTCTCTTACTATTAAATTGGATGAATGTAGCCTTCATGATGAATTCTTGTTTTATGCTGAGAAGTCAACATATTATCATATGTATAGTAGCTTACTGGTGGAGAGCTTCTGTACGAATGTGCAAGAAAATTATATATGGGATCCAGGATGGTGCATTGATTAGGAATTACCATTCAAGAAAAGATTTGTAGACCAAGAATTGGGGAAAGAATATGAGCTAAGCATCGCTGGAAAATTTTATTTGACTTTTTTGAGTTTTATAGGTTTATTTTTTATCCAGGTTTTAGATGTTTTCCATTAAGATTTGTGGGTAAACCTTCAATAAGCCTAGGAGGATGATGAGAATCAATTTGTGATTGGTCAAATTTGTTCACTACACCTAGAAAAATGCAACAAATAAAGTAAATGGATCAAGCATGTGAAAGCTGACGTGTTACACTGTATGCCACCTCTAAGGTTAGCAACCTTCTTTTCAAAGCTGGAGGTATAACCATTAAAGACCAGTAGCCTTTAACTCATCATGGACGTGACAGACAGCGTGGTATTCTCAGATCATTTCCAAATCTTGTAAGCTGCCTTCAAGGCTAGCGGCGTTCATCTTAAGGCTGGCAGCGTATCCATCCAAGGCTGGTGGCTTTCTTTCTAGAAGCGTAATTTTATTAGTTATTGGTCTTTTTGATTATTTCAAACTATTTATTTTTTGTTATTATTAGTTATTTCTTTTCATCTTAGGGTTATGATGTTATATATACCTTTTTAATTAGAACTCATAAGTTTTGACATATTGAAATTTGATACTTTGAAAATTTCCTCAAACTTTCTCTTATCAATCTAAGGATTGTGGTGAGATTCTTTCCGTTCTTATCAATTCTTAATAGAATTGTGGCGAACAAACCATTCGAACTTTCTTGTGTTTCATATCAAGAGAGTGAGAGTGTAGTTCCAGCTATTTTTTGTACTTCATATCCATTAATAAAGATGATCATATCCTTTATTTTATTGCATCCAAATTATAAAAATCAAATTCGCTATGATTCACCAATCATATCAGTATTAGAAATCCCTTGGCACATCATAATTTGGTATCATAGCAAATCCTAATTTTGTGGCGCATCATCATTTTGGTATCAGAGCACAATTGCGACGATAGGGTGATCGGTAAGTGTGAAGTTATGATCTTTTACATTATCATTAAGTTATCTTGCCAATTGTGGATTGTTGTTGATATTATTGCTGATTACTACTGGGATTGAGAATTAAGGTTTTTTGTGTTGAACATGATTTGGAAGTGTGTGAGGTTGAATTGGAGGATTGATTTGTGGTTATATTAAAGTGCAGTGTGTATTGTGAATGAAATCTAGGGTTTGTGTTGCTCTTGTGCCTGATTTGTGTGATTAGGGTTTGGTTGGTGTAAAAAGAAAAGGTTGGATTTTATATTAATGATGGGGATGAGGAGTTATGAAGGTTCTCTTGATTATCAATTACAAAAGCTTCAGTCCATGATCAATCACTGGAATTCAAAACGATTAATAATGTTGTTGAGGAGAAGGAATCTCAATCCATTAAGATTAATGAGCATGATGATTGGAAACTAAGATGCAGAAGGTGCTTAGGTCATGGACATCTTGAATATCAATGCCTGAATGAATATGCAGTGAAGTTTATTGATGGAGTTCCTACTCTTGTCTATGAAGATGGCATTGAAGTTGTGGAAGAAGTTACTGAAGAGAAAGAGGAAGATGTGAAAAGAGAAGATAATCATATAGTGTAGGTGGAAATTATTGAGGATTATGGCATTGATGATAAAAATACAAAGGATGTTGATGTGGAGAAGATCAATGTTATAATGACCGTACAAAGTGATACTGATTTAGAGTTTCCTATTGATGTTTGTCAACCTAAATTGCAACAACTCGTTGAGGAGCTCATGGCCCATCTAAGGGGAGTGGTCATAGAAATCTTTGAGCTCGAGGTAAATTCCAAGTCGAGCATTTCAGTTGGTCGAGATCCAAGGAGTTGCCTAGCGTAGATGCTTCATAGGCTAGATGAACCGGTAGTCCTCTAGGCCTTTATTAGGCCCTTTGACTCATGTGAAGAGGATGGTGAGTCAAGTGGGCTGTAGCCTATAATCCGCCCTCAACAATTAGTAATGAACCAATATATATATATATATATATATTGATATTGGTATAAACAATTGACTTTTTAATATACTCATTATGTTCATAAAATTATCTTGTGAATATATATATTAGAACATAAAGTGAAATGACAATTATTATTATTATTATTATTATTATTTACTAATACTTTGTGTGATGAAATTAAAATATTTGTAATGCAAACAATGTAATCGATATTTATGGTATATTATGAATAAAATATTTATTTAATTATCTATAATCTTATTATAAATGAATTTAATGCTATTTGTTATTATGAAAAACAAAGGTTTTTAAAAAAGAGAATGCTAGCATAACAAATGTATTTAAGGAAAAAGCAAAAGAACAATTTTCTTTTTTTTTCTTTTGCCAATAATAGGATAGAAAGAACAATTACATAAGAAAAAAGTAAAGTACAACTCTAATATAGGAATATAAGACCTCATGATTATAAAAAAAATGCACTTGACACTACACTACATTCAATATTTATATCATATATACATATTATTTTCTTTTAAAAATAAAAAATAGTATTTTTCAAGCCTAGAAGCCTCGACCCCTGCCCCACTACCCCCTAAATACCCAAAATACCCATCCTTGTTGACTTAGGTGTAGTAATTTATCTTAGTTTATTTGATTAAATTTTGTATTTAAATGCATGCAGATAATATTCTCATGGAGAGATGAATACCGGTAAAGGTGATTTGAATAAAAAATTACTAGATATTAATAAAATAATCTTTAAATATATAAAGAGTCTTGCTTAAACACTTGCGACTCATTCACTTCGTCGTATGAAATAAGATAAGAATAAAATTCTAATGAATATTACAATGTTCACTTAGGTGTAAAAAATAAATAAAAAATAATAATTATTGAAGTAAAAGGTAAAATATCTATAATGCCCTTATTTTTATTATAAAGAGAGAATAATTGTATAAGCGAAATTTTCAAAATAGTGGTATTTATGATAAAATTGAAAAATAAACCATAAAATAACAATTCATCGATGTAGGGACATGGATTATTATTTATCATTCCACGTAATAGAAATTCATTATGAATTATTGTTGCTCTTAAATAAATATCGTAACATCAATTTTAGATAGAATGAGAAAGGAATGAATAACTATTCATGTGAATTAAATAGGCTAATAAGGTTGACTACAATTCTTGGAAACAATCCTAAGGAGGCAGCTTGAATTAATGAGATTATTATGATAACAATTTTAAAAGGTATTAATATAATATCAATGCATTAAGTAAAGTAGAAGAAATTATCTAAGAGATGTGGGTAATTTCGAAGACCAAAGACATGTATGACGGTAACTATAACAAATCTACAAAACCTCTTACCCCTCAAATATGCATTAATTTCTTTAACGGTACCTAAACTATTTTGATGTAACGATTTTCTATCTAAACAAAATTTTAACCTATAAAAATGCCTAAACTTTTTAAATCTTACACCCATGGTACTTTTGGCTAAAATCTGGATAAAAGTTTGGTGATATGCTGATGTGGCAGGAAATCTATGTCACACCCCCTCATGGGTACCTTAGATGTAACTATGTATCATGTAATAAACTGAGACCTTCAAGAAATTACATAATCATTATGCAGCTAATATATCATGTGGTATGGATAGATATAATAGGATTAAAGGTTGTTTTTAGAAAAAAAAAGAGATATTGCGTACATATAAGACATCCATAAGAATAATTACACAAAGTCTAAAGCCATTACATAAAAGTTACAAACTTTGTCTCAAAGTGTTTCTTACGTTTACAACACTAGAACATCAAAAGATTATATCTCAAAAACATATACTATTACAAGTATTGGTCTCGAATATCTATTGCAAAAATTTTCCTCCAAACTCCAATACATAACTAAAGTCTTCTTTCTCCACGATCGTAGATATATCATCCATGATCTATACTAATCTTGTCCCTGATCTTGATCCTAGTCATCTTGCTTATAAACCTGTAAACATTAGTCTAAGGAGCATGAGTATAAAAAACTCAGTGAGTAACAGAATCTTAGCATAGTTCTTCAATCATTAAACAAAGTTTGGTTAGCAAAAAAATGTAATAAATCAATCAAACATATGCAACAAACATGGTTTGAGTGATCAAAATCCAAACCTATGGAGATTTATGCCTTCTTTAAGGGTTGAAGAATCAATTAAGTAATTCATGCCCATGAGAATCTAAAACTAAAGAAAGAGAACTCTTTTTAAAACTCATCTATTATTTGTAAGTACGTATAACATATAATCTCCACTTCATTTAGAACTTAGATACTCCACTAAGTATTAATACTCTAAAGCCTTGATTCCTATGAAGTTGACAACCTTCATGCCCATGAGAATCCACTTCATCTATTACTTGTAAGTACATATAACATATAATCTCCAATTCATGCCGATGAGAATCCAAGTGACCTCCTTCATTGTCTGCTTAGTTTCTATGAAGTTAATAACCCTATATCAACCTTAACTAGATTCACTTGACTCATCAAACATTACCATAGAATCAAAATATTAATATGTGACAAAAATACCATACTAATGCAATTCATGATGTCATGCAATGCATGCCAATTTAAATTTAAGGGTCTTATAGGCTTTATTCCATATTACTTGGTGATCATTTCAATTCTAGACACCCATCAATCTAAACTACACAATCATTATCAACCAATTAGTTATCACTTTGAATATGAGAATTTATACAATATATAACATGCAAAATCCCCAATCCCCATGCATTAGGTCAATTTCAGTAATATATAAGAATATGTTCCATTACTTTATAATCATAAACAAAGTGAGAAGATCCGATTACTCACCAGCACATCTTAGTTAGTCGTCATAGTCGTCAGCTGAAAAGTCCAAATCTTGAATAGTACATCTTATGAAATAGCAAACAGAAATTACTAAGCATGTGACTATTTAGGACTTCTATCAATACTTAAGTATTTTAAACTTATGTTATTATAATTCTAGTTCATCAATCATTAAGAAATTATAAAGTACTAAGCTTAACTATCTTCACTTAACTAGTAAAATGGGTATTGAACTTGATTTAGATATGTTACAGTCTAAAATAATTAAATTTTAAGCCTAAATCTAAGTTCAGATGAAAAAGTTATAGTCAAATTATGAAAAAGGGGAGACTGCACAACTTGTTTGCACGACCGTGCTTACCCCAAAAAAAGGTCAAGAATCGAGTTTTTCTCCTGCAACACTCAGCATAGGCTTTTGCATACCTGTGCACACACTCGTGCAAACCAAAAGAAAAAGCCCAAAAGCGAAGTTTTATCCTCAACACCTTCTATACGGACTCGTGCACATCCTCCCCTGCACCCAAAGTTTCCAACTTTGAAATTTTCACTTTATAAACACATGTTTTAATCTTTAACTTTATCAAATACACTCCATCACTCACATACATACTCCAAATATTCTTTAAACAACTTAACATGTGCATGCATTGCACCAAAACCTAAACTCCACATCATCTATACGTAACATCAACCTATTCAACCAACAAAAGAGTAATAATACCTTGATTTAAGACTTAAACTACTGAAAGCAACACTTCAGTTCATCCAACTTCAACATCATCATCAACAACAAACCCAACATTATTTAGCAAGGTATAAGAATACACTTAATTATTTTACAAAATCACCAAGGTAAAAAGAAGATACAACTTACCCAAAATGATTTTGACTTGATGATGAAGACTTAACATGGATTTTGAAGAATTTTGGGATAAAATATAGATGAAGGAAATATGATATTTCCCTTTTAAAAATGATGTCACAATTGTGTTTGGTAAGATGAATTTGACAAAGTTTTGTTTAATATTTATCTCTTATAAGTAAATAAAGAAATGTTGATTTTTAAGGCACTGTAAAAGTTATTTTGTGTGTGTGTGTGTGTGAGTATATTTTAGTTATTATGGGATTAAGGGCCTTTTGTGCATGAAGATAAGTTAAGTTTGGGTTTGCTATGCATGAGTTGGCTTGGTTAAATACACCAATTGACTTTTTCATGACTAATGCATGAAAATCAAGTAAATCTAAATTTTCTAAGTTTGAAAATAAAATAGTTGATAAACAACCTGAAATGAGTTATTTGAAATTTTAATTCTCTACTGACTTAGTTAATGAGAAATTTGGAAATAATTAAATCAACAAGCTACCTTAAAAGAATTTAAACATTCATTCAAAATTATATACTAAAACTTCATTCAATTTAAATCTACTCCTTAAACTTGGATATAGAAAAACTTAAAGGTTACAATCTATATTAAAAAATTGATGTTTAATTTCCATATCAACATATTTATTTTTTCCTTTTTTTTTCACTTTCTCTTCCTCTCTCTCCGTTCCCTTTCCCTCTCCCCCTTCCTCCTCCCTCCTCTCCCCTTCTCCTCAATGTGCTTTCACTACTTTTTCTTCTTCTTACTCAAAGACCCAAAATCTCCAAAATGTCAACCCCATCATCACCGCCTAAACCATCCCCTAAACGCACTCCATCAGCTTAACTAACACCAATACCACTAAAACAACCAAACACATCCACCATTAATGAGCCACTAAAAAGCAACCACGGCAATCACTCAACCCCACTGTGAATAATGATCCAAATTGAGCCTCAACACCCAGAATACCACCAAGGTTCCACTAATTCAACCCTATCACCACCAACCAAGACTACTATCAACAACACTAACATCCCTCACCATAAACATACCACCACTACCCCATGTCACGTATTGAACGCCACATGTCTACAGCTTACACACAACCCAATCAAATAAACCTTTCACTCCTCTCGACCAATGATTGTCGATGATTATACCACTACCACCGCATCCATCGTGATCCATCATCCCATATGAAATACCTAAACACATCCATTATTTTCCAACATCCTAAGACCAACACGAGAAATGCACAAACTTTTCTAAGTGCTTGATTTCATATAAAAGACATAAGTAAAAGAGGAATAGAGTAAAGATAAGTCTAAAATTGATGAATAGTTTTTGGTTGCTAGTAGTTTTGATGTTATATCGTGTCTGTGTGTCAATTGTGTTTGTGTTGCACGTGTTTAGAGTTTGAACATTGAAGTTTGGTTCGATGAATGGTGTTTTCATTAAGGTTTGTTGGAGATTTTTTATAGGTTTGTTAATGGTGCTTCATTCAGCGTGGGGTTATGTGTTTGGTTTCGATTTGAGCATAAGCGTGTATGTTTGGTTGGTGCCATGGTCAATTTCCATGGTATGTATATGTGAGGTGTCCCTGGCTGTTGTTGAGTGATTTTTTGTCGTGGTGGATTGTAGCTGCGGTGAAGGAGGTGTAAACTCCTAGATTTTACAATAGCTTTACGAGTAATTCTTAAAACTAGTAGTCAAATCGGAATCCTAAAGTCAACCTAGGCCTACATTAAGTTATAGAGTATCTAGATTCGATAGGATTGCGCTCGAAACCCTAAAACAGTAAAAATGAGATAACCTTAGATTATGGTTCGAAATAATGTCTTATAACTAAAAAGATCATATTTGCCAAAAATTCATTTGTTTTGAACCCGAATGGGATCGATTTCTAAAATCAATGTTTCCGCATGCAAAATGATGAAAATATTCTAATAATCATTTTAGACTCATATTATGACAAGAAATCTTAAAAATATCAGTTACGAATTTTTTGGCTTCTAAAAACGTCAATTAAAGCCCATTCATGCGTATTTTTTATTACTACTAATAATTAATTTGTCTTGTTACTTCTCTACTATTCAAAACTATTCCTCTATTTTTACTTTTTCTTATTACTTTTTTCTTACAACCTTATATATGTATTTCTTACATTTTCTTTTCCAATACTACTTTATATATAGCTTATCTTGCACATTACTTACTTTTCTTTACTAAAATTAATTTTTTAATCTCTCTCTTCCCCTTCAACAATCCAAGCCGGTGCTCCCTCTCTCTCTTATCTATCTAATTATTTTCTTTTTCATTTAATTTAATTTACTCTAATTTTCATCTTAAAACTTTATAAATGCCCCCTCTCTCATTCATTCGTTACACATTCACTCAAACACATACCAAAACTCTTGTAAATTTTCTCCACAACTTTCTCTCCTCCCCCTCTCAAGACCGTGAGATCCTTCGCTCTTTCTGTCACGCCCCGAGGGGTACCCTAAACGTGGCAGTACGCCATACACAATACTAAAGCCTAGGAATGACTACCTCAGTCACGCAAAAGCTTCCATATCATGTACAAGGCGTACATCACAACCAAGGGAACACATCGGAGTAGCGCAATTTATATTGATAATAAATAAATAACAAGACAAAGATAATACTTATCATAAAACATAAAAATATCAAGTTACGATTCTTAGGGGTATATCCCTCTATTGACTTCAAATAAATATACATCTTAGAATCAACATAACACTAATCATATAAGTCATTACATATAAAGAACCTTACAAAATTACTTCATCTTATGATTCCATTTCCTTCATAGAAGCTTAACATTCTTTCATGACTTCCTTAATGTCATGATTCTCAATTTAAGCCACGGGTATACCTATTTCAACAAAATCTATAGGGGTATAAGCTACAACTAGCTTAGTAAGATATTCCTTTTCATTCGCACCATATTTTTAAACAAGTTCATTTAGACTTTCACACATATGCTATGCATACAATGCAACAATCACGTGATTATGCAAATATATATGGTTATTCGGAAACCATATATAGAACGGATTTACCCCTCCGTATTGAAGGTTAGGGAAATCAGGGTTGAAGATCCTCGATCTTCTACTGTTAGTCCCCAGGTCCTCACCCTCAGCATTCAGTTAGCTCGGCTCCGAACCTAAGTCGCATTCCCCGGGCGATTTGGATTCTTTAGGAAAGAGCATGGCCCGTGTCACAGTACGATCACAACTAATCCAACTCTACGCGTAGGAGTAGCGCTTCTGAAAGAGATGTGACTCGATGAATGCTATGCGTGAGCGTTTCATTTTTTCTTAAGCCAAACCTTATTAAGGTTTTATTAAGGGGCGATCAATCAATTTAACAATTAATAAGTAGTCATACAAGTAAGTAAACAAAATTAAACAAGCAGTTTGAAGTTGCGATATTCTTAATTCTTATTTCACGCATAAACATAGAATCACCTACATACACATAATCCCGAATTCCCCAAATATATATCTATTTTTTTCTTTTCTTAGTATACTAATGCTACTACTTTACACGCACAAGCAAGGTAACGAAATTAAGAGGAATAACTCACTCGTTCATTTTGCGATCTTCTTAGTCGTAGTAATCTTCAGGAAGGGTAATCTCATATCTTTTGTTACCTAGACAAAAGAAATACCCAGGATGAGTATTTCATAGAAATTCTTCTTGAACTTTCTAATTCTATTTCACTATGTTCGTCAAAATCGTATAGAATGAAATTCCAATTTAAAATGGCCATAACTTGCTCATTTTACTCAGAATTTTGCATTAATCTACCGTTTTCTACTATTCAAAAAGATCTATCCATTTCTAAGGTTATCTTTGTCATAAAAGGTTATTGAGTTCCGAAAACGTTGGGTACAGATTTGAAACGAATAATTCTAAACTTTTGCAAATCCATTTTTTAACTCAACTTCATTCAAAAAAATCCTTTAGTAAAAAATTTAGATATATATATATATATATATGTAAACATAATTGATAAATCCTTTGAGTATATAGATAATCTCACTTTATATGCAAAATTTCTATTGGTAGTGTCTCAACAATTTATTTCATACAACAATTCATTTGTTTAAAACTTTAACTTTAACAATTTCTTTTCAAGTCATTTGAAGAAGAAACTTTATATTTTCATAGGTTATTATAAATGAGCATAGTCTTATTTTATTTTCTTCATTCTTTTTCCAAAAACAAGTAAATTTTCCTTTAACCTTTAGTCTTGCATAAATTTTACTTCTAGTGATAAAAGATCACATTTATCAAAAGTGTATTAACTTGTTGAAACCCTTTTTTAAATTTATATTTAGAATGGTTTTTAGAAATGAGTCTTGTCTTCTTATAATTTTATATTAAAAATATAAGTTTTTGTTTTCTAAAACTTGTTCTTTTATTTCCTTTGAAAAGTATTTCTCTTTGCTTGATAAAATCCATTTTTTTAATGATATCTTATTTATATTCTTGAATAAGTTCTTCTTTAGGAATAAAAATCATTATTTTCCTAAGGGGTTTAATAACTAGTTTGTTTCTTAGTTTTGTTATGAAATGAAAAAGAGTTTAAATCCTAAGCTTTTTGTAAAAAACTTTTAATATCAACAAATTATTTTACA